>AZGY01000011.1:824271-845974 GCA_001636675.1 Moelleriella libera RCEF 2490 | reverse complement strand
TTTTTTTTTTTTTTGCCTTTTGAAACAACCGTTGTTGATGGGGAGCTGTTGCAATTTAGTCTGTCTTTTGGAACACCCGTTGTTGATGGGGTAAGCTGTTGCAATTCAGTCTTTGAGATTTTTCGCGAACCACGAGACGACTCTGAATCGCACGCTCGACGAAATGCCTGGGCTAGAAATACGGGCGACACAAGCGCCAATCAGAATGGCCGGCACGGCAGCCATTCTAATTGTTTCTGGCTCGTCACGTGCAGTCGATGACTAACGCCAACGTTGAACAACCACATGAGAATGCATCACCTTCGTCACGGATCGCCCCGCCGCCTCCGACCGGTTTGGTCTCGCTCCACCACAAATGCCGGGGTCCGTCCCAGTTGGACCCCTCTCGTCAGAGTCATCACTTTCCTCGTTCTGCATGCTGCCTATCTTTCTGTTCGGGTACCTTTGAACCGCCGTGCCGTATCCCGAGACGTCTCTCTCGTCAGCACTGAGTGAGTTGGCGATCTCGATAGGCCAAACGCGAGGGTGCCGCGCCCCTTTCAATTGTCAGATGATGTGAAGGTCATTTCCGTCCAAACCTATCGAGAGTCCTCGAAACGCCACCTTTCCTTTCTCCCGACGCGTCGCCTGCATCTCCGTTGATCAAAGCCTCTTATTTCAAGCTGTTCGGACTGGCCATGATCTCCTCCAATCCATCTGCGGGCAAAAGCCTCTCTACGCCGTCAAGCTACACACCGCAGACCCAGGCCGGCTCTGCAAATTCAAACTCCGAATCTTCTCGCCGCCCCGCCCAGCCGATCTCATCAGCGTCGCAGCCTACCCCAAGGAGAGGACAGGGCTCGCGCAAGCAACACAAAAATCACCAGCGACCGACTGCGGCTCAAAGGAACTACAGCGATCCTGACGACTACGATAGCATGGCGGAGCTCCGAGCTGTCCGCAATCCCACCAGTAGGAGAGGTCAGACCTCCATAACACATCTTCTGAACTATACCAGCTCCCGTTCTTTTATCGATCAAAGTTATCATTCCAGGTCATCTCGTCGAAATGTGGCTTCAGGATTGGGTTCCGGCCACCATCCTACCGACAAGTCAAGATACGTCCATTCCAATTATCGTTTCGTGGTCTCCCCTGAGGGTGTATACTCCAAACATGACGCCGATGCCGATGTCTACTTGGATTGGTTGGATGTGCTGCAGATCATCGCGTCTTCCGAATCGCAAACTTCTTCTTGTCCTATCTGTCTCTCTGAGCCTGTGGCACCACGTATGGCCAAGTGCGGTCACATATTCTGCTTGCCATGTCTTTTTCGCTTCATGAATTCAAATACCGATGAAGAACACAAGTCAAGCAAGGGAGCGCGATGGAAGAAGTGCCCAATCTGCGACGATACGGTCTATCTTAACGATGTGCGTCCTGTCCGATTCCATGCTGGACAAGAAAGCCCATTTCCCCGAGTGGGAGACGACGTGGTTCTGCGCCTCATGACGCGGAAGGCGAACTCGACTTTAGCTTTGCCACGCGAAGGTGGCGCTGAAGTCCTCAGTTGGGGCGAAGATGTGCCTTGGCACTATGCGGCAAACGTGTTAGATTACTCAAGGATAATGAAAGGCACGGCGCATTACATGGCCGACCAGTTTGAGAAGGAGGTTGTGGCGCTACTGAGGCAAGAGAAGGAGGACGAGTTGCTTTTCGGGCTCGATTCGGGTTGGACTCAGAAAGCCGTCAAAGCTATTCAATCCGCGAGGGACAAAACAGACACATTGGAAAAATTCGACGTCCAAGACTTGCAATCAAGCTCGGTCGCTCTCAAGCCCGCATCCGACGCGGACTTCTTCTTCTACAGCGCTCCGCCACATTTGTACCTCTCACCTCTCGACATTCGAATTCTGAAAGCCAAGTACGGTTCCTTCTCGGCCTTCCCGTCGACACTTCTGCCCCGAATCGAACACATTTCCACAGGCCACGTTGTCGACGAGACCCTCCGAAAACGTACCAAGTATCTCGGGCATTTGCCCCGGGGTTGCATCATTAGCTTCCTCGAATGTGACTGGACAGATATTGTCCCATCCGACATATTGGAGACATTCTCTACCGAAATCGAGAAGCGAAGAAGGAGGAATCATGAGAAGGCCGTGCAAGAAGAAAGGGAGCGACTCCAAGCAGAGCGACTCGAGGTGGCCGCTATGCGCGGCGCCATTGGTACCACGCCCCGTCGGCACCCTGCTCTGGACTCTTTGGAAGCGGAGGATGCGCCGTCACTTGATCTTTCTCAGTTTCAACCTCTAGCGACGTCCTCTGGTGCCACGCCACCCGACCCCCGGCCAGGCTTCGAGACACTTGCCTCCATGTCTACCAGTCCGTCCACGCAGCGCACGGTCTGGGGAACGCGGGCCGTTGCCGGTTCTCCCGAGCTGGAACCGAGTCATCCTCCTGTGGATGATGGGTGGCTGAAGGATGAGGATTTTCTGAATACGGCCGAACTGTCACTTCAAATTGAAGCGATTGAGGCTTTGGAAGCAGAGAAGCCGGGTGGGAGCTCAGACATTAAGGACGCCGGTCCCAGTGCCGCTGGAGAAAGTATGTTGGGGGGAGGAGGAGCCGGCAATAAGAAGAAGAAGAAGAAGCAGAAGATCACACTGATGAGCACGGGCGGCAGAAGAGGGAATTAGGCAGGGTAGCGACGCCGTGTTTTTCAGACAGGAGCATGCAGGGCCGTGCGGCGTGGCAGCTTCCATCTACAAGCTTGTCTTCATGAGCGTCTAGCATCGCAGCATTTTTGTTTCTTGACATCTTTCCTACACAATATTCAAAGAATGTATCGAACAAGTATCGGGCGGCTCGCCCCGCCCATGGCGTCTAAGCGGGCCCCGAGAGCTCATTCTAGCGCCTCCAGACCAGGTTTCAAGGCGGGGCACTGGGCATGAAGTGGAAATTTCCACTGCAGCAAGACTAGGCGGTCGACCAAAATTTTTCCATAGCGGCAGAAACCTTATCCATCGTTGACGCCTGTCCATCGTCGAGCAGCATGCTCTTCTCACTTCGCCCATAGCAAGAGACTGATCTGACAGTAGCATGGCCCTGGACGTTTCGCCGACCCTCACGTCGACTTCGCACACCCTGAGCGGGCAGCCCATAATGGCTTCTGCATCCAAACCCAGCGCCAAGCCGCCCGCCTCGGCCGGCATGGCTGACTTCATTGCCGGACTGAAGCAGGAAAACCGGCACAAGTTTCTCGAACCGACCGCCTCCATTCCAAACACCTCACTGGGTTTGGTGAAGGAGACGCTTGAATCCGTGGCCGCGCAGGCCAGCGATCTGCAATCGCAGCGGCTGAAAGAAAGCAGGAAGAGGAAGAGGGGCGAGTCCAGAGGCGACAGCGAGGCTCTCAAGCTCAGGAAAGTCTACCTCGACGGGTTCAAAACCGAGCAGGTCTGGCAGCAAGCCAGGAAGATCATCAATGGCGTTCTGCAGTTTACGGACCGTTTGACTGAGGAACTCGAAGAGGGCGGCCAGGTCATTGCGGAAGAGGGGATCGACGCGACCGACAAGCCGCAAAGCCTGACTTTTGGTGAGGATGGATTCGAGGTCGGCTCTGACAATGAGGAAGATGAGGACGATGTGGATTCGGCAGATGGGGCGGATTCTGAGTCTGACGAGGACGATGCGGCTCTTGCAAATGGAGTGGACGACGAGACCGGCAATGACGATAGCAACGATGATGTGGAAGATGAGATTTCTGAAAATGAGATTGGTGATGAAGAAGGGCATGCAAATGAGGAGTCGACATTCGGTGACGAGGACGAGGAGGACGAGAATAATGAATTCGTCCAAGATCCAAACGGGCTCAACGACGGCTTCTTCTCAATCGACGCGTTCAACAAGCAAACACAACTATGGGAAGATCAAGACGCCAGAGGGGATGCCGCGACAGACCAGGATAGCGACGACGAGGACATCAACTGGGGCGCTGATCCTCTGGCCCCCTCAAAACCCAGCGGCAAGACATCAAAGAGAACGAGGTCGCAAGTAGAGACCACATCAGGTGATGAGGAAGACGAGGACGAGGAAGACGGGCCCACGTTTGGGAATATGTCTTTAGATGCGCCAGAGGGTGCTAGCGACGACGAAGACCTGGACCCTGAAGACGAGGACGGGAGCGATGCGAACGCGAACGAAATCTACTACAAAGACTTCTTCGCACCTCCTGCGCGAAAGGATAAGAAGGGGAAGCCCAGGGGAAAAAAGGCAGTGCACTTCGAGCCAGAGGAAGTACGTCAACAAGACATGGAGAGGGCCATGGGGGATGTCAAACGCGACCTTTTTGAGGACGACGACTCAGACAATGAGGGCTCGGACGATGCCCTGTCGGATGTGTCCGCCGGCGACATCAAGTCCAGACGATCGACCCATGAACGTCGCCAAGCCAAGCTTGCCGAGGAGATTCGCAAGCTAGAGGCAGCATCTGTGGCCAAGCGCGAATGGACGCTGTCTGGTGAAGCTACAGCGGTAGACCGACCGGTGAACTCGCTGATAGAAGAAGACCTGGACTTTGAGCACGTCGGCAAGCCCGTGCCCGTCATCACGCCCGAGGTCAGCGAGAGCATCGAGGATCTCGTCAAACGGCGCATCCTGTCGCAGGAATTCGACGAGGTGCTCCGCCGGAGACCCAACACGGACGGCCTGCCCGCCAACGCAACGCGGCGCGGCCTCGTCGAGGTCGACGACAGCAAAGCCTCCAAGGGCCTGGCGGAGATTTACGAGGAGGAGCACGTGAAACAGGCCAATCCGGACACGTACATGAGCCAATCGGACGAGAAGCTACAGAAGGAAGAGAAGGAGATTGAAGCCATGTGGAGGGACGTGTCGGGGCGGCTGGACGCGCTCTCGAGCTGGCACTACAAGCCGCGGCCGGCGGCGGCGACGCTGAGCGTGGTGTCGGACATTGCCACCATCAGCATGGAGGACGCGCAGCCGTCGACGGCGCAGGGCATCGCCGGGGCCGAGGCGGCGTCGCGCATGGCCCCCCAGGAGATGTACAAGGCGGGCGAGTCGGCTGCGGGCGAAGTCGTCACCAAGGCAGGGCTTCCGCTCGCGCGGGAAGAGCTGTCGCGCGAGGAGAAGACGCGGCGCCGGCGTCGGCACAAGGAGCGTCTGCGCAAGGCTGGCGGCGTGGACGGCGCTGCTGGTGCCGGGCGACAACCGCAGCAGCAGCAGCCGGGCCGCACACGGGCCCAGATGCAGCGCGACACGGTGGCCGAGCTGCGCAAGGGCGGCGTCAAGGTCATCAACCGCAAGGGCGAAATCACGGATGTGGACGGCAACAAGGCCAGGGCGAAAAGGACCCTGGGCAGCGGGGCGTTTAAGCTGTGATGGATGTCTGACCGGGGGAGTTTGTAAACGGTGGCTGTCCCTGAAGAAACTCGTATCTTGTCAGTGTTGAGACCTCATGGTTCATGTCTATGTTGTGGGAAGCACACGGATCTGTCACTCTTGGGCATATGGGCGTCTTGTTGTAGCTGTGAGGTTTGGCCGTGAGACGCGTGGGCGGCCATTGTGGCTGTCCTGTCTGCGCCGCTGGTGTTTTCACGGTGATACCTGCTCATTATGTGTGTGTGTGAGCATGGAGGCCGTCATCTCGGCGGTCCTCTGTCTGAGCATGAGAGTGAAAGTGCTATGAACGATTACATGTGCGCACAGCTAAACTCTGCTACTTTTCTTCCGTTTCCTGCTTTCTTTTCTCGCATCATGATGTCGGCACGCCGCTTTGCTGTCTTGCGAGGTGTGCTGGGAGCCCAGTAGAGAATTACCTATAAATGTACATGCCTAGAGCGGGGGCACATTAGCACGAGAAGAAGGGCCGTATGCTTTCTTTGTGGTTTGCCTCCGGCGGCGCTGCCGCGGGCGGGCCTCGCTCCGCTCGAAGTCCTGTTGTTCATGTGTATAGAAAGTACTTAAGTAGCTACTCGAGCGGAGCGAGGCCAGCCCGCGGCAGCGCCGCCGGAGGCAAAACCGCAAAGACAAGCAACATGGTGCTTTTATGTGATCACCGCGGGCCGGTCTCGCTGCGCTCGAAGTTCTATTATATGTAAAGAGCAGCTTCTCGAGCGGAGCGAGGCCAGCCCGCGGCAGCGCCGCCGGAGGCAAAACCGCACATCTATTATATATAAAGAGCAGCGTCTCGAGCGGAGCAAGGCCAGCCCATAGCAGTGCCGCCGGAGGCAAAACCGCAAAGACAAGCAATATAGTGCTTCCATGTTATTACCATGGGCCGGTCTCGCTGCGCTTGAAGTTTTATTATATGTAAAGAGCAGCTTCTCGAGCGGAGCGAGGCCAGCCCGCGGCAGCGCCGCCGGAGGCAAAACCGCACATCTATTATATATAAAGAGCAGCGTCTCGAGCGGAGCAAGGCCAGCCCATAGCAGTGCCGCCGGAGGCAAAACCGCAAAGACAAGCAATATAGTGCTTCCATGTTATTACCATGGGCCGGTCTCGCTGCGCTTGAAGTTTTATTATATGTAAAGAGCAGCTTCTCGAGCGGAGCGAGGCCAGCCCGCGGCAGCGCCGCCGGAGGCAAAACCGCACATCTATTATATATAAAGAGCAGCGTCTCGAGCGGAGCAAGGCCAGCCCATAGCAGTGCCGCCGGAGGCAAAACCGCAAAGACAAGCAATATAGTGCTTCCATGTTATTACCATGGGCCGGTCTCGCTGCGCTTGAAGTTTTATTATATGTAAAGAGCAGCTTCTCGAGCGGAGCGAGGCCAGCCCGCGGCAGCGCCGCCGGAGGCAAAATGGCAGGCGTGGAATACGCTGCACTCAAAACCCGTGAGCAGCGGAGGCTAGGGGTTTCGTGTGCTCCAAAACAGGTTTGCGTTGCCTGGATAGCCCACGACTCTGTGGCCACTACAGGCTGAGCGATTCCGTAGATCAACGGGCAAGCTGGATCAGGACTTCATCGAAGAGCTTGCCTTTATGACCGCCCCTGATGCCTCACTGCGTTGACGGTGCGCAGATGAGCTGGTGGTTGGCGGTTGTGGCAGCTACCCTACCCTACACTGCTGGTGCCTGTGAATCGCACGCAAGCCTCGCCACTCGCAGCGCCGGGCAGGACTACACCTTTCAGCCGCGCTTTCATGTTTTTTTCATCGTTTCCAAAGAGAAAAAAAACCATGGGCCCCCTTTGGTTCCAAGTTGTACGAAATCAGAATATGCATTATATCGCCTTCCGCGAGAGCCGTGCGGCCGACGTGCGCATACCGCCGCAGAGACGGGAGTCGCGGCGATGCGAGATGCACACGTACGTACGCACAACTGACTTCCAACACACGTGCTCCCAGAAAGCCGCTTCGTTACGCTGTCAAGGTCGCTCACGGACCCGTCCGCCGTCGAGATGACTTCTCACGTCCATCCCCGGAAGACCTTTGCTCGTAAGCTAGATAATACGCGTGATCTGTGGGATGGAGCACATGCCGGACTGACTCAGCCGCCGTCTGCTGCTTAGGTTCATCTTTCTCCTGTCGTCAACTGCCGGCTCGACGAATCTGAATCTAGGCCGTGCAGAGCGGCTCCGCGCTCCGAATTGCCCAGTCCCTCTCCTCAATGTCATCAGATATCTAAAAGTACACACATGCCCGTCCTGCATCGCATTCCTCACCGTCGTTGGAGAGGGAATGCCCCAAGGTTGCCGTGGTGCCGTGGTTCCCATACTATACAAAGCCCCCAATCCCTCGTAAGCCGCCCGATACGCCCCGTCCACAGATGAAATCATCACTCTGCAGAGTCGACTTTGACCTTCTTCGGAGATGCTGGCGCGCCTCCGTCTTCGACCGCCCCCTGGTCCTCATCTCCCGCCTTTCTCTTGCCATTGGTCGCAGAGTTGGTGGCGGGAGCGGGAGAGTCCGCGTCGGCCAGCTGTTTCTTTTTGCGCACGAGGCCCGTCAGATCCGTCGCCGTCTTCTTGGCCTCCTCGACGCGTGCTTGCGTGTCAGCGGGCGTTTCGCCCAGCACGGCGCCGAAAATGCCACCCAGCGCGTTGCCGGCGCTTGAGCTGCCGAGCAGGTCCGCCGCGTCAACGGGGTCCTTGCGCAGATCCACCAGCTTGAGTGAAAAGGTTAGCAAACTGACAACTGTTCCTGGTCGCGGGAATAGAGAGTAAGGTAAAGGGAAAGTAGAGGAAAAATATAGAGGGTGGAATCGAGAGACGAATGGGCCTCTTGCATCATGTACATACGCGCTGCTCCATGTCCGCAATCACCTCCTTCATCTCGGCAATCGCCTTGCGCGCCAGGTCATTGTCCTCGGGAGATGCCATGGTGGCCACCTCGACTTCCTTGTTCTGCATCTTCAACTTGAAGCTCTTGATGGCCAGCTCCATCTCGCTAATGGCCTCATCCCGGAGGCTTTGGTCCATGGCCTCGCGCTTCGCGTTCTGCCCGTCGTCCCCAGACGTGGTCACAGACGCGAACTCGAGAGCCAGAGAAAGCTTGTAGTGCGCTTCGGCGATGATTTCTGAGTCTTCGGGGTACAGCTCGAGCTTGTACTTCAGCGAAACACGCCCATCCTCGATGGCGTTTGGATATCTGCCGGCAAAGCGTCAGCTGCATCCTTTCTTGCCCACGGTTGCGACCAAACCTTTCGTTCTCGAGTGAGATTTCGGCGAGGCAGTCGTGTGTGTCGGCCAAACGCTCTTTGATATGTCGTAGGGCAGGGGAGTCACTGGCCGCGTCTTTGCCCTTGCCAGCGTCGTCTTGGCTGACTGCTTGATCTAGTTGCTTTTCGTAGCATACGCGGGCGAGGTCGAGGATTTCGAATGCATTGGCGAGATCGTCCTCTTCTTCTTCTTCTCCTTCAGCTTCTTCTTCCTGCTGCATCGTCGTCAAGGCCATTAGCAAGTATTCTTCCCAGGTTTTCGCCGCTGTAACATGGCCGCAGTAAGCTTCATACCTCGTCTTCAGATGAGCCGTCAAAGTTCTCGTCACCAGTAAACTGGAACAAAGGCTTCTTTTCGTCGGTGGCGTTTTCCTTGGCCCCGCCTTCTTTCTTTTCGGTGACTACACCTTGGGCTCCTGCCGCAGCGATGGCGATGCCCTCTTGTGTCACCTTCTGAGCCTCAGTCTGGGCGGCATCAGCTGGCGCGCTTTTCGAGCTACCAGCCTTCTTGGTCGTGGCAGCTTTCTTCTTTTCGGTAGCAGCTGGGCCGCCAAGCACATCACTCTTGCTCTGCCCAACCTTGAACAAGCTGCGGCCGTAGTGAAACAGGATATCGGCGTTTTCCGGGGCCGTCTCGCCGTTCAGCTCGGCCTGCAGCACGCTGGCGCGGGAGAAAATCTCGGTGGCGTCCTCGTACTGCTTGTGCGCATAGAGCGCAGTGCCCTTGGCGCTCAGGTCGGCCAGCGTCACCAACCTAGACTTTGGATCCTCGTCACGAGATAAGGGCGTGGCAACATCTTCCGAGACGGAGGGCAGGTCTTCAGTCACTGCGGGCGTTGTGGTCGTCGTCGTGGTCGCTGTTGTGGGCGCGGCTGCTTCGTCGGCCGGTCGCGTCTCCGGAGCTGGTTCAGCCATTTCGCGCTGAGAATATTCGCAAGAGGTGCTTCGAGTGGTTATCTTGGCAATCTCTGTTAGGGTAATGCTGTACCAAGCACTTGGGGAAAATTTCCACGAGTCGGGCCAGCTTGTTTTTTTTCCTTTTTCAAAGGGTAGGAGGGAGGGTAAGGCGGAAAACTGGATGGAATCATTCAATGGCAATAAGACTATGGAAGAGACGAACCCGTTAGCTTCTCTATTTTGGTCGGATCATGGGAGGGACCACCTTGCAGCGGGTGAAATGCTCCCCCGCCCGGCGTCTGATTGGCCAAGCCAATCTAAACTTTCAGCCCTGGCCGTTGGGCAGTTCACCGTAAGTGCTCTGTGGCGTGCAAGCTCGAAGAATTTCGTCAGGGCAAGCTTGACACCAAATCGAGCGGCAATTAGGCCCAGCAACATCATCTTCCACATCAACGAAATGCCTATGGCACCAATAGAGCCACCATGAAACAAGTCGATTTACTACTAAGCCAATAAACCATTTATCGATTGATCGCTCGGACAAGCACGGCTCGGGTAAAGCCAGCAAACCTTAGCTTCTGCCGCCGTAACAATCCCAAACCCGCGTCTCTCGCCAATTAGCATTTTGCTCCAAGGTTCGGCACAAAGGCCGGCATGAGGTCTCGCATGCGACAATGACATCGACTGTAAGTTGATGAGAAACCCAAGGCTCGAGGCGCCGAACTAGTGCGTTTTGATCGTACGATGCAGCGAAGTCCCAATGCATTCGAAGTCAAGTTTCGAGATCATCGAGGGGAATGTTGACTCGCGCTGACAGCCGGGCTCGGGCGAGAGATGTATCGCGAGGCATGGCAGTTCATCCCTGCACGACATTTCATACGGGCAGAGGCTCATCTGCCTAATGAGCATGGCCGAGATGGCAATTGCCATGAAGATGGCCAAGGCGTCAAGTTTGGCAATATAGCCCCACCCGTTTTCGTCTTGATTTTAAAGTGCACACGATGTGTGGTTGCCAGCAAGGCAGGAACCATCGGCTATCGACTCGCCCAGTGCGCATGCGTATCCTTTCTGCTCGGATCCGGAGACTGGGCGTTGCGTCCTCAGCGACGAGCCTTGCAGTCAATTCCGCCTCACGGCTTCGAGACAATCGCTTTTCCCCCGCTGTCACAATTCTTCCCCATTGACATCGCAGCAGTCAGAGACTTCATTATGGCTTCATTTTTGTAATAACAGCGCTCTTTCGGCCACAACAAGTCCGATTCCCGTCGGGGATCCGTGGACCAGGGCATTTGCTGTGTTACTTAAACTGGCGGGTAGCTCCGCGAAATAGCTGGCCGATAGCCTCCTATTGGCGGAAGAATTTGGCGTGGGGAGGCAGCGCAAATCACGCTTGACGGACCCTGGGCTCCCAAGTGCCCTGGAGAACAGAAGGTGCCGGAGCAGGCGTGAGCGTGAGGCAGTTACTCATGGGCAGAGTCACCGGCAAGACGTCCATTGTCTGAACGCCCTTTGAAAACCAGGACGGTGCACGCAACGATTCGGTGAGTATGAAAGCTGGCCGGTGACTTTGCTGCACGGCTTCTCGTGGCTCTGCGGCTCTTGATGAAATTCGCTCACTTCAATCAATATCAATCTCACATCTCCACTGCCGTGTCTAGCGCGGACTAAACGAGGCACCCCCCCAAATTTCTCTCCTCCTTCTCACCACAATGGCCCGTCGCACTGGTCAATGACCGACTTTGCTTATCCCCCGATCCCACTTAATTCCCCAAACCCCAGCGAATGGCTGCCTGCATCGGGATTGTGCTTTGAGCCAGCCGAGGACTCCCACAAGCCGTCACTGTCGGTCGGTCGACCAAGGGACGTTTCCGCGTGAGCATTATCTCATAATCCTTGTGTGCGCTTGGTCTTGACGTTTACTCATCACCCTGCATTACCGCTGATCAATGGAACGCGCTCGCCAAAACTACTGACCTCGAACTCGGCCATATCCCGTGCCGCAGCGTAATTGACGCATCTTGCTCTGGTGAAGCTCAAGATTGTCAATCGGCACAACAACGCATCAAGAAGCGTTCCGAAGTTCCGACAATCGAGCCAGAGCTATTGGGGGCTGAGCGCAGGGGTCGGCTTTGCGTAATGATATAATGCCATCTGTATCCCACCCCGGAAAGCATTTCATATGCAACACTGATTCTATCAGGCGCCTGCACGTTCACATTTGAAACCGAGGCAACCGGCCGGAACCAGGGATGATGCGAAGGGACCGCAAACCTCACTCGATCCTTTCCCATTATCTCGAGCCTCCCAACAGCTTCATCGCCAAACGCCAACCCGTGCCACGCCCTCTTTCCTGCTGTGACACCTGCCTGTCTCAAGCGCCACTGGGGCGCTTCAAGCTCATCTTGATGTTTTGAAGTTGCACGCACGTGGCCTCACGTCTTGTAATCGTCACTGCGGCCATACGGATTGTCGAGTTTGTGCTGCAGCCGCCGTTCATCGTCATGCTCAAGAGAGGCTAATCTGCCTCGTTTCGCCGAAGCACGCCCACTCGTTTCAGCCAACGAGCCTTTCGCCTCACAGAAGTTTTGGTCAATCTTCTATCAGTATTCGTTATTCGTTCGAATTTTCGTACGGCTTGCTTCGCATGACCAGCTTCATCCAGGGCACCCGTTGTTGAAAGCCGATTACGCTAGCAAATCGATCATCACACATCACATTAAATCATCTCAGAGACATGGCCGCCGTGCAGAAAATGCCAGCGACTTCCTCGTTTGGATCGGCACCGCTGCCCAAGGGATTTGCAGCTACTGGTGGCGCTGGGAAGACGAAATCAGAAGGCATCGCCCCAGATCCTGTCATGTTGCATGGCCGGTCCTTGCGTGGTGCCCCGGAGCATGGTGATGCGAGAATAGCCGTCATCATCTTTGACCAGGGTCAAGAGAGGGTGCTCACCATCGCTGCTGAGGTGCTAGGGAAGCCATTTATCCTGAAGACATCGTTCAGGGACGTTACCATCGACGAGCGCGGCCTCGTGGTTGGCATTCAAGCCTCAGACGCCAAGGCAACCATTGAAGAGCGAGACAAGGAACTCGTAGTGGCTGTCAACACCCATTGCCCTGCCCTAGGTGTGCCTCCAGATACACAGCTTTCGGCCACTTGTGACTACGAGCTTTTCTACAATGAATCTTCCTATTTCCGCCGTCATCTCTCCAGGTTTATCTCCTTCACACTGGGCCAAATGAGCCCTCACGAAGAACTCATGGCCAAGCCCAGGACCTTGTTCATGTCGACAACTTTTCCTGATGTCCGTGCTGCTCTGCCGAACCTCGACATCCTCACCGTTGGATCTGACGCAATCGAACTCCGCGTGGACTTGCTGCGAGAACCCCTCCCACAGGGCGGCTTTTCACGAATACCAAGCCTCGAATACGTGGGCGAGCAGGTCATGTTACTGAGGGAACGCACTGAGCTGCCCATCATTTTCACCACCCGGTGCACCAACGAAAATGGCCGGTTTCCTATGGACGACCCAGCCCTGTATCATCGATACATGTACAAAGCCATCCAGTGGGGGATCGAATATATTGACGTAGAGCTTTGGCTACCTGAGGACATTCGACGAGACTTGTGGCGTCGAAAGGGTAATTCCCGCATCATGTCAGCCTTTCACGACTTCTCCGGAACCTTCAAGTGGCCATCCGAGTATGCGCAAGACGTCTTTCGCCGATCTTGCCCGTATGCCGACATCATCAAGATGATTGCCATCATCAACGAATATAAAGACAATTTTGAGTTGGAAGACTTCCGATCAAAGGTTGAAGCAGACTATCCTGATGCTCCTCCCCTCTCAGCAGTCAATATGGGCCCAACAGGCCAGTTCTCTAGAACCCAGAACAAAGTTTTCACTCCTATCACACACCCCCTCTTACCCCTCATTGCCGCGCCTGGTCAGATGAGCACTTCAGAAATCCATAGGGCACTCTGTCAGCTTGGTGAGCTGCCCAGTAAGAACATCTATGGCATCAGCACTTCCTCGTCTCGCAGCGCAGTGCCCCAAGCCTCATTCTACGAAAAATGCTTCAACGAACTTGGTCTGCCTCATCGATTCAGCGTTGTTGAACGACAGCTTGACAATATCATTGGAATGGAGGCCTGGTGCAAGCAGAGAGACTTCGGCGGCGCTTACCTCGACCCTGGCATTTCGGTTCAGGTTATACGCCAGCATTGTGAGCTGTCCGCGAGACTTGGCAACGGCCAGGCACCTATCCTCACAGAAGCCGCTCAAGCCATCGGCATCGTTGATACAATCGTAGCGCAGCCTGACTCTCCATCAAATCCCTCTTTTCCATTTGCACAATCTAGTCCGGCCAGTGGTCAAGACGTCTTAGGATCGACACCACGAGAAGCCCCGACGAACGCTACAGCCCTCATTTTCGATAATGCTGGATGGCGAGGAATCATGCACACTTTGATCCGAGACCTGGCGCCGTCAGCTTACTTTGGACGATCCGCAGTCGTTCTTGCGTCCGCCTGCGACGATGCTGCCCCCATCTTTTACGCGTTGAAGGCATTGAAAATAGCCAAGATCTACACTGTAGGCTTCCGCACACCGCCCCAGGTTGCCTCGCACGTTCCACCCATCGAGCAATTTGTCAACCTGGAGAGCTTGCAGCGTGCTCGGTCAGTAGAAGGGGACCAGGCGCCATTCGTCATAGTCTCGGCCCTCGGTCCAGAAAAGGGAAATTTGGTCAGCATGATACTTCGTGTTTTTTCCGCCTCGTCACGGGAAGGTGCACCAAATGTCAACAAAGTCTTTCTCAATCTGGCCGATGTAGCAGCCCGAAAGACGATTGATCCACATGAAACAGCAGAGAGGAGCGGATTCGCATCCTACGGCGCTGCAGATGTTGCAGCATTCACCATGGTGGAGAGCCTGAGACTGCTCGTGGGCCAAAACGTGCCATACAATTTCGTCAGGCTGGCCAGTGGTCGCAACCACGGCTTTTGAGTACTCTCGATGCTCTTGCACTCGCAGCCAACAATTTCGACTTGCTACAGAGGTTGACGAAATACTGCGCCTACTGAATTCAGCGCCGAGCTGTGACGCGATTCTCGTACCAACAAAGTGATGCAACAGACTCATCTTGCTTCGTTCAAACTTGCGTACGCGCGCGTGGGTACTACTCGCTCATCACCAGTGAAGCGGGAAATGGCTGCGTCTATAGCTACTTCGTCGATAGCAAGGGGTAACAAAAGAACCGAGTCAATAGCACGGTCCCAGAATCTCGGTTCACCCGTATCGACTGCAGGATGACCAGTACCGGCACCCGCAAATTGTTCTGTCCACTAGTGGCGCCATGTGGACCATCAGGAGCGAAGTGTCGCTGTGCGGAGGAATACACACGCGCCCTTGCTCGTACACGACAGCATTGATGCGTGCTTCAGTATTCAGCAACACGGCTTGCGAAGCGCAGGAAGTGCTGGGCACGGTTCTGGGTGGTCGTGAGGGAATATTGTTCTCAGCCGCAGCGAGACCTGGACAGCGGGTTTTTCTCTTTTTCTGGGATGTTCAAGAGCAGAGGCACAATACTGACTGCAACATGCCCCTTGCTCGGCCGATTAGCGCGCAAAAATGCCTGTACTGTCAATGGCTCGCGAGAGTGTGCGTCATCACGCGCTTGACACCGTTCGTTCAATCTTGTCCGCAGTTTATCATCGGACTTGCCGCCCACTGACATAGCCAGCCGCACGCTATAGCTGCAAGCCATGGAAAATGATGTTTTCATCACCGCTTTAGTGGCCGGATGGTTGCTGATGCTGGGAGTTGCTTTCTCTCCATACTTGAGCCTTGCATGCACAGGCCGAGGTCACCGACCTGCGTGCTTGAGCAAAGGCCTCGGACGGGTATGCTGCTTTATAAGCGCCCGTGTTCGCCTCCGAATAGCATTCCAGGAGCTTTCACGCATGATGATGATTCAAGTTTGTCCTGGCCAAGGTGTGTTGAAGGAATGCACGTAAGCCCGAGGTGCAGCGGCAAAGCCCGGCACTAAGCCCAGACGAGCGAACACTTACCCGAGCTCTGGAATCATTTTAATCTTGCTAAGCGCGGGAGCACTTGCGCCTGTCCGTCTCGACCGGGGGGGAGGCAAGGCGCTCGGAGGAATGGGTCCAAGCCTGTCGGCGATTCATGCAAGAGAACGTTCCATGCGATGATCCTTGCACTTGGACGGCAAGTAAGCGCGGCATTGGCGAGCTACTATAGAGCTTGTATCGCTGCTGGTCGGCCTGTCCAACAAGTCAGTGCGTCTTGGATGGAGGACCATGCACATTGGCATAATAGGTAGGACGACATGCGGTAGGACACGAGGCGAGCCAGCTGATATACCCTGATTGACAGGGCTCCTCAGTGAGCGTATGTAGGTAACCTTGCCTGCGAACCTACAATGACTATAGATGGTAGGGTTATACAGTAGGGCAATACACTACCCAGTACCGTCAAACCCTTGCCCACACAAACGCGGGTGCTGATGACCTGTCATGAACTTGCTGGAGGATACATGGGCGCCGTTTCTTCTTTTTTGGCGGCATCATCAACGAGCATCATGCCGAGGCGGCCCTGGGAGAGTGGTGACGGAAGGTGATTTGACGGGAGATGATCGCGTAATCTTGTCCGTCCGACCTTCGGGCGCTGCACAGAGCGAATGAAGCAAACGCCACCTTGTGGTCCGGCTGGGCCCATGAACGTGGTCAATATGCGAGACACGTGGGAAACGTGCATGGGCCAGGATGGACCCCGATCAGCGGCGAATGATCTGTCGAGGGACTGCCCACAATGACACTTGCGAGCGATATCGACGACAGCAACAAGGCGTCTGACAAGACGCCGCTCATTCAGCCGGGCCGTGGCAGGGGTGTTGGCTTGCTGACCGACACGAGAATTAAACCTCGAAATTGAGTCGGTCAGCGTCATGTATCGAGGGAGAATCAAGGCATGTGCTCGATTCGACACGAGCGCCATCCACCCATTGTGCTCACTGTCCCCATCTGCTGCTATCATTATGAGAGGCTGTCAATGCTTGACCACGGCAGGGTCCGGCGGCAGGGAGGAGGGCACAGCACATGTGTACATACATCCCTGCCAGCGCAGAGAAAACCGACCCGTGTCACCTGGAGACTCTTTTCGCGAGATGCGGGTAAGTGCCAGGGAACTGGAACAGGAAGCACGGAGGGAAGGAAGAGAATAAAAGAGGCAGGAGCTCGTGTCTCGACACTTCACCAGGTCGCATTCGTGCACATTGCTTATTTTTAGCCCAGCAAGTCCATCCATCGCCGCCTCCTTTTCAGCTCATGACTGTACCGTGTTCCCGAACACCGAATGCCTTCTCTCAGTCTTCAGTTGCAGGCCAAAAGTCGGAGCTGGACCATCCCCCCGTTATCCCACGTCTGGATTGCTCATCCATGTTGACTCCACCCGACGCCTGCGCGCTAAACCAAAGACACTCGACCCTTGCTCCGCCCCCATCTGCCGCAGAATCATGAACAATCATCCGTCATCCTTACGGCTCGTTCGATGGCATGCCACACGCCGACGTCTGCCGGATTGCATGCTCCATCAAGGCCAACGGCCGTGGTTCGGTCCCTGCTTGGTTGCTAGCCAGCCAGCTGTGTTGACTGCAGGTCCGATAGGGTCCAATGGCATGCAGCTTTTGTTTTCTGGGCCGCAGTCGAGCACACGTTTGGTTTCTCGTGGATTCCGCCCTATGTCATCGGGGCATGACCATTACCAAGCCACCAACAGAATCTTGAGTCGACAACCTGACTAGATTCGATCGTCCGTACTGCTGCCGAACAAGGCGGGCTGGGATCTCGCACGCCTTCGAACCCTGGAACCTATAACCCGTCGATTCCTGCAGAGACGCCACTGGGAGCTGCGCTGAGTCGCTGCTTCTCCCCTCGACCGAAGCAACAGACGCATTTTCTCGAAACAGTTGAGCCACCAGCTGGCCTCAGACTCGCGCCCAATTGGACTGGTGGGCTAGTTCATTTTTTCATTGAACGCGCATCATGCCACCAAATGCCTATCATTCCTTACCATTGCCAGTCAAACTTGCCGCCGACGCGCTCGCCGGCTTGCCACATTAGATCTGACTCGTCGTTGCTGCCACATAATCCCGACGGATGACGTGCGAGAGACACCACTGAGCGAGCGAGGAAGAATCAACTTCAATCTTTGCAATTGTGTTTATGCCATGACTTTTTCGTCGACGTTGCCACCGGCGCCGCCACCGGCGGCCACAAGCTTTCCTTCAGCGCCAGCCCCGAGGCAGCCCGTGAGCATAGAACGCTTGCCGAACAGGCGGCAGGCTGGCGAACCTCGCGAGTCCATGAACTGCAAGTCGTGTCGGAAAAGAAAGGTGTGCCAGATTCAGCATCGTTTCGTGTGGAATGAAATTCAATAAGATCGAAGCGCTTTTAAGATGGCGTGTGCTGATCTGATGTCGCAGATCAAATGTAATCGCGTTCGGCCCTCGTGCGAGGCCTGCCGGGTCTTTCAGTGTCCCTGCATATACGGTAAGCGCCCCTAATGTGCTAACGCTTTTCTTCGAATGGGCTCAGAGGATGGAGCAGCGCGGAGAAGGAAATGAGAAGAATTTTGAGCATGGCCATCATACTGAGACTTGCAGACGCTGTGCCCAAAAAACGGGGACCGAAAACCGATGTTCTCGAGGCGTTGCTGAAGCGGGTCGATGGACTCGAGGCCAAACTGAAGGAAAAAAACGACCAAGCCCAGACTCCAAAAGTAGGAGACTCAGTAACCGTTGAAGGAGGCGAAGATGATGATGAATCAGGTCATGCTGCAAGGAGGATGCAAAGTGAAGCCAGCTCGCAGGCGCCTCAAGACGAGAGTCTGGGTACGGGCATTGGTCCCGCGCCATTAAGGTATGGGCACTCGTGAAGTGCATACACAGGACTAGGCCGGCTAAGGCTGCATCAGAGAAAGCTCCTACCCTCCCGTGGACAACGATACATTCCTTCACGCGTATTTTACAAGGTGTCATGGCAAGCCGTACTTCATCCTCGACGAGTCATCTATTCGCCGGCGAGTGCAGTTGCATGAGTTGCCAGACTTTCTTTTCAACGCTATACGTGCTGTTGCGGCAAGGTGAGTCGGGCGCATAGAAGAGGACGTGAACTCTCGTGCACAGAGAATCCCTTCTGACCGTTTGGGAGCACAGGCATATAACACATCCCGCCAATCCGCGAGCCGCCGTCCAGCTTGGCCTTGATTATGCGATGCGGTCTCGAGCAAGCCTGAATACAGACGAGCCTTCGATTGAATGTCTTCAGGCCTTGTTGCTTCTGGTCGCAGCTTTCATTGCCGCCGGTCAGGGCAAAAAGGCTTATATGCTGCTGAGTGAGCCTCGTCCATATCTGCAACCCGTTCACCGTGTTCCGACTTCCGAAGGAATGCTAACTTTTCGTCAGCCTCAGCCATTGGAATGACCATGGCACTGGAGCTGCATCGCGAACTGGACGCTCGAGAACAAGTCTCGCCAGTCGACAGGGAAATGCGCCGTCGCCTTTTTTGGACGTGTTATATCTTGGACAGATTTCTGGCCTGCGGATCGAAAAGGTCTTCGCTCATTGGTGACTGCTCTGTCGCCCTCCGCCTACCCTCTTGGTGTCCCCCATCTTCGTCTGTTGCCATTGTCGGCGAGTTCTTTCAGCAACGCTCCAGCCTTCAATATCACCAGGGCGGCGGAAAGAGCTCGCAGGGCAACACTGGTCTGCTGATTGACGTCACGCGAATACTTGGCAAAACCAACAAGTACCTAGCAGCAGGTGGTGTCAAGGGAGATTCACACTTTCCGTGGCATTCTCTATCGACCTTGTCGAAAATTCGACAAGAGCTCGACTGCTGGGCTTCCGGGGCTGAGACGGTCTTCTCGGCATTGCATGCCCTCTTCCAACAAAGCGAGGCCACTGTTGTTTTCCTGAGCAGATTGATATATCACCTTGTGCACTGTCTCTTGTACCGGCCGTTCCTCCCGATTGATCTCGCTGAGCTTGCCGGCATCGGGCATCACCAGTCATGGCAAATCGAGGCCACCAACATGTGTTTTCTTCATGCGAACGCGATCTGCGAGCTTGTAGACGCGGCAAGACAAGCAGGGGCCGTCGAGTGGCCAGCGATAGTAGGTTACTGTATCTGCACGGCGGCCACGGTACACATACACGGCGCACATTATTCCGGTGCCGGTGGCATTCATGGGGAGGAGGCAAACGTCTTCGTCGCATCGTCGGACATGCTCTCGCGGGAAATGCAAAGGCTCAATGACCTTCAATCTGCCTGGCCAAACGTCCGACAACAGGCTGTCACTTTGCAAAGCATATACGGCGCACACGGAGATCTCGTTCGCACCATGGCTGCCAGCTCCAGTCGACAATCCCCCGGATTTCATCTCGAAGACTTCTTCGACAGATATGCAAACATTGGCGGACCCGGAGGCAAGTCATACCGCTTTGATCCTGCTCATCTCAGCATGTCCGATATCGTTGTTGATTCTTCTGCCGCGCGCTACGGCGCCCTGTCTGGAAGCCTCGACGCTATGGCCTGCGAACAGCAAACACAAGTGCATGGGGAAGTCTTGAAAACCTACGAGGACGCAGAAGGGAGTGGCAACCTGGCGCAGGAGCAGCAACAGTCAGTTATGGACCTGGAGCAAGTGCCGGCCAGCGATGGCGCGCGCTATGAAGTACCTGTGATGCAACTACCGTCTCACGCTTCCCAAATTCCCATGGGACAAGGGTTGCCATCAGACTCTCATCCTGGGGGCAATGAAGGACTAGAGGCAAGCCCGGCCACACACGCAACAAACAGGGTGGACCAGGGACTCATGGCGATGGGCGGCGCGGGTTTCAATCCGGACCTCGGATACGCGGCCGGCTCCCACACAGGCGAGCAAGCCCAGGTCTATTCAAACGACGCCGGCAACAACTTTGGGGCCCTATTTAGCTCACTGGGGACGGACGCTTTTGGCAACACGTCTGGGTGGCAAGCTGACAGCGCCAATGCATGCCAGGGGACGGACATTGCTGTTCACGGGTCTGCAGCGCATCCTGGAACGGCGACTTCAAGCACAATGGCGAGCCAGAGCGAGGAGAATGACCCGTTCCTCAATCTTCTGGAGCAGTTGGCGAAGGACGAGCAACGGTTTACAAGCACGGGATCAGATTTTGACTTTTTCCTGGGCGCGAATGCTCAGGATGCACAGTGAGAACGATTTGTGTCAGCCGCATGAGGTCGGCGGAGTTAGGGGGGGGAAAAAAGGAACCTGGCAGGATTGTATGGCATGAGGATGAATGCCAAAGCGCATAATCTCTTGATGGGCGAAGGGGCCGGGACGGGTTTGCATGACATGCACGACGCGGCTGTACTGGTAAGCGACGGACGGCGAATGTCACATGACTGAATGGGCTT
This sequence comes from Moelleriella libera RCEF 2490, assembly GCA_001636675.1. Lineage (NCBI taxonomy): Eukaryota > Fungi > Ascomycota > Sordariomycetes > Hypocreales > Clavicipitaceae > Moelleriella > Moelleriella libera. The sequence goes on along the minus strand of AZGY01000011.1, from coordinate 824,944 downwards.
ATTTGCACCTGGTTGATACTGGGATCCGGGTGAAATGGAAGGAACAAGCCCTCGGGGCACAAATAGGCGAGCGGTGGGCTTTAATGACGCAGCGTCCCGGCCGGTCTCATGCTGAATGCTTGGTAGTCGCCGAGACGAGGCATCGGTGGGGAGTCACGGTGCGTACGAGTGAGGATGGAACGGTGCCATGATGCCACGAGCTGTGTTTCGTACGAGTGGGTTTCGGAGGATGCAGTGCAACGGGACTCGGCCGGGCGATGATTACGGTGGTCTCGGCTCAGAGATGTATGTATGTACATACCACGTATGCATGTATGTGAAGAGGTTGAGGTTGCAAGATGCATCTGTTATACCTGCTTCTTCTGGTTCCAGCCCGCAAATCCAAGCATGCGGCGTGGTGAGCCTACCCAGACGATGCAAGACATGCGAGCGATTCCCCCGCTGTATGTACGTGTGTATCACACCGAGCGGAATGGCGTGGAAGGAACGGGTTGGCTTGCCGCCGATATCGACGAGTGGTGTGATGTGGCGACGCAAAACTCGGTACGCGTGAGCGCCCCGCGTTAAACCCGGAATTGCGGACGAGATGGATGAACCAGGGGAAAAAAAAAATGGCATCATGTCGAGATCTCGTGTCGCCGGCCTGCCTGCCTGCCTACCTTGTTTTGGCAGG
>AZGY01000011.1:672501-801856 GCA_001636675.1 Moelleriella libera RCEF 2490 | reverse complement strand
GTGTGTACAAAGGGGCAGGACTTGGGTCACAGAAAAGGCAGCCTCTCGAGCGCAGCGAGGCCAGTCCGCGGCAGCAGCCGGACAGGAGACGGATGCAGAGCGAGTGTGGACTTTGTAATGACCATGTAAACCACGAAAAAAAAACAACAGTCAGCGGGCAGTACTGGGAAACAGGCCTTTCCCGTAGAGAGCTCGCTGCTATGGTGGACAAAGTTTGGACTTTTATTTTTGTCAAAATAGTAAAAAACCATGAAATATTGTCTTCTTCTTGTTCTTCTTCTTCTTCTTTTAGGGCGCTTTGTCTATTTTTTCTTTCTAATTTGATTCGTGAGGTGTCTGCTCCCATCGACCGCCACAGGGCGCCATCGTCTGATTCGGTGCGAGCCCCTGGCCCCCTTTCTCCCCCCCCCCGCGTTCTTGGCAGCTCGCTGCGCGTTTCGCAATAAACCACCGCTCGTCAATGCCACGCGCCGTCTGCGGCACGCCCAGCCCCCTGTCCTCCCACGTCCACGACCACGCCACTGCTGCTTGGGCTGCGCGTGCGGACGCGATGGCAGGCCAAGGACGGCGGTGGCCAGCGACGCCTCGAGCTTGCGAGTCCTGCTGCCGGCAGCATAGTGTAAAGACAGGATGTAGTGAGCGCTTCTTTGTCGTGTTGCCTCCGGCGGCCCTGCCGGGGGCTGGCCTCGCAGCCTCGCGGTACTGCAATGTATGAGAAGCGGCCTCTCGAGCGGAGCGAGGCCAGCTCGCGGCAGCGCCGCCGGAGGCAAAATAGCATCGTGACGCTCTCTGATCTTGTCTCCCCGGAAGCCCTGCCGGGAGCTGGCCTCGCAAGCTCGCAGTACTGCCGTATATGAGAAGCAGCTTCTCGAGCGGAGCGAGGCCAGCCTGCGGCAGCGCCGCTAGAGGCGAAATAGCATTATAATGCTCTCTGATCTTGTGCCTCCAGAGGTCTTGTCAAGAGCTGGCCTCGCTAGCGTGAGAGGCTGCTTTCTATATGTGGGAATCTTTCAGGGTTAGGGTTAGATCTATGGAGGTACTTCGAGCGCAGCGAGGATAGCCCGCGGTAGCGCCGCCGGAGGCAGAATAGCAAGGTAAAGTACTTGTTCATTTGTAGTTTTGCCTCCGGCGGCGCTGCCGGGGGCTGGCCTCGCAAGCTCGCGGTACTGCCATATAGCAAAGCAGCCTCTCGAGCGGCAGCCCGCGGCAGCCCCGCCGGAGGCAGATAGCACCCAGCAAGCACCATAGCCTCGCTCCTGGCGTTGGACGTTCCGGCAGGAGGCCAACGGTCGATAGCATTGGCATACTCCGAGATGACCGATATGATTCGTCACGGCAGCACAGAGCTTAGCGTGCTGGTAAAGATCTCGTCAGGCAGAGAAACTGGCGCAGGAAACGGCTGAGGTTGGTTTCGTAGGTGCCAGGTCAGGTAAGCTCGCCGCCGAGTGCGTGCCGGCGAGGCCGAGAATCCCGTACCAGGGGCTGCGAAGACACTCCGGCCAGTCCGCGCAGCAACCGAGAATCCCTAAGCGGCATCGCGGCGGTGATGAGCTGCTCAACCGGGTCGCAGTCAAGCCGCGGCTCCCGAGGCGGCAGAGGCTGTTGCGTCCATGATAACAGTGTCTAGTCTCGTTTACAGCCCACCATCCATGCTCTCGGGTGGGCGAAAGCTGGCGAGATACATCCAGTCACTGGCGGGTAGCGAACTCATAAGGCTTGGGTCCTGATGCCCAGAGGTAGCAAGCATCTTGGTCGGCCTTTAGGTCGGCCTGGTCGAGTCTCGAGGCCGCCGTTGATCCGCACTGCCGCAGGGAATGGTGCCAGAGCTTAGACGGGCCTTGGTCAGACGGGCCTCCGAGAGTCTGGCATCACGGTATGGGAGGTCAACACGCACCGTCACCCGTAGTTGCGATTTTTCCCTGCGCGTTCCGAAGCTGAGATGGCCGGGCTAATGCTGTTCGTGCGCGCGCGGGCAGACCATCTGGCTCAGCTGGGGTCTGACCGAGGATGACCTAGCCTCCATGCCAGCCGGCACAAAGACCAGCTGCTCCGAGCGCTTCGTCCGGCCGCCCGTGAGTGCCGACGAGACGCGGCTCGGGCTCGGGATCCGACCTCGGCGATCGCAAGGGCCGCTGCCTCATGAGAGGCACCTGGAACGCACAGCTCTGCGAGCCGACTGCGCAAGGCTGTTCAGCCAGACAAGGACCTTGTGGTCCCCCCAAAAACCGAGTCTCAGGCTTGGGGAATGACAACACGCCGCTGGCCGACGCGCTCAAGGCTCGTGGGCTGAAGACGCTGCTGTTCGCAGGCATCGAGACCAGCCAGTGCGTCTTGGGCACGCTGCTGGGCGCCCAAATCCGCGGGTACGACTGCATGCCGGTGGAAGACTGCTGGGCACTACGATGCCCGGCGGCCACGCTGTCGCCGTCGCGGACGTATCGGTGAGTCTGCAGGCGGCGGCGGATTTTATACATATAAAGGCGCTCGAGAAGCTGCTATTTGTATGAGGAAGTACATTAAGCGCAGCGCCGCCAGAGGCAAACCACACATGAACAGACACCATCAAGTTATGCCTCCGGCGGCCCTGCCGGGGGTGGCCTCGCTGCGCTCGAGAAGCTGCTTTCCATATACGGCAGTACTGCGAGCTTGCGAGGCCAGCCCGCGGCAGCGCCGCCGGAGGCACATCGCAAATGAACAAGCACCGTGATACTGCGCGCCCTGACGCCCGCGCGCCCGAAAACCAGCGGCAAGGGTGATTGAGGTCGCGCGCCGCCGTCCAGGGTGAACCACATTCGCTGCTCGTCACTGCCCTCATCTTTGACGCCGCTGTTGGACATGCACGGATCATGCTCTTGAGGCTGCGTTCAGAGCCGCATTGGCAGCGCAAGCTCGAGGCTTTCCGTCCCACGAAGGGCCAGCATCTCTGCGAGAGCTCGGTGCGTTTTTGTCAATATCACTGTGTCATTTTGACTACATGTTCGAGGAGGAGCGAAAAAAACTCCCCTCTATTGTCATGGACGTAGAATCCACTGGGTCGCGGGGCGACCCATCCATCCCCTCACATAACCACGGCCGCCTACGATGCAATGTATATATTAGCACGGAGTCGCTCGTCCGCGCGATCGTCCAGCTCGCAAGCTCTGCCTACAGTGATTTGTTCCCCTATTGTTCTCCACAGCCTCGTGTCCACCTAGGTCTGAGTCTACCTGATACATGTGTATGTTACCATTCGAATGTGTGGGAAGCCAAGACATGGCATATGTTGGGGATGCAAAGAGCACACAGCACCCCGTTCAAATACGACAGAAAATGTGGGTACAAGGGGAGAAGAAAGAATAAATATCGGACTTTGGGGGCCGTCACCCTCGTCGTGCTCGTTCCCACGGCACCGGAGAAATTGCCCTTCATTGATACTCCCGATCCCGGTGCTGACATGCTCGAAAACCACATGATCGCGGAGACGCCGGCTACAACACCCTATCCCGCATTCCGGAGTCGCTCGAAGCCTGCCGGGAGAACCAGGCCCGGAACGCAGGCGCCTCGCTCAAGAGGATCGCAGCATCTACACAAGTGCCACCTTGAGAGCGAATTGACCAGATTGCAATCGTACGACGTACGCTTAGGACGCGTTTCGAACCACGCGGACTGTGCCACCAAGATTTGGACCATTTGACCTCGTTCTTGTCGAATGGCTCTCGTGCTGCCTGCCATTTGCCCTGCAGAGAAACTAGCGCGCGCGCACGTACGTCCTGCAAGCAAGCCAAGTAAGTTCACTGTACGACGAATTGCTGATCGTGTGACTTTCTCAGCGTCGAAGTGTCCAGCACCTCTCCCGTTGCTGATCGACGAAAAGTGACTTGCAAGTTCTCAGTGTCCAGAAAGTTGAGGTTGGCATACGCAAAATCCACATCGTAGGCAAACGCATTGAAGCTGGGTCTTTTGCCGATTTTGCTCATGCCCTCCACGTTCCCGGCGCCCCCTGCAATAATGTACATTGGTGCCTTGGGGTTGTCCAGGCCTGCCGGGTCCGGGATGCCGTTGAAGACGGGCATGAAGCGCTGGGAATTGTGGACGTGGCCAAAGACGCCGAGGTCCACGCCGTACTTGTAAAACAGCGCCTCGAATGCGCGCCGGCAGGGCTCGCAGGGGTGATGTCCGCATGAGTAGTATGGACGGTGGCCAGCAACAATGAGCCAGGGGGTCACGGAGCGGTCGACCGAAGCGAGATCAGCTTCGAGAAATCGCAGCTGCTGGCCAGGCGCGCCAAAGGGTCCGCCGTTGAGGCCGGCAGAACCGTCGGGCCCGTCGGGTGCTCCGGCAAAATCGGTCTCGGTGTCAATCATGACAATGTGGGCCATGCCGTATTCGAACGAGTACCACAACGGCGGATTGGCGAGCGCCTTGGCCCTGTTGGCGTTGATCCGTGCCTGCGCATCCTGCGACGTTGACGCGAACGCGTGGGGCATGCTGCGGCCGAATCGTGTCATGAAGTCTGTAAAGTTCTTCTGCCCTGCAGGGCAGAGAGTGGTCGTGTAGGGCATCTCTTGGCATGCAGCTTCGTGATTCCCCGGGCTTACCATGTACGGCCTGCGAGATGCTATGGGAGCAAGCTGGTCGTAGAACTGCTCGAGAATGGCTTGGTATGCCTTCTTGCCTGCGAATGCATTGTGGGCCTTGTAGACCCAGTCATCGGCGTAGCCAAGATCGCCGGGGTGAATGATGAGTTCGTAATCATTGATCGTGTCGGCGAGACGCTGGATTGTCGTGTGATTCAGTGAGGGCTGGATATAAGGAATGGCGTCTCGTTTCGTCTGGTCCATTTTGATGGTGTAGCCATCCTGGCCGTAGACGCCGAGATCGATGACCGCGTTGATAGAAAAGGGTTTTCTGTCACCCGGATGGCGAGGACTGTGAAAGACGGCCTCGGAAGAATTGGCCGAATCGACAAGGTAGCAATATCTGGTGTTGGGGGTCAGATTGGCTATGATCACCGAGTGAAACCAGGTGCGGGAGGATGGATAAGTCTGAGCCGGGGCGGTTGAGCACACGCGCTCGTTCAACGCGCAGCTCTCGGCGCTGTACTTGACACAAGCCGTATCGAGCGGTGCGTACGTATTCCAGCTAACGACGATACCTACGGTGAGAACAGACTGTCAGTCTTGCGACTCTCTCCCCCCGCCACGCTTGAGGTACTGACTGTCTGGTCCATTGATAGCGATTCGCTGCTGAAAGGGAGTCGTCAGGTCTGACGGGAGGGTAGGCAGCCGTGCCTTGGCAGAAACGGCCGCCGCTGAAAAGAGGACGCCCCGAGCAAACAAAGACAGGTGAGGCATCTCGTGGATGTCATGGGTGAGCAGCCTATCCTTTGGCGGGCGACGTGGCCGTGGCAGCACATAATATAGAATATTCAGGCAGCAGGTTTACTGATGCTCTGCTGCGTCCTAGACTACCGGAAACCAGCCGGCGCCCTCCTCAAGAGCCCATGGACGTGGTGCGCCCAAACCAGAAAAAAAAAAAAAAAACCCTGGGAACACCTTGGTCATGATGCGCCGAGAGGACCCAACAACTCGTGCAGTCTCCATGACAGCTGATTGGCGCGGCCCGCACGCGCACCGGCAAATTCCAAGAAACCGGGCCTTATTTTCTCATGGATCCTCCGCTGTCCGGCCCTTGCCTTAGTAGCTGACTTATTGATCACCGATTGCGACTGGGGACAGATAATTGGTCCAAAGTCAAGCCAAGATGGGCATGCAAAAAGACAAGCGCAGAAAAGTCAAATGCCCGGCTGCCCGGTATGATATGTGGAAGCCCCTGGAATTGCGCGCCTCGGTATATTTGTGCAGCCAAACTCCTGCCGATTGAGTCCCCCGGCGGCCGCACCATGGATCCGAAATATGGTGGCTCATATGCAGAGTGGTTCGAGGAGGCAAAGCCTCCCCGCCATCTCGAATGGGTTGTTCCAGATATGCTGCCTCTGCCTCGGCTCAGAAATGCCCCAGCTCGACCGACATTCATTTCGCGTCAAAGGTCGACAGTACGTTGACCAGGGAATCCGAGCAAATCCCGAAAGCTCAGCAACGGCCTGCTGCGCTCGGGGCGGCGGGTACCGGGCGCTTGTGGCTGCGGACCGAGCGGTAGGGCTGATTGTCTGTGTGAGGTCGATTCCAGCCCTCTTTCGATCATGAGGACTCTGTAGCGTTAGGGTAACCTGGAAGGCGCCGAACCAGAGCGTGTACAAACCCCGCATCTCGGTTGGAGCCGACGCACAACGCTGACTTTTCTTCTCCAACGTCGTTCAACAATAGAGAATCATCTGTAGAGCGCCTGGAGCTCCAAGATCGATCCGGACGCTGATCTGCAGGAGACAAGGGGTGCTTAGCGAGCTGCTATCCCTGTATCTACCTCTTTGCCGTCAGCTCTCGAACCCTTCGGAGGTCGCAAAGTTAATGACACCGTAGTATCCAGGCTGATCCATGATCTTGATGCTCTGAGGTGTCGCGGTCAAAAACGTTCGACAGAAAATCCCTCCATCGACACCTCGACAAGCCTTGCTCCCACCGGAGGCTACTCTGTTTCATGTGGTGGCTTCCTCTTGTCACCTGATATTGGTGGTTCATCAGGCAATGTCACTCAATTGCCAGCCGGTATGAGCCAGTCGACGACGGATTAAACGCAATACTGACTCCAAACGTCATTTGAACCTTCATGCTACTCCTCCATGGCTACGTGTCTGTCCACGCAGGCGAAAACCGCGGCATAGTCTAGTGATCGAGGCGGTCATGAGCGACGGGTCTGCCATGACCACTGCGCATTACATATTCAAAGTCTCAGCAACGAGATGCGTGCATTCGCTTGGCGAAGACTTGGGACGCAGGATTAGATGCGCTGGAATGCCTTGTTCGAACATACACTCCCCATCTCCGAGTGTTCAATTTGGCAGCGGTGGCTATAAATCCATCTGGGGTAACGTCGTCATGAGACTACCCGGTTGCGAGGCTGGCCACAATGGCTGTAAGTCAGGGGTCGGCCGCGGGCTGTCGCACCGTAGCGCACTGCATTGGAAGAACTTACTTGACGACATCGAAATAGTGCAACTGCAGTGAATCAGCTCTCTTGATCAACCAATAGACCACAAGTAACCCGCGGCGACGCGGAGCTGCTGACTTCTTGCAGAGCCGCCTCAGAAAAGCAGCTTCAACTCTCTGCCTCGATACATGCACTCGCTGCACGCACCAGATACTTGTTTTGCCGCACTGAACAGTAGTCTAGTTCACGGCTGATTGCCAAAAAAAAAGTCGCGGTGACAGCCGAAATGGCGGCCATGGGGGCAGACAATGGGTGCAAAATCCAGGGATGTCCGGACATGTGGTGTCGTGAATGCGGCATAATCCTGGCTCATCCATTATTTCTGGCAGCAAATCTCGCTGAAGTCCGATGCCTGCATAGGCGTTGCAGCGGGAGCACACGCATCTGTGTATCAAGGAATACGGTCGATCTATTCTGCGCATTAAAGTCCTTCAAAGAGTTGAGTTCTCACCAGCTCATGGTGGGTGTTTGACAGGGGAATAGGGCAGTTCGTCTCGAGAGTCCCATGCGCAGTCCAAGAAAAGGCACGATGCAACAAAGGTCAATCTAGGTAGGCTGCGAGGGTCGTCTCTGTTCCTCTTTGCAGAACCACTAGATGTTCACGGATGGCACGCAAATGACGCTCGAGTCGCCAGTACGTCCTCACGAAGCGCCCTGGCAATTTCGCGCAGCTTGGGCTGTCGAAATTTGTCGCGTCATGCGCCAGATCGCAGATCTAATCTTCCGTATCCGGCCGCTGAGATCAAGGCCTTGCTTGGCGCGCCTCGTTTTCTCCTCCTCGCCCATGTCAAAAACGTTTGCCCTAGACGGACTCGGTCGGTTTGTCCGAAAACCGGGGCGCCCGAAGAGGAGTCCGGTATGCAAAATATCGCTGTGACTGCTGTCAATGCCAATCGCGTGCACCCAGTATGCTTGGCCCGGATAGTCACGCGATGGCTTGAGCTGAGTGGTTATACAGCCAAAGCTCGAGACTGCATACCCGGAGCACACGAAAAAAAAATCTCAGACGCGGCCGGCAAAAACGAGCCACCCTGCATTCTCGCGTTGGCAGGTCACTCATTCATGACGTATCCCTCCGTCATAGTTAAATGCAAAGCCACAATCGAAAGAGGATCGTTCTTTACGTTCAATTCGGCAATGCTGGGCATCCGGAACGGGTCTCTGCCCACGGTCAAGCACACGACCAACAAATGTCAGATAAAAGGCTTACCCGCAACATCATTTGCCCTGCCGGCTCGATCATTTACGGCTAGCCGCAGCAGCCAAGAGAAGAGAGGCTGCACGAGAATGTCGGGGGAAAAGAGGGGGTGTTGCCTGAACATAGAGCAGCAGAGGCATACAGTTACGGACCGGAACGACTTGACCGTGCAGGGTGTTGATTGGGGTGTACAGCCGAGTCAGCATCTTGAGGTAAATGGAGACGCGCGAGCTCGTGGTGACACAGAAGGATGCGGTGCAATGAGAAAGCTCCCTGGGCGGTTGACCGAAGCGCAGCATGATGCAGATGAGGGCGCGAGACAAGCCACATGGGCTCAGGCTATGGAGCCTATAGCGTTCCCAAGCAATGAACCCAAGGCGCAGCGAGGAGGCTAATATCTTGTTGGGTGGAAAGTCTGTGCTGCTTCTCTGACCAACAGGTTGCATCGGCGATGTCTTTCAGTGCTGCATGCTCGTGATTCTTCCCTGGGATGAACCCGTGACTGAGTGTGGTTCGTTTTGGAGCCAATGACAGCGGAAGCTGGAGATGTCGATCACCTCTCCGACACCATGTCGGGCGTTGGGGCATGGAAGAGGCGTGGGGACTGCTGCCGACTTGGGGAGGCCGAACTGATGGCATCACGTATGTATGTACGTAGTCGACGAACTTCTCTCCCAAGCGTCGTCACATCTTCTCCACCCTGGGGATAACGAGACGATCTCATTCCCGCATGCGCAAATTGTCGATCACCTCTGGCCGGCCGTGTTGCCTTCTGCCACGTCGCATCCGTCGGATCGCCATGTCTACCATGTTGACGCGAGCGAGTTCTGGTGCACCCGGTTGGGATTCATCGATTGGTCACCGCCGGATCCAGCTGCCACTCACTTTCTCTCGATGCTGAGCGTTGGTGTAGCTTGCCATGCAGCATAACGCGATTGGGAAAAACATCATGTCTGGCTGCTCAAGACCTCACGTGCCTCATGTGAAGAGAAGAGACGTGACGACTGACCGCCGGGGAAAGTGCGGTGATACCACATCAGACCAAACGGGTCCTTCCCCTGGCCCCATCCACCCCCCGTCCGATGCGCCCTCCTTCGCTTCGTCGAGATCTTCATCTCTGCTCCTCCCTCTGGGGAGCAATCTTCGGGCTATGCTGCACCCCGGACCTCGCCTCCGCCCGCAAAACCATTGACAACGTGGCGCGCGAAGAACGGAGCTAATCAGTGTTAAACCTTGGGACAGTGACGAGACAAATGACTCGACTCGTTGCGACGCGGTTCCCCGCTCCAGCCTTGATGCGGCGCCCATCGGTCGTCGGTCCGACAAGACTCGCTGCTCTCCACGGACCATCAATCGGCCGCCACTATCGTCAAGACGAGTATTATGGATCAAGCCTGTACGGACTCCGGCTTTCGCTGGGCCTTGGACGGCCTCGTCACACCGACTGTCCTTATTGTGTCACGTCATTTGACCGCAGTGATAAAGGCCTAGGGCCCGTTGAAAAATCGTCGACTTCTTCGCCAGCCTTCTCCTCCTTTGTTGCTCCTTGACGCGTTGCTGAACTCTAATCACCGCACAAAATGACCTTTTCCCGGTACCGGCCAACATCACACTTTATCGCGCCACACTCTTGGTCCAATGACCCCTGCGGTGCCGTCTACGTACCCGAGTCTCAAGAGTACCTGCTGTGCTATCAATGGAATCCCGGCACCACTACCGGAGGCAATTGCGCTTGGGGCATGGCCAAGAGTAAAGATCTCGTGACATGGCAGGATTGCATGCCGGCCATATGGAACGGCAGCTCCTACGACTCCCAGGGCGTCTTCTCTGGCTCCATTGTCTCGAGGCTTGTGGATGGCAAGCGCGTGCTCTATCTATTCTACACGAGTGTTTCTGCAACGCCAATCCATTGGTCCAAACCCTACATCAAGGGATGCGAGTCCCAGTCTGTCGCCATATCAACAGACTATGGCAAGACGTGGACTCGGCATGACAACAATCCCTTGTTGGAGTCGCCTCCCAAAGCTGCCGCAACCACGGGGTGGAGAGACCCTTTCGTGTCGCGAAGCACATCGCTTTCAGACCTGTTGCGCGTCAGCCACGACACTGATTACATGATGCTCTCGTCAGGCGAACGAAGCCGCGGTCCGCAGCTCCATCTCTACCGCTCAAACGACCTGCACTCTTGGGGCTTCGTCTCCACCGTCCTAGACGTCGGCCTGCGTGATAAGATTTCAGCTCACAGCACCCGAGTCTGGGGCATCAACTTTGAGTGCGCCAGCTTCTTCACATTGGGCGAGACAGATTACATTCTTGTGGGCATCGAGGAGACGGAAGAAAGCTCTCGACATGCCAGTCGGTACATTCTCTGGCTAGGCGGCAAGTTTGTCAGCAACGGCCAGGGACTGCCCACCTTCCAGATCAAGAGCCACAATATGCTTGATCATGGTATGCTATACGCGGCCCACCTTTTCAGGGATGCACAAAACAGACTCGTGCAGCTCGGTTGGGCAGATGAGACAGCAAAGCAGCACATTGTGCAAGCTCAAGGCTGGGCAGGCTGCCTCGGCCATCCGAGAGAGCTTGTGGAGCTTGCGCGGCCTTTGGACGCCCACGCTCAGATCGGGGCCGAGTGGCAGGTAGACGAGGCCGCCGGAACCATGAGAACCCTTGGCATCCGCCCAGCGCAGCAAGTGGACATGCTCCGCGCAGGGACAACTGTCTCGGGCTCGTTGTCGCTCGATGATTTCGATGGCATCCGATCGCAGACTTTTGAATGCAAAGCGACTTTTACTGGATTGCGCGGCAACGAGAGGCTTGTCTTCAATGTCCTGCAATCTCCTGACTCGTCGGAGGTGACGAGATTGATCTTTGAACTAGCGAGACAAGAAGTCGTTGTCGACCGCTCCAAGTCATCACTCAAGCAGCTAGGCACGGTGTCACCCGATCGTGGTCACCTGGGACTGTTGCGGGGAGAAGATCTCGACATCAGAATCTTTGTGGATGTATCCATCATTGAAATCTTCGCAAATGATCGCTTTGCACTCACGTCTCGGGTCTACCCCTCACTGGACACGGCAAACAAGGTTTCACACGACTTTGGCGACTATGACCAAGACAAGATGTCATTTGAGTACTGGCAGACGATGAAGAAAGCGTGGCCCGAGCGTGACTCGGGTTGTGGCATCTTACCTGAGCTGCTGCCCAAAACAGGCCATGAGAAGTCAGAGGTCATGGCTACAGAGATGCATGTCGAGGTGGTGGCTATATCGTAGTCTTTTGCGACCGCGTTCATTTGTCTTGCCGGCGATTCGATACTATTCACAGCCCGCACACTCGTAAGCGATGCGGTGCGAGACGCGCACGGCCTGCCTGCCTGCCTCTGTCTGCATACCACATTTCGTAGTTTAGACTTTGTTGAATGAAAACTCTCGTTTCTCTCCAACCTAATGGGGCGCAAAGCGTCACGACAGCAGGGATGGCGGCTCCCGGGAGCAGTCCTGCATGCGCAACCGCGGATACCGTCGCATTTCCTCTGCACGAAGCCATAGCCGGTCCATTCGTCTTTTTCCGGCCCGGCACCAAGCCCAAGCCCCCGGTGCTTCGGCAATAAAATCGGGGATCGCCGCCACCTGTGCCTGTGCCATCTTATCAAGCTCACGAGCCGCCTGCCTTGCCAATTCTTCTGATCCCACATTCCATCGATTGACTGTCATCGCTGTTCCCCCCTCCAACCTCTCCCGTGGCTGCTACCTCAATTGGCCGAGAGCTTTATCCGATCGTGCCAGGAGAAAAGCCGCCCGGCTACGAAGGAGCCTGCCCAAGAAAGTGAATCAGCCCAGCCCAGCCCACCCGCATGCCGTCTCTCCATTCATGGTATCTTGCATATGCGAGGGCGCGCGCGCCGCCCAACCGACGAGCTGCAGAACCCTCCAAAGATGCCGCCCGCAGCACCCGACGTGATTGTTTCCTGATTCGGACGAGCCGGCGACTAGCCCCATGGCGGTGGTCCAGACGGCTTTCATCTCAGACTTTGCATGTGCAGTTCATGAAGCGGTGAGAGAAAAGGGGCATGCTGGACAAGCTCGATGCGATTTAATCCATGTCGTGAATCTGCAGCAGCGTCGACCCCCCTCCCCCCCCGATTGCGTAGATGAGTTTCTGGCTGTCTAGGGCAACAATTCCCTAGCCCTCTCCTCCCTTTCCCCGGTCTTTGTCTTTGTGATTTGCCTCCGGCGGCGCTGCCGCGGGCTGGCCTCGCAAGCTCGCAGTTGTGAGAAGCAGCCCCTCGAGCTTGCGAGGCCAGCCCCCGGCAGGGCCGCCGGAGGCATAGTTTCACGGTTTCTTTTTTTTTTGCCTTCTCCCATAGCGCATATGTCTTTCTTTTTTTCTTCCTTTTCAACCACAACTGCGAGCTTGCGAGGCCAGCCCGCGGCAGCGCCGCCGGAGGCATAGTTTCGTGGTTTCCTTTTTTTTTTCTTCTCACATAACGCCCATGTCTTTCTTTTTTTTTCCTTTTACAACAGAACCCATTTGTAGCTTGTTGGTGTCCCGAGACCATCTACTCACCACATGCTCGGCTTCAAATGTCTCCAGAAAAACATGACGGCGGCCCGAGATGGCCATCTGTCAACGGACTAGTCGACTACACCAAGGAGGGGGACCCGGGGAAGAATCCACCTCTCCTTTGGATTGTCATTGTTTGCTGCGGGCGCAAGTATCCCTGCGACCCTGCAGGAGGGCGTGGTAAAAAAGAAGAAGCTCTTTGGTGACCGCCTGATTTCCCATGCTTGCTTGCTGTAGCAGCATGCTCGATCACGATGTTTCTTTCTTTCCACTGCACTGCCGCTTTTGGCCACTCCTTGGCTTTGCTCGGGTGCCAATCACCCGCTGGGCGCCCCCCCCCCTCGGTAAAGCTCCAGCCTCGACGGAGCTGCCAACCCGCACCCGGGGATTTTTGCTGTGACTCTGCGATCTGGGCCCAATCGGGGTTACACAACAACTGGAGAAGGGGCGATCAACGGTGCATGGATGCAATCTGCGAATGTTGCCGCAGTCGTCAGGTGGCATGACAATCCGGAGATCGGTTCAAGGCCAAGGCAGTAGCGGGGGAGGAAGTGCCATATTCTGGGATGGTAACCTCACATCTGAGACACCTGTCAGGCGTTTTGTCGGCTATCTTAGTTGCCATGAACATCCGAAACATCTGTCGTGCATTTCGTCGGCTATCTCAGTTGTCATGAACGGTTCGGTTCAGAGATCAGATACTTGCCGCCGATGGGTCAGAAAGAAAAGGCGAAAGACTTTATGCAGGCAGCTTTGATCAACAACGAAACTGCGCCCGTAATCATCTGCAAGGAGAGGAGTTGAGACAGCTTGGACGTAGTACAACGTTGCAGTTAAGCTGTGATACGCGCGTAGCTCAATAGCCGAACAACTTCGACCCGAGCGATTCTGCTGCTCACGTCACGAACGTTGGCGTCCGTACTCTACATACAAAACGTTGGCCTCCGTACTTTACGTCACAAAACCTTGGCATACGTACTATACGTCACAAATGATTTCGTTCTTCCGCTCCAGATGCATTTGATAGGCAGCGTACTCGCTGCTCTTAGAGATTTCCGTGACCCAACTCTAAACAGTTGCGAGATAATGGGACGCTTGTGACTGCTCGTCTAGAGATCGACAGCTTTCTTTGACGCTTTGAAAATTTTCGAGAATGCGTCCCGCACGGATGCCGTTGTGCAAACTTGGGCATCTGCGGTCCGGGGGGCAGTCAGCAAGACTTTGCGATCAACGTCTGCATGGAGGAGACTCACGATAGCTTTGCTGTTGGCGCAGCCCTTGAGACCGTCCTTGTTCCAGTTATTGCCGACCAGCTTGCAGCTGGCGTCGCCGTTGGTCGTGGTTAGTGTCCAAGAAGCAGATCCATAGGTGAATCGAATGTAGTCTTTGACATGCTCGCCCACGGTAGTCAAGGTATCGTCTATGCCGCTTTTTCTGGCACCAGCGGAGTGGCGTCGCTGATGGGCCAAATCGGCTGCTGCACTGCGCGCCCCTCGCGGCGCAATATAGGTCACGGACAAAGCCTGGGACACTAATAATCAACAGTAAAACCGTTGACAACAACAGGAATGATAAAAATGTCAGAATAGAAAAAACATTAATGAAAGGGTCGAAAAAAAGATAAGAAGAGATGAAATATTGAAGGAAAAAAAAAGAAAAAGAAAAAAGCAAGGAAGAAAAGAGTTTCATACGTAAAGTCGACTGAGCTTGTGCCAAACTTGTCAAGCAGCTGGATGCCATCATCAGTCAGCACTGTATTCGTGCCTGAGGAAGACAGATAAAGAGCTAGAGCAGCAGCCTTGAGCAAGTATGGAAACACGTCGTTGGCCTTGTACTCGTGTGTATCCGAAAGGAATGGACTATCTGCTTGGGCATGCAGCAAAGCGCTTTACTGCAACGGAGAACTCTTGGCTCTTTCTGTTCTGCATAATACGCAAGTCAATGAGACAATTTTTCTTTATCCTTTTCGCAGACGCTGTTTCCTATGGTCGTGAATGAGCGTATGCTCAGGGGACATCTACTCAGCAAACACGTGGCGAGCGTACCTTTGCTGGCTCCTTTGTGAGTCCGGAGATGACTGATCTATATTGCCATTCGGTGCAGCTACTTGCTACTGTAAGGGAGCGTCTGAGCAGGCACCCTGGTCCGACATGCTAATCGCAGGTTTTCAAAGACGGAGTGGTACTGTTACTAGCTTATGTGCTTCACATGAGAAATTACACATCGAGAAAATACCACGACTGGGAATTTTCGTTGGCTTATCTCATCTTCTATTTTTCAAGATCAAAATGGTAGTGTTTTGTGTATCTCGTAGATTTTGGAGCATAAGCGAAGAATTTTGGAAATCATTTGAATCTTGTATAATTATTCCACTGTTTTAAGCTTTCGTTATCCCTACGATACCCCCTCTTTTCCCCCCTTCAACCCTTCCGCCTTACACAAGACTTTTAACAAATACCTTGACCAACATACAACGCTGGATTCTCTCTAAAAGCCGACCTTTTGTTGCTTCCAAAGACCCCGGTCACGACCTTCGCCCTTCGTTGTCGTTTTAACCCTAAGAAACACGTCGCGTCAACGACAACGAGCATAGAGCACGGGCAGCGACCCACGCGTCTTGTTCCCCCTAAAATTTACCAGGCAGGCGACAAGACTCACCATCGCCCATTATGAATCGGACAAAGTCAACAATTGTCCTTTTTCTACTGTTCATCTCCGTTTCCGCTTCCAGAGCGCATGGACATGACCAACATTGCCGCCCAAGGCAAACATACATGCCTTACGAAGACGGGAACTGGGACGATGCTGATCAGGAGTCTGTGAAGCCAAGATGGGGGATGGAGTGGCTTTTGAGCGTAATGGCTGATGCCGATCCTTTGGCCATCATGTACACGGACTAGACCATGACGAGCGGGGACATTTCGCGACATGGGGCTCTTTTCTACCTTTGCGTTCAATATACGGAAACCGACTTGCGCACACGTCATCCTCCTCTTCCAATCTGTGCAGCCGGGTCATTTCAACCAAGCATCATCTATCGAACTGCCCGGGGATGGGATTCAGGAGGCAATTCCCTTTCACAACTTTTCAGGTACCTCGGCTTCAATATTTCTGGCACTCTAGTCAGGACAGGGCTTTGGAATTTCGGAAAATAAGGACATGGCTTTTTCTCGGGACTGAATGAATTTCATGAGACGGATTAAATAGCAGAGTTACAGTCTCGCAGCTGACACTTGGCTGCTGCCACCAAAACTTGGAGACGTATATATGCTCGGCAGCCGTGCACAGGTCTGCAGATAGGTCAATAAACGGCAAAGATTTCTCCATATGCATACTCATTTCCGAGAATATGGTGGAGGCGTTCGATCAGGCTTGGCCTCGACCTAGAAATCTATACAACATTAGTTGCGACGTCTCGTGTTTTCAACAATGTTGCTCACCGTTTTCCCCATCGAGCTTGCGAGGCCAGCCCGCGGCAGCGCCGCCGGAGGCACAATCGCAAACAAACATGCCTCTTGATATCATGCCTCCGGCGGCCCTGCCGGGGGCTGGCCTCGCAAGCTCGATGGACGGCCCTCTTTGTAATCATTCTATTGGACATCAAGGACTAACAGAAAAGCAGGGTTTCTTTCTTTCTTTCTTGTTTTTTCTTTTATTTATTGCATCTGGCACGCAATTCACAGCTGGTCTGCAGCACTGTTGAGACTTTACTAATGTACTTCCACCACAAGACTAAGTCGGACTCGAATTGTGCACCTTAGTTTCTGCCAGACAGAGCAAGCCAGCCCGCGCCGAAGACGAAGGTCTGAACAGGCAGATTTCCTATACTCAGACATGCTGCCTTGCCACGCTGACGACATCAAATGGAGCGCAGGGCCTGCTGCAGTCATCTTTGCAGGAGTCGCGCACATGGTCGCCTTCACTCATTTTCCAAGCGCAACCGCGATATTGCCAAGGAGTTGTGGTCGAATAGCGACCATTATCTATAATCAGTCTGCGACACATTTCATGATATTAATCGTCTCGATCCAGTCAGTTTTGTATATTGTCAATGCGTTTCCCAGTTTCAAGGCCACAGGCGCGTGCACATACACAGAATAGGGGCTGGAGTAAGCTGACTGTCACGAAAGATGAGGGGTAGAATCAGCAGAAGATCGGATATCGTACCATGGGCACCCTTCACAAGCCGGAAGCAACACTGTCGTAATGCCCTTCATCTTTTCCAAAAATTGTGTCGCATTTCCAGGAAAATGGTTCATTATAGCCTTCACGCAGCTTTGGCCGGCGCAGCTGCAGCAATAGCATTCGCATCCGTTGCGCGTGCGGCCTCCCATGCCCGATCTGTGACACGCGGCGACTTCGACTGGAACAGTGTTTCCCCAACATGGAACCTGACATTTACTGCATGCTACGACGGATTCCAGTGCGCGAGACTGCTCACACCAGTTGACTGGCTGGAGGAGGATGCCGGTCGACGACATGGCAAGACCATGGCCCTTGCGGTCGTCCGATTGCCAGCAAACCTTTCGAGCGCGGCCTCGGACGGCGGAACCGTCATCATGAACCCGGGCGGACCGGGTTCATCGGGCGTATTGGAGCTGGTGCAGTACGGCCACGTCCTTCGTGATTTCTTAGATGGCGAGAACAAGCGCTTTGCCGTCATGTCCTTTGACCCCCGCGGCGTCGCTTTCAGCACACCCGCCGGCGACTGCTTCGAGAGCGAGACGGCGCACGCCCTCTACAATGCGCAGATGACGGCGAGCACATGGCCGTATGTCACGGGGGAGCAGGGGCTCGGAGATGCTGCGCTCGCACGCAGCCGCGCAAACTCGCAGGCCCTTGGTCATCAGTGCAAGCTGCCCGGCCCGGATGGCTACGTGGTGCAGGAGTACATGTCCACGGCGTCTGTCGCACGAGATATGCTGCACATGGTGGACGAACTGGAGAAGCTGCGAAGGCGAGAACGGCAGCAGTCCGACCGCCATCGAAGAGCGGCGGCACAAAAGCCCCTTGACGATGGAGCAGCCAAGCTGCCGCAGCTCCAGTACATAGGCTTCTCGTACGGCACGATGCTGGGCAACACGTTCATCTCCATGTTTCCAGGCCGCGTCAAGCGCATGATTCTAGACGGCAATCTCGTCCCCGACAATATGCTTTCTTTGGTACGAAGTTCTAGCCTTGACGTTATCTGTGATGACGCAGTCAGAATAACTAATGTAAACCCCTCACCTGTAGCACTGGTCAGGTAATCTGGTAGATACCAGCAAAACCTTGGACCATTTCTACCAAAGCTGTTTTGACGCCAAATCACGCTGCGCCCTGTTTGACTCAGCTGACGATTCCTGGGCCGATGTCAAGGCCCGCGTGACCAGGCTCCGGGAGCGTCTGGACACTGATCCCGTGCCTGTCGTGTTCGGCAAGCGCACAGGCAAGGCACCGACGATTCTCCACGGCGGCCACGTCGTGAGGGCCATGTCCGCCGCCACGTATTCTCCGCTCGACAAGAACGCGCCTCTCGCCAAGGCGCTTGTCGAAGCCATCAACGGCAACTACACATCACTCATCGACCTCTCAGGGCTGGGTGGTGGCCAAGGTGTAATATCGGACGCGTGTGACGGAAGAAACCGGTCCACCAAGGCGAGCGAGTACGCCTGGGAGCCGCTTGTTTTTCGGGCAATCCTGTGTGGCGACGCGGACGACGCCCGCAACGTCACGTTGGACAGGTGGCGCGAGGAGCAACGCCGCTCCATATCCAACTCGCCGGAGATGGGCCCGGCCTGGTCCAACATGAACTGCCTCGGATGGCAGGCCCGGCCGAAATTCCGCTTCACGGGCCCGTTTACATCCCCAGACCCCGATCCCAGTGATAGGGACGGCCATCCGTCGGCGCCGGTGCTGTTTCTCACCAACCGCCTGGACCCGATCACGCCGTTGGCCAACGCGCGTCAGGCGGCTCTGGCGCATCCGGGCTCTAGAGTGCTGGTCCAGAACTCGAGCGGCCATTGCACCGCACAGTCTTCTCCCAGTAAGTGCACGAAGAAGATTGTGGGCGCGTACATGGACACGGGAGAGATGCCGGTCGATGGGGCAGAGTGTCCGGGAGACTGTGTGCCCTTCCAGGACTGTCCGTATCAGCGACCATTACCGCTGCGATGAACGCTTGGCGTGGAAAGTTCTGACAGGGACAGAAAGCGGGGAACGAACGCGGTCCCGGTCTGCAAAAGTCTCTTTCAATGACCTTCACTTGAAGCATTGAAAAAGCAGAGAGATTAACTGGTAGCACAGCAGTTTCTTGTCAAGTCAAATGACTCGCTGGTCAGACTGATTGAACGAAGAGAAAATGAAACAATGATTTGCAAAGCGGTTTGACATATTCTTAAATGGGCTCAATGGAACTTGAGGCAAACCGAGTTTCACATAGTATCGCCTGATTGGTTTTGGATTTTGGCCTCTCTGGCGCTGGATTATCCCGTGCGGCTTGTAAGATGTGATTCTCACCGCCACGCGAGAGGGTCCTCACTAAATCAGCTTTACCCGGATTCGATGCGTCAACAATGACACCACGTGAAACAGTCTGCCTCGCCCGGCGTACAAGTCTCTTGGCTTTGACTTTTCTATTTCATGCGCAAGAGAAATGTTGTAAGCTTGAGTGGTCGAACGTCTGGCACGCCCCCGGCTCAGACTATCAGTGTTGCCGTTATTGGAAAAGGCCCTGGCCCTGATCCATTCCAGAGGAAAGTTGAGCGCAGGCGTTTCCCTTGTAATCCCTGAGGCTTTATTGCTTGGTATCTTCCTGCACACTCGACTATCCACCAAGGCCTACTGAGGCGCCTTTACAGCTTTAATGCCGGTTAATCTCTGCGCTGTGGCCACGGTGCGGCATGAGATTACAAACTTCCGTACAGCGATCCCGATGCAAGGCTTTTTCAGGCGTCACTCGTAGACGTACCTATTCCGAGCACCGCCAAAGCATCATGTGCTTTTCTGGAAAAACACCTGGTGATATTCTTGCCTCTCAAGTCGTGCTGCACCTGTTGGCCCGTGTTGATTTTGAGGCCCCGATGTCGCGAAATCAGTGAGGGTCCGAAGGAAATTGCGGTGGACCACGAAGCTGAAAAAAGAGGTCATTCTGCGGTGCCTTTGTGGGCGGCTATGAAAGGCATAAATTTGGCTTATTCAGCTCCAAAACAAAAAACCGAGGAATCATCATAATTAAATAATATAGGCGAAAAAGCTTTAGTTCTGTTGCGTCTGTGTGTGTGTGTGTGTGTGTGTGTGTGCGATCTTCAACTTCCTCTGTCAAATTGCGAGATATTCAACAGCACCAGGCAGGCTGCCACCCAAGTTTGCGAGCGGTTCTAGTTTCAAAAAGTTCAAGACGTACAAATCTGCTGGATTTTTACGAATGTGCGATCTTTACTTTGGTTGACTTGAGTTTGAATTAATCCAAGGCAGCAGGAGCATCACTTTGTGTGGCTGAGTGTCCGGTCACGAGACGCCTTTGGAACGGGCATGCGCGCGTTTCTAGGTGCTCTAGTGCCACGTCTTTGATGATCCCACATTCCAAGCCTTTGCGTTATCACAGACCCTCGTTGTAAGCTAGGACCCGGACTCGGGTTGGATATTGTCGCCGTCAGAGCGCGACTGTCCAGGACAAGTCGCGGCAGCCTGGTTTAGACCATCATTGTATCCGGGTCGCTATCATTATATCTGGGGAAAACAGAATCAAGCCATCTATGACTGTTCCGCTTCAAAAATTTCTTATTTGGGCTAAACTAATCATGTCAAGTTATCTCCAGCTGTGAGTCATTCTGACTTGTCCAGCAGCCAACGACTGGTTTCATATAATGCGCTCGCTAAAGCATCATCCTCCGACGGGATGCATCTGGGAAACGCTCCTCTAGAGATAGGGCATAGTGGCCTGATTTTGAAAGTCAACATTTTGCAGGCCGCATTCAATGCGATCCTTGCAGGTGCCAAAGATTCGGTCCCACAGTCGCGTTTGCTTGCCGTAGTTGCCGCTTGACTTCCAGCCCTTGCGATGATGCAGGTCATGGTCCTCGATAACAAGCTCCGAGTTGAACGCGCGAAGCAAAAAGGTAAGAGTGTTGGGCGGCGACGCGTGAAGCCGCACGCCACTATGCCCAGCTAATTCCGCAAAGACGACATACTCATGACACACCCACCACTCGTAGAAGCCCATTGGGAACCCCATAAGTTTCATGGTGAAATACGTCAAGAGCGGGATCCCAGCAATGTCAAAAAACTCCTGCTCGGTATCGGCGTAGAGCGTGAGGAGCGGGTTTGGGTGCTTAGTCAGGTGATGGGTTCGATGAAACTGCCAAAGGCCGCCGACCTCGTGCATCACCCTGTGATACCAGTAAAACCAAAAATCAAGAATGATGCCGTAGAGCCCGGCCTCGAGTGGCAGCCACCACCAGTGCGTGTCGGCAGGGGTTTCGTTGATGCGGTATGCGAGAAACACGGTGAAGATGGGCCGGATGGTCGAGGTGGAGATGAGCGATCTCATCGTCTTCCAGACGCCGACGTCGGGCACGCCGTCCCGCTCATGCTGGTCGCCGTCAAGGAAGCCGTGCTGCTGGCCGGTGTCGCGGAGGATGTGAATCTCGCGAATCGCGGTGATTTTAAAGGCCAGGCTGTAGAAGAAGACGGCCTGGATGGGCGTGAGGTTGTAGCCGGTGTAGTTGACGTACAGCTGGTGCAGGATGAGAGGCACGGCCGCGTGGAGAATGACCCAGCGGTGCATGACCCAGTCGGACAGATGGGGCACCTTGTCGCTCTTTTGGTGGACGGGCGCGTTCTCGTCGAGGCGGCTGGAGTGCAGGTCGAGGATTTCGAAGAACCAGTGCGCGGGATTCCACTGTCGACGATCGGTGGCCCGCCAGGTCGATTTCATGGAGTCTTTCGGGTTCGGTCCTGTGCCAGACATGGTTGTTGAAGTTGGGACGGTCGTACAGCTTTACAATGTCATGGTTGTGGGTGATGTTTTTTTTCCCTTGGGACGAAAAGAGAGCGAGACAACCTGAGCTCGATGTGTACGTGCCCAGATAGTTATATTAAATTCCTCGCTCTCCCGCGCGCCCAGGTCAGTCAAGCAGTATTGAACGCCCAACGAACTACCTACCTGCGTAAGGTGGCACGGAGGGACGGACCATCTTTTTCTTTCTCACAGCGTCTAAAACGAACCCCGGAGGCGAAACCGCATAGCGGCCGCCGTCATCGTCGCCGTCGTCGGGGCGCCCCCACCCCCATCTTGGGCGTGCGATTCGATTCGAGACCCTGGGGACGCGGCCCCAGATCAACGGGGGGCGGCTTCTGTTGCTTCTTGTCTGGGGCGTTATTAAGCGCTCTCTGGGATCCCCCTCCCCCCCCTCTGCCTTCTTTGAAAGCCCTGGTTTGTCTTTTCGTCTTGTCTTATCCCCTCCCCACACACACAAGCGAATCTTTATTTTCTGACTCAAAATCACTTCTCTCACTGCGGAGTTTTCCTCCCTTCCACATGTGCTCTTCCCCTGGTCGTCGCCCACCGAGGATACGGCCAGTCGTCGGTCCGGAGCACGGCCGCATGTCAAACTCATATGGGGCGGCCCCGTCGGACAGATTGATGCGTGGCGTTCCGTCCCCGTGTCTGACACCAGCAACAAAAAAAAAAAAAAAAAAAAAAAGGGTACGTACTGGAATGCAGTCTTTCCACGTTGACCATTCCCTATTTGGGTCATGGTTGCGATCATTAGTTAGCACCAGGTGGCACCACACCCATTCACGTGCTATTACGACGCCCGCAGCTCAATTTCTTGGGGTGGCAGGTTGGTACAATAGAGGCGCGCAGGGTGATCGACTCTTGTTGACAGGGCCGAAATCTGAAGTGCCCTGCCAGATCTCGTCGAATGTGTTGTGCATGACGTCCAGCAAAAGCTGTCAACATCGGATCATCGTCCGAGTTTCGCATTTCTCTGCCCTGGGCGGCGACACGTTTTGAGTCACGCGCCACCTTTTTTTTTTTCCTTGCCCTTCCGGGCGGGCTTTGACCCAATCGGCCGTCCGCGAGTGAGTTGCGCAGAAGGATTAATTGAAGTGAGGTGAGGTGAGTCGAGTTGAGTTGGTTGGTTGGTTGCGGTCAAGAGTCAAGGCAATCAATCCGTGGTCGCAGATTAGGGTTGACGTCAGTGCCGCCAAGGAATCGAGACGTAATCGTTTGCTCTTATTTCCTCCAAAAGTCAGCCCCGGCGTATCTTCACGAGCCAAACTCGTCGTTGGGGCTCCGTCTCTATGGCGCGCCGCCCGGACTCGAAATGACCCTCGACGACTTCCGTCCCCGAACCCACCCCTACCTTGTTCGCCACACGCGACCCCTTTTTCCCCAGACTTTTGGTGAAAACAATAGGAACTCGTACGTAATTCATGCCGATGCAATATCGGAGAGCGAAACGCATCTCATGATTTCTCGATTGTGATCCAGGTTGTCGTAATGAACATGTCCGTGCGACGTCGAAACACACGAGGGTATCCCATGTACCAACCAGGAGTACACGTTCAAAACATGCGCGCAATGACTCCACAGCTGTGATTGTTATCGGATTGGCGTCAAAGCTGGTCAGCAGCTGAGATTCGTTTGTTCTGTCCCTTCCGCTCGCTTCGGCGGTAAAGTAAAGCCCGACCTGTGACAAAATGCCCAAGGTGGCTTTCCTTTGGCGGAAAACAGTGCCTCACCAACCGACTGTGGGCAGTGGTTCGACCACGAACAAAGATGACAACCATGTCAGTCATGCTTTCGACGCAAACGCGGTCGATCCGGGTGCGCACAACATCTGGTAATCGTCAGCGAAAAACTTCATGATTGCGCTTCATCCCACTTGAATCCTGACGAAGACGACGCGCATGGCAACGCGCAGAGTCATTGCGCCAACTGGGCAATCTCTCGCATCGAAGGACACGATCGGCAAGCGATGCGTGGACTGTTCTTTACATTACGAACAAAGGGACGAAAGCTTGTGATCTCGTGTTACTAACGATCTGTGTCTCCTTTACTTGGCGATACCTGAGCGAGGTTGGCAAAGGTGTAGACATGTAGTCGCTGCCTTTCAGATCTCTTTGTGTTTGCCACGACGAACGCTGTATGGCAGTACATCCAGTTGGAAGCCCGAGGCGAGTCTTTGCGAGTGCAAAATCTTTCCCACAAGGCCACGATTTGTGGCACCAACAACCTTGCTCCCTGCTTTCAACGAAAGCACTTTCTCGGCTTTCAGACCCTGTGGAACTTTGGTTGCTTCGCAGCGCGTGGGACTGAAACTGGCGTTTTTCCAAAGCCTCTGAGAAATCTCTGAATAAAGTGCTTCCAGTGAGAAGACTGATCTCCTCTCCCACTCACTTCTGTTCTTCATTTATGTGCAAGTTTCGTTGGCAAGCTCAGCAGGGCCGTGAACACGACTTCTTGCTATTCGATCTGACTTCTTTCGTCTTGTTGTAGCAATCTGGCTGTGCTGTCGAGCTCCTCGAGGGCACAAAATTCATGTGCCAAAACTTGTGCGAGCCCCTCGATGCCCTACTGTTGTGCTGTTTCATGTAAATACAATGGTGCGCCCACACGGCCCACAAGCCGATAACACCGTCGCTGGGCATTTTTAATCTGATGACGAGCGAGTGCGTTTCATCGACCTCGGGCACTAGTCGCAGATCCGGTGAGGTCAAAATCAACCGCTGTCGTGAAAAGAGTCGAAAGTATCATGACTGGTGCGCGTCGTCGCAAGCCCGTTGCACAAACGCGAGCAAAGTGATATCGATCTTTTCCATTTTTTCTCTTTGACCACTGTTCGTCGGCAATCTCGGTCGTCGGCCAGGCTGACCCAAGAGACGGGAAGGTCTTTCTAGGCAGAAGTTAGACAACCACAAGCATACGGCGACAGTGATCATCATGAACATCTGCGTGACTTGTGTGGCTCGAGATGAGCTTTGACTCTGACCCCATTCGGAGACGGAAAAGCTTGGAGGGGAAGGGAGTTGAACACGCTGAGGGAAAATCTCAGTACCTCTACTCATGTCGTATCATTAGCATTCTATTCTCTGCATATTCCTTGCCGCGAATCGCATCAGACACTTGGCACAGCGAGACGTTCTTGACAAAGCTGGCATGGAGTTGTAAGACCTCCCACCGCATAGCCATGTCTGTTTCTAGCGTTTCTTGCAGGTTTTCGAGTTGCAAGAAAGCTATTGCCAGAATCGCCAGATTAGGGGATTTGAAGGAACAAAACAAGACGGCTCCGTGATCTATCAAGCTCGAGGAAGTCAGTTGTAAGCCGCAAAGTGCTCGCCGATGAGCCCCTTGACGTTCCAGGAGGACGATGGTTTGTCTTTGGCCTTATTTTCGAGCAATATCATGACGTATTGTAGGTGAATAGGCCTTGAACGTGTGAGGAGTCTCCACGGTAACTATTTGCTTGTACTCTGCTTTCGGTTGCGGCTGTGGTCTGAAACGGTGACGCCCCTGACATTTGCTATTGACCGCTTCGCAAGCACAGAGAGCCTACTCCATGTCCGATGCTCTCGATAGTGATGCCGATGTCAATGATTAGATCAATGCGGTCGCAGATTCGACGAAGGGTTGTCGCTCTCGATGTCAAGGTTCAGAAAGCGGCGTGCGGGGTTGTCACAGCGGAGCAAAGGGGCTTTCGTCAGCCAAAAAAAAGCATGAACGGAAATCAAAGATTCAATGACTAGTGCTTAGCTAGTCTTTCGGCCGAACACAGGTGTCGTCGAGTCGGTGAGCAATGCTGTGGCTATCACGCGGTCGTCGACAGCGGCAAAGTTTTCTGCCTCACAGTCCTCATTGATGTGCTGTTGGCTGGACCGTCGATCAAAGACAGGGCCATAGTCGGCGGTGTAGACGGGGAGACGCATGATGATGGTGGATAGTGAATCAGAGTCAAGAGAATACACCCAACGATGGCTACCGTCTACCGACCCCCCGACAGACAGGGATGGCCTTCACCACGTACCGGATTACTTTCAAACCTTCTTCGTATCCCAAGTTCTCCGATAGTGGCTTCTCTAGACCGAGAATCGGAGATTCTTCCTCGACTCGTCTGATAGCCGTGTCGTGATGAGGAGCAACCAGCGACCCGGGAACTCGAACCGCGTGAGGACACATCATGAGTGAGCGGCCCTGACTTGTCTCCTCACGAGAACTCGTCATGATTGAACGATTCTGCTGTTCTTGCGGGGTTGGTGGGATAATATCTTGTTGGTGGCTAAACGTTCGCAGCAATAGGGGGGAGGGGGTGCTCTCTTGGCTTGTTGGCTGTTGGCCACTAGCTGACGGATCTTGAGCCTCTCTGGGCATTCGGCTCCGAATACTCAGCTCAGTCACCTCCTTGACCACTCTTGGCAATCCTCCTGACTTGATTTCTTTGTTTTCTCTCAGAGACTGGCCCTAGACGGTTGCCCACACACGCTTATATCCACCATCTTCACCTTTCTTTGCTCTCCCCCTCCTTGTGGAACAGTTCTCGCATCTGCCCCTGTTACTTTCCACCAGGTCGCCATCTGATGTAGGTCTCAGGGAGGGTCATCTGCTGAAAAGCTTGACCGAATCTATTCCCACCTTTGCTGAACAGCTGCCGCCGGCCTTGGTGGGGGACAAAAACCTCCAATGGCGCCGATCAAGCCCCCCCAAAATGTCAAAAGACCCGACAAAGTCTTCCATCAGGATCCAGTGGCGCTCCCTCAGGAGACAACGACCCGCCCGCGGATCATCATACTTAGTGCGGCTCTTCCAGAAACTTCCGCCGGACAGGCCGAAAAACCAGACACACAAGTTCCCCTGCCAGCGACGACCGACGCATATCCACAGCCACGGATAAGCCAGGCTGAGCGCCGACGCCGTCCTCGACCAAGTGTGGTGCCCTCCATACCTCTCTTCCAATGTTCAGACTGTCCGAGACGGTTCACTCACAACGGCCTGTTGAAGTAAGCAGAAAGCTCCGAGAAGGCCTTCTTGAATGACTGACTGTCTGTCCTTTCCCGACTTACATAAATCCAATAGTGCGCATCGCTTGCGCCACACCCTTCCTTACAAGTGCGACTTCGAACCGCTGCATTGTGATGCGGCCTTTTACGTACCATGGAATTTGAAACGCCATGTTAACTCGGTCCACACTAAGAAGAAGCGTTGGTATTGTTGTGAGCCTGGGTGCGAGTTCAAGATTGCGATCGAGGGTACTACCCGGAAAGACGGCTTGGAGAGGCATACGAAAAAGCAGCATGGACGAAAGTACTGGCCGATGGTTGACTACAGTGTGACGTAAATGGCGAAGCCCGGATCGGCCGACTTGTCCTCATAATGTAGATGATCATTAGTTCTTTGCAATAAAGTCTTGGGAATCTATCTGAACATTCCGTAACAGGTTCATCTGAAGTGATTTGGTAAGGCTGGCAGAAATGGCAGAAAGAGTGATGCAAAAATAAAAGAACTATGTAAATGGCAAAAATGGTATTTCTAACCTAGGAATCGAATCCAGAGCTGCGAACCTCGAAAGGCTGAGAGTTTGCACCAGAGGCAAGTCCCAGTGTCACCCACCGTGTTATCATATACCAAATCGAGTTGTTGGATGGCTATAGAGAAGCAGAAATGGCTTATAAAGCTCGAATGAGTGAAGCAGAGGACAGACTATATTTCCTCTCAATCAGGACCATTTTGTTTGCTTCCTTCATCGGTCAATGGTCCTCAAGTTTCTCACACCTTTTTCTCGATTCACAGCCCTTACCATCCAGGACAACATAAATGCGCGGATAGGGGTCCTATATATATCCGGTAACTCAAGTGAATACAGATAGTGATTGCATATACGCGCATAGTAATTGCGGGTGCTTATCCACACGCGAGATCCCGTCGTGGACAAGGTAGGTAGAGCCATGAAGCATAGCATAACCCTATACCCAAAGCAAACCTGATCTGCTACGCCCGCTCGCCCGCCCTTGCCGTGACACACGCTTTCACCTTATGCGTGTCTCCCTAGCCATCTTGCGACATTGAGCCGTCGCGCGTGACGCATGTTGCTCTGCAGACGTCATTACTCAGCAATCGCGGAGACCTTCCCGAGCCCGACGCAACACGAGCCGCATCCATCATGTGTCGGGCACGCCTGCCACATTGTCCAGAGTCTCCACCACACCGCAAGGGTGCTGCTGCGCCTTTGACTGGCTGCTCATGACGAGACCGTGAGCTTGCAGTGATGGCGCACTCAAGCTGCGCGATGACAAACGAGGCAGTCACAAAGAGGGGGCAAGTCATCGCGAGAGAAACGTCGATCCTTAATTGATATCTAGTATTTCGCCCTACTGAAAGCCGGGATATGAACAATCGCGCTGCATGACCTTGTGTTCACAAACCCGTTTGGTCCTTTTCTTTTCAAACGACAATCTTGAAAGCGGCGCACACAATGACCAAGATCTTCATGTAGCTCTGACCTTTCATCTCTCCGGCACAAAGCATTCCCCCTTGTCCACTGATTCGTATACAAAGAACAGGTGCTTCGGGATACATTGGTGGCCAGGTTCTGCGCGAACTTTCGCGGAGCGGCATCAAGTACGAGACCCGCGCTCTCGTGCGCAACGCGACCAAAGCTGCGACGATTGAGGCGGCCTTTCCCGGCGTCCGCATTGTCATTGGCGATCTCGATGATAGTGAATTGCTGAGGAAGGAGGCTGCCCACGCGTCCATTGTGCTGCGTCAGTATCTCTCGGCGGCATGAAACGCTGTCCACAGTTCTGACAAGATGCTTTGACGCTCAGATCTGGCGGCTACTGGACATTTGAATAGTGTCAAGGCAATTCACCAAGGACTTTCTAGTCGAGGCGACTCTTTGCCCGGTAAGGAGGGGGTGTTGGCGCTTCTTGTGCTGCAACGAGTTGAGGCTGATCAGGAAACAATAGCATACTGGATCCAAGTTTCAGGGGCGAGCGCTCTCGCTGCTGCAGAAGTCGCGTCACCATCGTTCGTCCCTGGCTCGCCGTCATCCCTCATTTTCAATGATGACGATGGCGTCGCAGAAATCCGAGCCCATATTCGCAAGCATCCAAAGCGCGCCGTAGACAACTATATCCTCGATGTTGCTTCCGACGAGTCCGCCATCAAAACAGCTTTGGTCTTTCCTCCAATCATATATGGGAAAGGTGAGGGACCTGTCAACCAGCGCAGCATTCAGATACCTTCCTTGGCCCGTACAACTATCCAGTTGGGACACGGTGTGACTGTCGGCAAGGGAGAGTCTCGGTGGGGCAACATTCACATTGGAGACGTAGGGCGAATCTTTGCAGCTCTCGCGGAGAATGCTGCGAAAGGCTTGCCCGGCGACGAAACCTGGGGCCGGAGCGGCATCTATCTGGCTGGTGTCGGTGAATTGGTGAGTCATGCAATCACGTTAGCCGTCCAGAGCTCGTGGGCTGATTGAGGGCAGACTTTCTTCGATATTTCCGCCAAAGTAGCGGCTGCCGCAAAACAAGGAGGACACATCCCTACTGACAAAGTAGAGGAGCTGCCAAAGGATCAGTGCGACACACATCTACCCCATGGGGGTATCATGTTTGGTACCAACGCTCGCGGACAGGCGAAGAGGGCTCGCAGGCTCTTGAACTGGGCTCCTCGGGAAGTGTCGCTTGAGGAGGATATTCCACGGACTGTCTCGACAGAACATGGTGAGGCAGCGTTTGCGAATCAGACAAGAGTGATCTTTTGCTGAGAATGTACCAGATGCCTGAATCACCCCCGTCGATGGTGCTGTGCCGACAAAGCGATTCAATCGTGACGATCATACAGATGCTCAGTGCCGCGTCGAAGGCACAAAAGCTCAGACAGGAGAGATGCGTGGTTCAGGAAGCCCGGAGAAGAGTGTCGTGATGGCGCCTGAGGTGCTCTGTAGCTGCATCTGTGTTCCGTGCTATTGGAACCTTGCCTTACCCGAATCCTGAGTATCACAGAGGTCCAATAGAATAGGTTGTCCGTGCAACGATGAGTCCGATAGACTCTGTCGTATTCAAGAGTCGACAATGATCACTGTTGTTCCGAGCATTGCTCTCTACGGAATAAGAAGTGATGCATTCATGCCGAGTTCCCAAAGAAGCTAGTAATCTTTTGAGTTCCTGGCGCCGTCTTTGTCTTTTTGGGGCTCCTGTACTCGTTCTTGGTGGAGCTTATCTTGCCCTTTTCTGGCACCTTTTTTGTCGGCGGGCTATCTGCGGTAACGGGCGAATCCGCCTTGCGCTTCTGTGGCGTATCACGCGAGCTTGCACCAGCAAAGGCGCCACTTTCGAGTTTGATGGATTCGCCTGCATCCTGGCCCTTTGTCTCTTTTCCGGCGACAGTACCCACCTCTTCTTTTTTGATGCCCTCCTTGGCTTCTTTGTTCTGTTTCTTGGCATTGGCAAAGAAGTTGGCAATGTTGGACTTGTTCTCCCGGCTGTCCAAGGGGATGATGAATGAAGGTGAGCTGTTGCCGACTTTGCCCACGTCTTTGGAGACGGGGTAGACCTCTAGCTCGCCATCGAACGGCTTCAGCAGCGCCTGCAAGTCGCGCGACCATTCATAGCGGCCCGGGTCGAGCCACTGTTTGATCTTTTCGGAGCCAGGGTTGAAAAGGACCGGCATCCGGTCATGCAGAAACTTGAGCTGCTTGTTGGAATCAGTGGTGATGATGGTGTAGGTGTACAGCTTTTCCTCTGAATCTGAGCGCGAGACGCATGGACATTAGACATTTGGGGAGGAATCAAAGCATTCGGGGTCATGTTGGGACAGCCGGTTAGTTACCTTCGTATTGGACGCAGTCCCACAATCCGGCAAAGCACATGAGACGACCGTCCTTTCGTTTCACAAAGTGCGGCAACTTGTCCTTTGGTCCCGTCTTGAGCCACTCAAAGAAACCCTCGGCAACAACAATGCATCGCTTTTTGTTCTTCATCGAGGCCCACATGCCGCCCGGGCTGCTGAGTGAGTCATCTCGACAATTGATGGTCCGCATGATGGTCTGGTAGTCGGGATTTCTCTTGGTCCAGAACGGAACGAGGCCCCATTTCATTGATTGCAGCTTGTACCTGACCTGACCAGACGCGCTGTGCTCGGAGGTTATACTTTGAGGGACGCCATTTCCAGTGGCGTCGACGTCTTTGTCTTGGTGAGGACGCGACTGCGGCCCAGCCCCCCAATCTGGCGTGTCGGCTCTGTAGACGACACCGTGGTATCCGGGCGCAAAGTTGTACGACTGTCGGGGCGCACCCGGCCCGTCCTCCTCGTCGACGGAGTAATCGACGGGCATGTCATCCTCCTGCAGCATCTGGCGAATCTGGGCCGCCCGCTGGAGAAACGCAACGTCAGCCGGATTACGCCGGGAACTCACGCTGGCCCGGAGAATCTCACCAGTGACAACGCATATCGACCGCACATCGTGATGTAAATTCTTTTGGTGCCCTTTTGAGGCTGCGCCGATGAATCAATGCTTCCCGCGGAGATGGATTGATCTCAACTGGGATTCGCGCTTGAGCAGCACGCAGGCTTGCATATGCGTCACGTGCGCGTCATTAGTCGATCAAGGCGTCGCGTACCTGAGCTCATGCAGCGGCTTCTCGCCGTGAACGTCGAATTGAGTAGACGCGCTTGGCGCAACCTAGGTGGCGTTTCACGCTCTTGAAACTTGTTCTCGGTTACAAATGGGCTTGAGGCTTTCCTTTGACGGCTGAAAAGGCCGCAACTCGTGCGCTCCGGGTCCCCGAGCGACTGACGTGGGACGACCGTTGCACGCCCTCGACCGAATGCGATATGCCCCGCGGCCGGTGAGCCAACCGCAGCCCCTCAGCCTGCTTAACAGGTCTTCGCCTGTGCGTCTGAAGACGACAAGACTGTACTCAAAGTCCATCAAATCCTTTGTTACTGGTCTTGCATTCTCTTCAAGGTGGCTCGCTACACGTCTCAAGAGATGGCGTTTATTTCTTTGTGTATTGGAGCATTCGGCTCCCAACCACTCACTGGCCTGCTCTTTGGCGAAGACTAGGGACCACACAACATCTGTCTATCATGACTCCGGCCCATTTGCCATCACAAAACAATTTCCATACTGCCACAAGCGTCCCCAGTTTTCCAAGATCAGACTGATCCACTATCCCTGGATCTCTGGGCCGTTCAAGGCCGACTCCAGCATAATGAAAATCGTGTACGCGTCAGATCGTTCCTCGGGATTTCGGCACAAAGCTTTCGCCAAGGCTTCATGAAATTTGTCCTCCTTTGAGAGAGAAGACACAACGGCCTTGATCGCACGCATCCATGAGTCGAACTGGATTCGCAGCCGGCGATCTCTGTGTTCGTCGTTCAGAACCGGCAGGGTCGAATCCTCTGCCAACGAGCTCGGTGGCTCCCGGAGTAGACCCGACAAACGAAGCATGGTGACGGCCACCGCCCACACATCTCCGGCATGATCCCGGTTTCCTCCAGTTCGAAACTCTGGAGGGAAATATGCCCACATTCCCCTATTCGATTTCTTCCCTTGGGGGGTGGCATGTTCAAGGCCCCTGAGCAAGGACCCTCTCCCCGGAACGAAAACGATGTTGGCAGGGTTGATATTGTTATGAACAACTCCCTCGAGCCTCAGATAGGCCAGAGCGGAACAAAGATCCCGCATCGTGGCCATGCAGTCGCCTCGAGACAATGGTATCTGGGGTTGGACCGCATTCGGCAGAAATTCAAAGTATAAAACGTGGAGCCTGCCGTCGAAGCCGAACAAATTCACAAAGTTTTTGTTCTGTCACAACAGTCAGCCCCAATGGATGTTTAACCTTACTATCAATTTTGATGCAGGTAAAAGGACGAGGGCGAGGCAGAGGGAACATCTTACGTGGTTCAAGTGGAGCAGAAGCGCCACCTCCTTCTTCCAGGCGAGTTGAAGGGCTAGCAAGCGTCCAGATTTCATTGCTCCATGTGGCTCTTTCAAGATCTTGGCCACTACAAGGGCTGGGGTATTTGAATGTTTGCAAATAAAGAATCTCGATGTCGCAGTCGAGGAGACTTCCTCCATCAAGTCCAGCCGATAATCGATTGCCGTGGTAGGCGTGTCGTTGTTAGTATTGCTCGGCCCGCTTCTGACAAGAACGGATGTACCTGCCGCGAGGTCAAGCAGTGAAAGATATTGCTGGGAAGGCTCCGACGTCGCCAAGGTTGGGACCGCCGTGACGGGTATCCGCGGCCACAAAGACAGGTCCGAAGGCTGGGCGGACACCACCGATACAGCGAACTGCTTCTCACGCAGAAGAAAATCAGCCAAGTGCATGGCGCCGGCAGAGATCCTCCACAATCCCGGCCCAATGCAACGACTGCGGTGAGCAGCTAAGCCCACATGCTTGTTCGCAATTCCTAGGCTTTCCAGAGATATGTTGATTGCGGATGAGTTGGTGAATTCGCAATCGTCACTTGCTGGATCGTAGGCGATGCAAAACTGCACGGCGTCAACCTGATGGGGCTCCGGGACGTTGCCGTCACTCGGAGATGCATCCAGAGGCAGCGACAGCGAAAAGCCGGCATCTTCAACCCTCTGAAGCACCCCAGCCATCGACCAGCCTGTGAGACTGTGTCTTTCAATCGGGAAGACGGAAGACCGCAGATGGTACCTGGTGTTGGTACAGATGTTGTCACGATTGGTCGCGGCCTGCAGTGGCGGGTCTTTCATGGCTCGATCCAATGGGCCCCGGGCCCCAGCGATCAGCATTCGCACAGGATACTGGCACTGGCTGACTGCCTCCGCAAATGCAGAATACACCTTTACTGGTTCGTACGTTCTGGGACCCTGTTCTTGTGCCCATGTCATGATGGGGGGGATTGGAGAAAGCGTGGGGTAGTCGTCATCGCGGGCTGCCAGAGCCGCTGCGTTCGCGAAGGCGCCTTCGAAGGCGTCGTCGAAGGCCATGTCGAAGTCGTCAAACATTGCCTCATTCTCAAATGCGGGAGATCGGGGGTCCATTCTTGCTAGAATGGTTAGTTCGTGGCTGGATATTCTTACGAGAGAGAAGGGTGAGGAGAGAATGTTGTTTCTTTGGTATATCCTCACAAGCCGGGGCCTTTTCCCGGTACGGGGTCCTGACATATTTATACCAAAATACCTCCTTCATCACGCACAGCTATACGAGACTCTGCAATTTGCTGGACAAGCTGTGCATCCGATGCTGTCAGCTGTTGCCAGCTGCTGTTTCGCTGCGCATTCAGTGCTAGAGGTCATGATATCCTGTCACGTTTCAGGATGAGAATTTGCAAGCAAACATAGGAAACAAGTTCTGTGATCGTATCCACCAAACGTTCTCGCCCGCGGGGTTCTCTACCGTAGTACATGAATCACAGACGCATTGCGTTGTTGTTTTTGACGTGGCTGTGCTTCTGAGCCAGCGAGACCAGTGTGTGCGTCTTCTGACGTTTCCAGAACTTCTGCTTGGGTGCCCATCTCCAGGCTGTGTTGAACTGTCTCCAGCGGTGAATGGGAGAACCCAGCCGGCTTCGAAATTCACAGCAGTCGGGCGGTCTATCTATCGACAGCGGAATCACAAGCAAAAAAAAAAAGGGTATTTTGCAGTCACGCTTATGACTACTGGATAAACGAGAGGTATATTGGCGACGCGTGTGTCATGTCTTCAGTGCCCAGGAAAGAAGTGAAAGACAGCACAGTACAGATACCCTGGCATTCATTTTATTTCTACTTTCGATGCCACAGTTGAGTATCCAAGTCTGAAAAGGCGATACGCACATCTCCCAAGAGACAAGTCTCCATAGAGGTGCGGCGGAGACGAGCCTGGAAGGCCTGTATCGAGGATCAGAGTGCTATCAGTGCATCTCGGGCCGGCGCTTAGAAATCAAACATTATCGGGCAATGACACGGGGAGATCCGCAACGTGTACCAGACGTCTGTTGCCGCAGATGTAACAACATCTTGGTCACCTGTATCGCCAACGATGACAACCGTCAAAAGCCTCCTTTTGACCTTGTCCTGACACAGGGCGTACAATACGGTGGGCCGATTCCCTTGATTAACCAGCAGCAACCAGCAAAATGAAACAATGCAGGCCACCGCATGTGGCGTCTTTCGAAAAGTCTAATCAGAACTAAAGTATGTTGCAGTCAAACACGTGCCGCAGACTTTTCCGCCTTTGTTTTTTCTTTATTCCTTTCCTATTTTGACTTTTCCCCACCCTTTCGAATAACACGTTTCTTCAAAGCTTTGATGGTCTTTTATTCTTTTGCTTGGGCCATCGCCATCATCTACCAAACCTCAATCCTGATAACAGCTCTGTCGCAATCATGTGTCCAAGAATCGTCCTCATCCGATCTGGAGAAGCGCTTCATAAACTATATAATGTGTGTATCTCTTTCTTTCTTTAGTTCCTTTGCATCAGAGCATCGGCTACTCAGTCTTGACAGCTTGATTCCTGCAATGCATTGCTAACGACCTCTTACGGACCACGTCGCTCAACGATCCGCCCCTCAGCCCGGACGGCGAATTTCAATGCAAACTGCTGAGATGTAGCCTTGTGGATCGCTTCATGCACCTCAAGGCCGAGGACGTTGCCGTAATCGTGAGCCCTATGCTGCGGGCCATCCAGACCGCTGGTATTGCCCTCAAATGGCTAGGTGTACCATTCGAAACGGATGCGAGTTGGCAAGGTGCGTTTCTCGCCTTCTGTTCATGACCCATAGAGCACCCCGGTCTCGACATTTCTGATTTGAAAGGTTCTTTCAGAGGAAAGCGATGAGCCGTGCAACACGGGTCGTCCGATATCGTCCCTTTGCGCCGGGTATCGATCGCTTCTGGACACGACAAAACTTGACCCGTTTTGGCCAGACAAGCAGACCCTCTTGAATACTGATGACTATTATCTTGGATCTAAAACAGATGATCGCGGTCAGCGATGTGTGTTTGAGCTGTCGCAACGGCCAGAGAAGGTGGTTTTTGTCGTGTCACATGGACGGTTCCTGTCACAGAGCGTCACCTTTTGTAAATTTGCCCGTGCAGACTACAGGATCTTCGATTTCGATGTCGTCTGGTGGAGGGAAAAGTCCCGGAAGCTCACTCAGGATGAGTTCAGCAAGCCCTATGGCGGCCGCGGAAGGTCTTCTCCGAAAGAATCGGGGAGGATAATGGTTATTCGATACGTTGAGCCTGCTGAATGGTAGAAGTTTGAGCATTCAAGACACCTCCCCGATTGCATTTGGGTTTGCTGGACCGGGTTGTCAACAGAACTTTTGCCAATGTGGATTCGCAACGCTTGATGTCTCTATCACTGGCTAGGTTGCGAGACGTGTGTACAGGCTTACGACTGACAGACTGGAATCCTTCACTGGCTACTGGAGAGCGCATGAAGCACTATTGCGCCACCGTCATCATCAAAATCCTGCGATGGAACCACCAACACAATTATCGTTCATACTACCACTGCCACTGCAACCACCACCATCACCATCACCTTAGTATATAAACGAATGAAAGCCCCTCTGGAAGTTTTGTGATGAAGGAGCCCTTGTAAATAACTTCTCTCCGCCCTATACTTCTTTGCTTACACTATATATTTGGCGCTGTGCCATAGAACGGCCATGCCTCATGCAATCACACAACTGCTTTTTGTTCCTAGTAATTACCACCATTACGATTCGACATTATACTTGGACTAAGGCTGATACGAAAGAGGTGTTTTGGGGACCAAGGGACGATGAACTGACGATAGCAGCATCACCAAAGCGGATTCATTGTGTGTATATTTACGGAAGACGGGCTGTTGGCAAAGCCCGGAACTATATACACCATGAGATCCCAGCATGACACCTCCGTCTCTAACGCTATAAAAAACGAAACAAGCACTGATGACAGATCAAGACGTCGCGGCTACCGTATCATCTGCTCGAACACCCATTCTTGCCCTGTGACTCCAGCGTCGTCACTCTCTGGCTAACGGTACAACGTCTTATTCTAATCATTGCCATATTGACTGCTCCCCACTGCCAGCTGTATAGCACCTGTCCATCGGTCACGGCACACCTGATGAGTGATCAGTTTGCCAGGGCTAGAAGATTGCAAAACCCCGAAGCTAGTATTTCTCCCTCCCATCCACAAAAGCGAACGCAGCACACGACTGACACCCTGTCTCACAAGACGCGCTCGCAACGAAGTCTCAATACTATAACGCATTCTCAAACTCAGAAACGCACCATGCCGTCCTTTCACAGCAACAGTGGCCGTAAAGTCGGTCGTTGCAACTTGGCTGCCGTTTTCGACCGCCTGCCTGCATGGGTATGCGCGGTCCCTCGACCCACTTTCGACCTCCCGCTGCTTGGGTCTCCCCACCCCTATCTGACCAATTCTACCTTCTGCTCTCCTCCATAAACCGCGCGAATGCTGCTGGTTTGAAAATGGCTGACATGATCCTCAACTTTCTCCGGACCCAATGGGCGGCATTATCGCCTTACTTCGCCAAAGCTTTTTATGGACTCATAGGAAATGCTCAAACCGGAAACGTTCCACGAAACTCTGCATCACCAACGTTATTACAACGAGACGAAGAAGATTGTACTACTCCACCCAGAGAACACAATCGCTGCGGCCAAATTGATCAAAGCGCATCAGAAACATATCCTCTAACATCGCAGCAAGTTGAAGCTTTAATCAAAGAGTTTATTGATTCAATAAACAAAGCTGCTGTCTGTGATGTAGCTTCGAGATTCAATGGCGGGAAGTTGTGTAAAGTTGTCGATCAGCGTAATGGCAGCTTTAATATTTGTTTTTTTATTCATTTTGATGCCGAAAACATTACTTGGGTTCTAAGAATTCCAATCGAGCCGGTTGTCAGCAATGCATGGGCCAAGGTTGTCAGCGAGGTAACAACTATTAGGTAGGCTATATGTATTCGCAAGCGTGGACTATGAGTTACTAATTTATTCCCCTAGGTATATTCGACGCAGAACAACAATTCCCACTCCCCAGATACATGCGTACGGGAAAGATTCTACGTTAGTCGAAGGCTTCGTAACACCGTTTATACTTATGGATTTTCTACACGGTCAACAGCTTCACACGAGGACTTTCTTTCATGCCACTGAACCTCAACGGAAAAACTTGTACATTGATCTTATTGATATTCTCGCGCAATTACGAAAACTCGAGTTTCCCGCTGCTGGCTCACTAATGCCCGATCCAAACAATCTAGACGATGAAACACATCCTGTCATTGGACCCTTTCTTTCAATGACTATCAACGAATTCGAACGACAGCGTCGAGAGCCATTATCAGCAGGAATTCTTACAACCGTCAAAAGCTTTATAGATCTTCATTGTCAAATATTATCAGAAACTTTTCAGCTACCCGCTCAAGAGCTCGAACGCAAGCAAGCAAAACGGGAGTTGTTTGCGCTGGACAGCATATCAAAGGAGATTCCTAATCGCATCAAATTGCAAGAGCCTAACCATTCTTTTATACTGGCCCACCCGGATTTAAGATGTGGTAATATTATCGTTGATGATGACTTCCATATTCTTGGCATTATTGACTGGGAGTTTACGAGTACGGTTCCACAGCAACTTTTTGTACCGCCGCCGTGGATTACAGGTCATGATCCTGATACTCTTCTTATGATAACAGGCACTCCTCGCCGTCAAATCCTGGTAGAATTCGAAAGAATTCTTGAAGAAAGGCATGAGACATTTAGCGGCTGGACACAGCTATGGCATGAGTGGGGACTTCAACACAAACCTAACATCCAGAGTGAGGGGCTTCTATCAAGGATATCGCCAATTGTTCAGATCTTGCGTCATCCGGCGAGTCTCATGGATGTATACTACTCATCCATTTTCCAACAACTATTTGGCTCTGGAACATGCAACAATGCAATAGTAAACGATTTTTTTGATAAAGACGACAACCAGAATATTGCAAAGCATCTAGAGCTTCAGATTCAGAAATCGGAGCGCTATACTGAATATCTGAGAAACAGCGGTTTACTCGTCGCTGATGAGCGTTCTCAACAGATTCGAGAAATGATGAAAAAGGTAGATGCTATGATGAAAGCTAGACAGGCAGGACTTGACCAGAGAAAGAGGAAACCAGAGTCACCTGCAGAGAGCCTATCTTAGTAATCTCAAATCTGCGCCTGTAGTTCCCGCTCCCGCTCCTGCAATTCGGCCAGCTTGTACCACAACCTCCCAATCATTGCGTCCTTCTCGTTTAGCTGCCTCTGCAACTCCTCTATCATGGTATTCATGTCGGTAGTATCATCTTTCTTTTGTCTATTCCTCCTTGCACTGGATGCGCTTGCCGACATAAGTTGTATATTAGTCGAAGAGACGTTTTGAATGGTGTCTAACAAATTTTGACGATCTTGCTGGTCAGCTGAGTATTCGCGCATGAGATCGCTAATCCGCCTTTGGACTTTTTTCAGTTCTTCGCGATCGGGGTTGGAGCTGGTCATGATTTTTCATGTGCTGAAAGTGATTTTCAAAAAATGGTGATGGAAGGGACTGAAGACTGAGACTAGAACTTCATGTGGTCTACTTTGGGGAACCGTATAAATATGTAGTTACCGTCATCGTAGGTGTATATGATGACTCCTGGCTCAGAGGCGGCGGTGTCTGCCTAAAAGTATGCTCATGACCAGCGATTTATCTCATATTGAATTCCGGTCGATGCTGTTACATTCTCCATGATCCAGTCTTAGCAATGTACATCAATAGGTGTATCAAGAAATCACAGGTATTCCTGTGCATGAACATATGCAGGCTGGCTTCAATTCTTCATTACACTACGTTCCCACGCTGCTGAGTGACAATCGAGATGCACCAGGGTATCCACTCCGCAGCCCGTGAGATGCGTGATTTTATCTACAATACCACCTATTTCTACGATGGCGTCTACTAGACAGGCAGCGACAAAGGAGCCTTTGGCCCCAGGATTCATTCCTAAGCACACGATAGAGACTATCAGCTGGACCAAAAAGGAAATTAAGAACTTTCGCCTTTTCATGGCAGCGACACGTCGAGAGTCCGTCGACAAGTGGGAGCAAATGGGATACACATCCAATGCTGTTCAGACCATGAGCGAATTTGCGAGTAATATCTAAGAGACGTCGGAAGCTCCGGCAAAACTCATAACGGAAATTTCCGCAATGGCGGCCTTGGTCAAACAGGCAGACGCCATCACGCGACTGAATGATAATGCAGAAGCATTGAGACGTGCATAACGCAACGGGCCAACAATCAGCCAGGGGGTTTCTTACGCACCTGACCCGGAAACAGCCAATGAAGGCTATCACACTCTTTCGCAATCTTGGCACTAGTGGGCTGCCCCCTTGGTCAGTCTGATGAGATCAGAGCTGCTGTTGCCGTCTCGTCAGCCGTCGAGACGCCCTGCACGCCAGACCCCATGCCCGTTTCGAGCCGGGTCACTGACCTCGAGTTGCGGATCAATGAGCTCATGAACATAGCTATATTTGTATCATTTGTGTGCAACCTTTCAAATCCTTGCAAAATTGCGAGCGTTCTGAGGCACGACGCCTTGCAGATACGGCAGAAAACGATCGCTCTGCCGGCTTAGCCGGGCCGAATCACTGTCAGCTGAGCTGAGGGACCAACTGGCTCAAGCTCGGCTCGAGAGTCAGGAGCTGCTGACTACCATGGCGACAATGCCTGAAGCAGGCAAGGGGGCACCGCAGGCTCTTCGTGATGAGCTTGACGCGCTACGTCTAGAGAACGAAACGCTTGGTGAGCAGGGCCAGCTTGCGGCTGACTCGGCTCTACGGGGTCAGTTACAGCTTCTCAAGGATGAGCTCAGCTGCTTGAAGCTGAAGAGCATGGATCATGAGAATAAGG
This sequence comes from Moelleriella libera RCEF 2490, assembly GCA_001636675.1. Taxonomy (NCBI): domain Eukaryota; kingdom Fungi; phylum Ascomycota; class Sordariomycetes; order Hypocreales; family Clavicipitaceae; genus Moelleriella; species Moelleriella libera. The sequence goes on along the minus strand of AZGY01000011.1, from coordinate 761,119 downwards.
TCGCGGAAAAGACCCTCGAGCTGAACAAGTGAAAAGACCGAGACCAGGAGGCGGAAAGGAGTCTTGATAGCGCAAAAGTCTTGACTACGACTCTCGAGGATCGCGTCAATAAACTCTTATGAGAACGCAGTCAGGCATGAATAATGAGCCTTGCGCAGCAGAATGAACTACAAGAAGCACACGAAGATTTGGACAATCAGCGTATCTCAAATCTGCGGCTCTCTTTGGAGGTTGACAGAAACACAAGAACGCTTCGAGCTGAGCGAGATGCGGCCAAACGCGGCCCAAACCCATCCCTAGTTCTGGCGCTGGGTGCGCATGCGTTTCGTCCAGGAAGGCTCTTGCCGCCCCAAACGCGATATCTATACAGCAGAAGCAAGCAATCGTGTAAACACTTGGGTTTGACTTGCTCTAGCTTAACTAAATCTGACCGGTAGAGATGTTTATGTCGGGTGAGAACTGCACCCAACTTGTCTTTACTGCTTGCGCTTAAATAAGTGAATATAAGGCATCTGACTGGACGACAATCATACCGATAAGCTGCGCGTCATGATTAGGGCGGCAGATTGGTTATCTGAAGCTACAGTATGTTTCAAGTTTTCGGCGCGGAACGACCCCGGCTCCATCGCCTATACTAATGGAAAGAGTATCAAAATAACCAAAAACGGGTCTCTGCGCAAAAGATGGGATACTGAACAGGGACTTTAGCTCCTGCGTTTTCTCCTTATTGGGGCTTCGCTCGTAAGATAATTTCCTGTTTTTGTTCCAAAAATGGTACATAGAAGGGGTTATAATACCTACACAGCGGCCTTCTTCATGCCTCATCAGTAGCAGAGAATAACGCCACACTCAGCGGCAAAAGTCACATTCTGTATGACATATTCATCACTTCTATTCCAGCCACTGTCTTCATCACGCCCGCTGTTTCTCATCCTCTCCAAATGCGAGGGGGCAGGCTTGTTTTTGCAGTGTTTAAGCTTGAGGAACCTCATCTCCGGATTTGTTTTTTTTTTTCTTTGGCAAAACTGATATCAGCATGGGTCTCTCAGGTCAGGTGAATGCAAACTTTTCTTTATTCTGCTGGAATGGAAATCTAGAATGCAAGTCAGGATATCAAATCCCCGAGCTCAACAACAGGAAAAGCAAATCTATCAAAGATCTCGCAGTCTATGCAATGCAATCCCGCAGTCCATGCAATGTAAAAAAAAGCCAAAAACCGAAAACCATGTACAAAAAAACCAAAATCTACAAATTGAAGCCAAAGGTCTTTTCTCCATCAAACCAAATCCCTGCCAAGATCGGACGGAGACGAGTCAGGGTTTTACTGCGCCTTTGGCGGCTGCTGCTGCTTCTGCTTGTTCTTCCTGTCCTGTTCAGCCTTGATCTGCTTGGCCTTCTCGTCGAAGGACTTGGAAGGGTCAGCGGGAATGAACTGCGAGTTGTCGCCCTTGAAGAAGCCTGGCTTCCAGCTCTGCAGCTCGATGCCGCGCTTCATAGCCACGAGGACGTGCTTGTCGGAAGAGGGAGCGGTGGTCTTGTGGCGGTTCTCCTTGTTGGCCTGGCCGAGGTAGTCGTTGACCTCCTTGAGCGCAGCAGCGGCATCGGGAATGTCGAGCGTCTTGGCATCAATGGCCTGGACGGCAGCCAGATCCTTGGCCTGGCCGATGGACTGGCCGACGACAAAGGCGACCTCGACGCGCTCGGGGAGAGGGAGATCGTCGGTGAGCACCTCCTTGGTGATTCCCTCGCTCAGGCCGCCGAGACGCGCCTGCTTGAAGCCCTCGAGGAAGTCCTTGGTGCGGTCCTTGATGGAGGCGCCGCTCTTGTCGGCGCGCATGTTGTCCACGTACTCGACCAGGCTGGCGCGCTGGCTGTTGATGAGCTCCTGGGGCGTGCGCTGGTACACACCGTCGGCGGCGGTGGTGAAGAGCTGGGTCAGCTGGCTCTTCTCCTCGGCGGTGATGTTGCTGTCCTTGTGGACCTGGTCGATGCGGCCGATGCTGGCGTTCATGTAACCGATGGAGAGGGCGTTGTTGTACAGGCGCACAGCGGACTCGATGAAGAGGTAGGTCGAGATGCCCTCGCCGGACTGCTTGGAAGCAAACTCGCTGAGGAACTTTTCGTCCACAAACTGTCTCCAGGCCACGTTGCGCTCGGCCTTCATCTCCTCCACCTTCTTCTCCTTGAACTTGTTGTCGGGCTTGAGATCGAAGAAGTCGACGACCCAGCGGACTCCGTGGATTGCGTAGCCAAACGGCGCCAGGGGCGTGTACATGAGGGCATCGGCAATGAGGCATGCCGCCACGTCGAGTCTGTCAATCGCCTTGGTGGTGTCGTCCCTTTCAGGAACCATCTCCTTGGTGATGCCCTGGGTCACGCAGTTGACAAAGGGGATACAGGAAGTCGCGGCCTTGGCCACCTCGGACCAGTGTTCTCCATTGACGACAGCTCCGACCGTGTTGAAAGCCGAGCCAAACTTGCCCCAGTAGTCTGGAATCTTGTCTCCGAGCAGCTTTCCGCTCGTCTTGAGCACGCTGGTGAAGGCCTTCTTGCCGGCAGAAACCTTCCATGGCACCTTCGAGACCTTGTATTTGCCTTTCTGAGGCTTCTGGCCCAAAAGTTCCTTGGGGTCCTTCTGGCCCCAGCCCGGCGGAGCATCAGGGATCTCGTTGGAGAAGAGCCCTTTGTCGTCGTCACCGGCGGCTTCCGGATCCTCCCCTTGTGGTCCTTTGGCAGGCTGGTTGCCTTTCTTGGGCAGAGCCTCCTGTTTCTTCGGGTCCAGATGCGCGCTGAGGAACTGCTCGGGGGACTGCTTGAACTTCTCTTGCATGACCTTGTCGAGGCGATGCTGGGTAGAGAGCTTCTTGAACTCGCTGATGAGGACGGTCTTGATGTCTGCATCCAGATCTCCCTTGCCTTGCAGCTGCCCCTTTTGCCTGTTGGGGTCGATCTTCATGATACCGTCTCCCTTTTTGCCCTTGGGAGGGGCGGCGCCGGTAGCAGCAGCAGGAGCTGCGTTGGCTCGCGCCACCATGACCTCGGCGCCTTCTCCAAGAGATGGGGAGACGCTGACGGAAACGGCCAGCTCAGTGGCCATGCCAAAGAGCAGGACCTTCTTGAGGCAAACCATGGTGATTTGCAGCTGTGAGAGGAAAAGAGTGGAAAAGTCTGTCTATTTAGTAGAAGGTCTGTTTTGGATCAATCTGGAACGAGTGAATGTAGAGTGAGTGAAGCGAATGCTGTGAATCTCTGAGATGATGGTGATGATCTGATTTCTTGTCAATGACGGGAGCATGAGAACCTTTTTATAAATTCACCTGTAGACGGCAGACCTTCATCCTCGGAGCCAAAAGAGGCACCAAGATTCTCGCCATCCCTTACTCTTCCTTGACAGACGTCCGACATGATGATGTTTGAGTCAGAACTTGCTTGTTCAGCTTGCTTGCATTGACTGGTCCATGAGGTAAACAACTAATGAGGTCGATGGAGATGCCGAGCTATGGGTAAGAAGACGATGCAGAGTTGTCGGTAGCGCTGTGGATGGATCATGTAATTGGGGGACCAGATCATGCATTCTCACCTCGCCGCGTGGCCAAGCTTCCCGCGATGATCGCCTAGCGAATCCCACTGTCGCAGATTAATTCGGAGCATCTTGGCACTCTTTATTGTTAGAGGCTCTCGTTAAGCGCTCCGCGTGTTGTCGGGCGCTTGAATCACCCATAAACTTGGCTCACGACCGGTAACGACTCAGCCCTCGGAGAAGGGAATAGGGACGGGTATAGCTGGCAGCTCTATAGGAATATTACATCGGCGACGGAGAAATCAACTCATGCGTCATGCGTGCAAGTGGTGGTGAACGCGTGGAACACGACTCGAGAGAGCGTTTTAGGGTGAGTTGATGGGACAAACGTGATCTGCTCGGGTCGGCGACGAAAAAGTTTCAGTTGAGCTTCTTCTGGACGTCACGAGCGTCGAAATCATCCTGCAACGGCCATGGAGTAGAAATGATACGTGACTGCGGAGGCGCGAGATCTGATGTCGGGACGCGGGGCCGGCCCTCTGAAGATCGGTGACATTCCAGTCGTAAGGCGAAAAGAGGAGGGAAGCAGGGATCGGCTACAGATCGATCGGGGTACGTTGCTCTTTCCGGTCTGCTCAAGGCGTTTCCTTTCCGTGCTTCCGAATTCTCCGAATCAAATCGGGGTGCAATTTGGGGGTTCTGTGGCTATTCTCGGGTCACACAGCATCATCGCGCAGGGCTCGGGCAAACAGGCGAACATGTGGATTGTGCATAGAGCCCACTTAAGCACCACGGAAATAGCAACCATTTCCATCTGGAGAGTATGGAGACCGATGATGCTCTGGGCTAGCGGCGCCGGGTGGGCTCAGGATTCACCCGGCTCATCTCATTTACACAGAACGTGGCGCGGAGAATAAGGATGTCGGTGTTCCGGGCTGGACACGGCTTTGTTTCCGGCACGTCAGATGGAGTTGACAAACACAAGCCGTACTGAATTGTGTGTACGCTTCCGCCAGGGACTACTACTTGAATAGGGAGTAAATAACACAGCTATGGCGGGCCGTCCTCGTTGAGACTCACTCATGAATGCCTCTTGCAGTCAGCGGAGATGGCTCAGTTGAGGCAATTCACAGTCGTTGAGGAAACGGTCGGATACTCGGTCAAATTCCTTGAAACTCCAGGTATTAGCCGCCCTTGGATGGCTGACGAGGGAGACCATCGGCATGCCCGTGCAGATTCCGTGTATGTATGTGCATGAAGACGACGAGAGCGCCGCCGGAGAGGCTGGCAAACTGCGCCCTGTCTTGCCAACCCTTCGCAGCCTATGTACGCACAGAGTTGATGCAGGGCGGCGCGTCGGCTGGCTTTCAGGTCTGAAACAGTCTACCGATTCCGGGAATGCAAGGGGAAGAAGCAGTCATATCCGGGTCGCCAAGAGACGCCTGTACCCTGATGGGCCCTCTCTTCGCATTACGCGCCGAGCGATGTATGGATATTGGCAATGCGTTCCGTGCTGTTGGGAAGTCGCCTCGGTATTTATTTGTATGGTATGGTCTCCGTATGAAGCGTCGCAGATGAGACCCGTCAGCGTGGTACATAGATACGGGGGGGGCCGCCCGGGGGGTGAAACATCCTTGCAGGCATGCACCACCAGTCATGTTTCTCCACCGATGGATGATAAGAGATCTCTCTCGGCCGCTTGCCCGCCGCGCCTGACTGACTATGCTCCGAGCCATCGATTCGTGGCGCACCGAGTCAGTCAGTTTTGCCCGACGCGGGAATACCGGCGAGGCGGCAGCGACCGAGGGGCTTGAAATTCCCGACAAACTGACACGTCAAGTCCGTCCCGTCCCATCTCTGCTATACGCATGTTATTCCCAGAGTGATGTGACTCGAGTACGGCTTACTCAACAATCTACGTTCGTGGTCGCGTGTTGAGATACAATACGAGGGGCGTCGATGAATTTGCAACCACCGACGTCACCACGTGATGTCGCGACCACCAGGCCCAGCCAGTTGTGCTGGCGGCGCTTAGCGCTATTCTGGTCTAATTACGTCCACCAGGTTCCTGGGACTGCCGGGTCCATAGCATCTCCAATACCCCTGGACCAAGGCACCAGAAACAACAAGTGACCCGTCGAGATGCGGTGCCGCGTATACGGGCCACGCATTCAACAAGACGTTTCTCCACCATAATCACCTCATCCCCATAAGCGAGACGCTCTCTCGCAGTGGTCTGGGGTAATGGCCTGCGTATCTGAAAAAGGCCAGCGGGGACTCGTACTCTATTGAAGACAATTTACGTCCTTTTGAACCCGAGCCATCCCCGGCCCTGGGACACGACGCATGAGCATTCCGGGGGCAGCGCATAGGGCTCTCCAGTCAGGTTCAGGGACCGCAGTGCGAGTGGATGATGCGCCGCGTATGGGCCGACTGCTGAGCAGAGCGCGGGTTCAAGTCTAAACTTTCTGACTATGAGCCCTCGCACCAAGTGTCGTTCACTCATGTCGCGTGACCTTTCTCCCTTTGCATGTATCGGACGATGTCTCGTATCCTATCGGCAGCAGCTCGTGCCGCGCACGACTTGGGCAGATCCGTTGCCGAAACGCATCTGCATGTCTGAAGCTGGCAGACCTTCGACGAGGCATCGATAAATCGGCATGCGCGAAGGCGATTTTCAGCCAGTCAGCAACCTAATAGCAGAGGAATTTTCCATGTGGCGCGCGACAAGCCAGCTACTCGGCTGATCCGTCGCGAGAACGTGGGTTAGCGAGGCACAATGCCACCAGATACGGTCAGAAGTAGCCAGGGGACCTTCCCCTAGACGCCGCTTTTACGACGAGGACACGGGAATTGCGCGGACTGGGTGCCTTGGCCTCGTGTCTGGCCCATATACACTCATTGACCGTTCAATGCAGTGCCAGCGAGCTTTCGATCGTGAGATAGTGTCGCACCATTATGAGCTGCTCTGTGGGAAACCCATTTTATAAGATGAGCTCAACAATAGCTCGGCTCCATGACTGAGCCAGGCAGCAAAACAGATACGACTTTCTTCCGTTGCGTGCCCCTTCTGACAATCTATCAATCGAATGCTGTTACGAGGCTTCGCGGATGCATGAAGAGTATTAATGCGGCTCGCGCCTGGCCGTCCTGAGCAGGCTGTCTCATCGGCGCGCCATCTACTCACCAAGCACATCCACCAGAGACAGTCTGATCCAGCGTTTCCATTCCTCTCATTATGAAGTTGTCCACAATCACCACCTTGACCCTCGCCGTCGCTGGCAGCGCCACAGCTCAATCAACCTGCGAGGCTTCCAGGGAGGCTACGGTGCGCAACGCTTGCTACGAACTGGATCTAGCCGCGTTTCTCAAGCTCCGGGAGGCCCATCATAGCAAGCCAAACGCAGACCTGAGATATGCTTGTCTCGACTGGACGCAGGACGGCTGCTCTTGGGCGCCGGACAAGCCTCTCGGCTACGACTTTGAACCTTCATGCATCCGCCATGACTTTTGTTACGGCAATATGAAGGCGATGGGCAAGCTGGACGCAGAGAGGAGCCGTGTAGACGACGTTTTTCACAAAGAGTAAGCAAGAAGATCAGGGTCATCTTTTTCCAAAACGACGTTCTGGTTGCTGTTGTTGCTGACCTGACTGACTCTTCTAGCCTGCTCAAGGTTTGCCCGCCTGGAGATGAGCGTGGATTTGTCGGCAAAGCCAGCCACAAATTGCTGAAAGCTGTGGACTGGGCCAAAGGGCTGTTTGGCCGCAACGTGGAGGACCGAGGCTGGGTCAGCTGCACAGATGCTGCCGACTTTTATTGGGCCAATGTCCGTGCCTGGGGTGGATAGAGTGTTCTATTCAGACAGTTTTCCGCAGCGCGGCACCGACGATTTTGTGCATTCCGTTAGAGCGCTGGCGCGTCGAGAGAACTCGAGAAGCTGTCGTCTCTGCGGTTGCCCACGACTCCAAGACTGCGCCTCCATCTCGGAAGGAAAGACTTGGCATTGCCATGCGATATCAGCATCTGATCAAGGCGAAGTAAATAAAGTGACAGCGTGGGTATATGCTCTTTTCCATTGTGAGACATGTTCTTCTTCAGCGAATCTAGAACCATCGGAGAAACGTTTGCAGAATGTTCGTACCCAGTGATCGCCGTGCCAATGGCACTTGATATATGACGCATGCCATATCCTGACTCATGTGGAAGACGTTAGCGGTAGAGGCAGGTTCTTTCGAGGAGCGCGACCTGATTCAGACATGTCCGAATAATGCCAAGACTCTGACCACTCGGCTCCCCGTTCACTGCGCACCGGACATCAAAAGAAGTTTCCCTCCGCCTATCCGTTCCTCTAACGGCTACAGAGTCTGCCCAGCGCAGAAAATAGTTCCCCATAGAACAGTCGCTAGAACGTTGTGAATTGAATTATTCAACCCGGACTCTCAACTTCGCAACCAGGCGCCCTAAAATGATCGGAAAAGATCGAGGTGAGAGTGTGAGGCAGCGCATGCCATCATTAAAATGCCATGAAAGAGCCTGGGGGGTTGTGCAGTGCGTCTTGCGCGATGTCAGCCGCAAGTCACCGCGATATTTGGACATGATAGACAGAAAGAGGTTTGGTATAGGGTAGGACGTTTTCGCAAAATCTCATGTTTTTCAGAATCAAGACAGTGATGACAACACTATTCTCACGCACGTGTGTACGGACTTTCAGAGTTCAGTAGATGATGCCCCAAAAGAAGACAGCAGGAAAAGCTTTCACGGCAAAGACATGATAGGATACGGACGAGCACTGTTTCCTGCGACCGGATTCGCTATTATTGAGAGACATGCGTGCCACCATACTGGCTAATATGTTACACTCGCTTCGTCGTATCATGCTCGTTTATTATACAAACACCCAGAAACAGCCATTACTTAGACAAGAAGCTCTGGAACGCATCCTGGTCAATGACGACGTTGCCAACAGCTCGCAGCCTCTTCCGCCCTTCCTTTTGCTTCTCGAGCAGTTTTCGCCGCCGCGAGATATCACTGGCATGCAGCTTGGCCAGCACGTCTTTGCGGAACGGCTTGATAGTCTCGCGTGCAATAATCTTGTTCCCCACCGCAGCCTGGATCACGACCTCTATCCTCGCACGGTCAGCACAACCAGTCCTCAGCAAGAAAGGCAAAAGTGTCGCCACTCACCAAACATTTGCCGGTCGACGTGCTCCTTGAACTTGGTGACCCACCGCCGTCCGATGCGATCTGCTTGCGAGTCGTGTACGACGCGGCAGATGGCGTCCACGGGCTGCTTGTTCACAAGGAGCTGGATCTTGGACAGCTTGCTTTCTCGCCAGCCAGCGTCTTCGTAGTCGAGCGTAGCATATCCTTTCCTATGAGCAGGTCAGTAACTCACAATGTCTTTGCTCTGGTACTGATGTAGCGTACGTAGCGCCCTTGAGCTTGCCAAAAAAGTCTTCCACCAACTGAGCCGATGGAATGTAGTACACTAGAATAACTTGCGTTGTGTGAAAAAATTCGAGACTCTGCTGCTCTCCCCGATTCGCCTCGCACAGCTCAATGACCCGACCGAGATACTCGTGGGGAAGGGCCAGTGTTGCGCGGACATACGGCTCCAGTGTCTTTGACTGCCGTATCCGGGAATCAGTTGCGTCTGGAAATAGGGCCGGATTCTGGATGATCTCCTCGGACCCATCTGGCCAGATGACTTTGGTCGGGACGGTGGGTTCTGTGATGATGATACTCCTGCCGTGCTCCTGCTTCAACCGGTCCTGAAATACGGAGCAATGTAGACTGCCGAGGAAACCCAGACGCCATCCTGCTCCGAGGGCCTCGGAAAAATCCTTTTGCAGCGTGACACTTCGATCGTTGAGCACGAGCTGGTTGATGCTATCCGCCAGTCTCGTGTAATCGCCTTGATCTGTGGGAAACGCGGCGACAAATACCATCGGCTTTGGTTCCTCAAACCCAGGTAGCGGCTCAACCGCATCCTCGCTGTCAACCTTCGTAAAGGTATCTCCTAGCTTTGCGTCCTGGATTTTCTTCATGCCAGGGTTGAAATAGACGTAGCCGACTTGACCTGCCCGAATGACCTTCTGAGGAGTCGCATCGGGATACTGTATGCCAACCTGCCCTACGGTGTACTTCATGCCCGTCCCCAACGAAACAACGTGATCACCCGCTCGGATTGTTCCGTCAAACACCCTGACCAAGAGCACAACGCCACGGAAATTGTCGTACCACGAGTCAACGAGCAGAAACTTAAGCGGTTTGCTCTCGTCACCGATAGGATGGGGCATCTTTTCCACCACCGCCGGTAGTACTTCCGGAACGCCCTGACCAGTCTTGGCACTGACGAGCACGGCATCCTTGGGGTCCAGTTCAAAGCTGGTCTGCATCTGGTCCAGGACCCGGGGCACATCCGCAGACGGCATGTCGATCTTGTTGACGACAGGAACGAGGGCCAGACCCTGCGCAAAAGCAAGGTGGAAGCTGGACACTGTCTGCGCTTGTATTCCTTGACTCGCATCAATCAGCAGCAGTGCTCCGCCGCAGCTAGCATACGAACGAGCGACTTCGGCCCGAAAGTCGACGTGACCCGGAGTATCAACCAGATGGAGCAGGTAGTCCTCGCCTCGGTGCTCGTAAAGCATTGTGCACGTCTGCGCCTTGACTGTTATGCCTCGTTCCCGCTCGACGTCTAATTTGTCCTGCGAGTCCGACACGGTTAGATTTCTGAGCTGTCAATCGCAGAGGTTCGGCGCGATGGTGAACAGGAACAGGCAGGCCAACCAAGATTTGCTTGTTCGCATCGCTGGCCAAAATAGTGCCCGTGTGCTCCAACAGACGATCACTCAGGGTGCTTTTCCCATGATCAATGTGTGCAACGATGCAAAAGTTCCTATATCGCTCGATCGGTATGGCTGCAATCCGAGCTTCAAGCTGCGAGATTGATGGCTTGGAGGATGCGCGGCGACATGCGAACTGCTGCTCCCGGAGCAAATATCCTATCGGTTGCTGCCATTTTCGAGTCCGGGCTCTCGCAATTCTCCACGCCTGGATCATCTATGTGACGGAGGATGGGGGTGCATCGGAGGGAGTACGCGCGGCCGTGCTTGATCAAGGTTTGACGGAGGATCTACTCAAATTCGCGGCCCAGGGCTTTCAGGGTTAGGGTTGCGGATTAGGTAACAAGTGGGCATTCAGAAAGGTTGTCATGAATGCCAGATCCATCCACACTCTGCAAGCAGACTTTTGAGCAAGGCACCGGAAAGCGGATCATGACTTTCCTCGTGATCTATACAAAGGAAACGGAAAATTCACCTTGGTGGCGAGAACACCAAAGTTGGTCGCTGATAGGATGTCATAGTCACAGCAAAATTGTATTCAGTGTCAAAGGCCGCTCACGGTTGTGCGCGGGGACAAAGATGACTGAAGTACGCAGCTCGCGGCTTTTCATTCGTCAAACGTACTTCGGGTATACAGATAAAAGCAAGCCAGCATCGCCAACGCTCCAAATACCGTATGTACAGATACGGCAGCAGGTTTACCGTACGCCTGTGATGCCATGATACAATATGAAACCCCCGTAATAATTCAGGACGCCACGTCCCCCTTTTCATCCAGTCGTCTGCTCATAGAATGCCTGCCCCACCAGCAAAATGACAACGCAAGGAATTCATCGACAAAGCCACACAGGGACTTAAAACATGTCGGCTCAAGAAAGCACCCACTCGCTTCCCCTCTTGATGAATTTGTCTAGCAACAGGCTCAAGTCCGTCAGGACGAAGCGGCAAATATAGAATGCAAAAAATTCGGCCGCATGCCGGGTGCAAAGTTCGAGTCCAACCTGGGTCTTGTCCGCATGCCTCAGCCCAGGATCGTCGACTTGCCGAGCGATTTGGTCTGTCGAAACTCTGTGTCAGCAGCGTCATTCAAGTTCGGCGGCCATGGCGATGTTGCAACGTACCAATAGCTTGCGCGGCATCGAACAAGCGAGCCAAGGAGTTCATGTATTGCGCGTTGGGACCTAGGAATTGGGCCTGTGTGATGTCGCGCTTCGGCGGTCGACTTGTCGGCTGAGGTGTCATGGGAAGAGTCGGCATGGTGCCCGAATCTCTGGTGCTGTCGCCTCCGGCGGTCCTGCTATTGTACGCTCCGTACGCTCCTCCAAGCCCAATGCTAGAGTTTTTGGATCGTAAGCGTCTCCAGGAAAATGATGAGGGTTTAGCAGACACGCTGGTATTACGTGGCACGTTTGAGGCTCCATCTCCCTCTACAACGTTGGAAGCTTCCTTAAAGAGCATCCCGGAGCTCTGCACGCCGACCTCGTTGCCGAGTTTGCGGCTTAACGCATTTTGTATCTGCTCCAAAACGCCTTCCAACGACTGTAGCTCATCCAGAACGGCATCAGCGTCGCAAGTGTCCACCTTGGCCAATTTCTGCAAGGCAGCAGTTAGCAGGTCGCAGTTCGAGACCTTGTCCTCCATGTTCTTGAGCTTGACGCCTTTGACTTTCCAGACCTCGCGAGGCACGAAGAGCTTTGTACTCAAGTAGCCTCCTCGGGGATGAACCAGGGTCTGGAAAAGGCAGCGCATCAGCCAAAATGGTCGCAGCATCACGTCGCTGGGACAGGCTTCGAGAGCTACGGGAGGATCCAGGATGAGTGGATTTGGTAAGCCTGGTGTGGCTGGTAGGTGGATGCTGTCTTCAAAAAGACCAATGTTTCCAGGAGATATCAGCTCCATCTGATCACGAAGAGACGTCGCTAGAGGCGTCGGCAGCGCGGGCATCGCCGGTGCTTTCAGATTTCCAAAGGGGTTGTTCGGTGTGCCAGGGGACATGTCAGAGGCGTCGTCGAGGTTGGATATGGACATATTACGGGTTTTCAAACTGCGTAAACTGGACGACGAAATGTTCTTTCGAAGTCTGCTGATGGTTGGCGAGCCAGACCGGGCCGCTTGTAGTTCGTCAACATCCACTTGTCCACGTCGGTATGGCGGCGAACCCAAAAGAACTGCCTCGCTCGCGGGTGCGTCAATAGTAGGGGACGAAGGCCTCCTGGCCGAGCGGCTGGTCTGGGGTCTTTCTGCAGCTGTGGCTTCGCTGCTTTGGTTGCTGCCCAGGGGTACTTTTGTTGATGATTCGTCATGAAGGATGACGATTGGTAGTTCGTGGACCTGGTTGGTCTGTATTTTGAGTTGTTTTGGGTTTTGACCAGACATACGACGGTTCCTTACCGTCTGCTCCGGCGTGGGGCCGCGAGCTGGAGGAAGGTCAGGTAATGACTGATTTGGTGGCGGTGCAGATGGCTGCAACCCTTTGGAAACAGAACGCTGCTGCGTGATAACGGACCGGTCCAGCGTAGCAGTCGTAGGTTTCACGCCAGGCGCGGGACTGGTACCCATGAGATTGGCCTCTGGGCCTGCGCCTTGACGATACGACTCTGGCGGTTGCGAGATGCCGGGTTTGCCTTTATCGCTCGTAAAAAAGTTGTTGAAGTTGTAGTCACGGGCCATTTCTTCTAGTATACGCTCCTCTTCGTCGGAAGAGAGGTTGTCGTCGTAGAAAGCGCCGGACTCTTGTTGAGTACGTCGCTCGGCCGCTCGACGTTTAATCTTGTCGGGATAGGCTTCGCGCTCCGTTTGCCTAACACGTTCGCGAGCTTCCTCAACCTTTCGAAGTGCTTTGTTCACAATTTCTTCAGTGCGATCCAAGGTGTCGTGCTCCTGAGATTCCACTGGCTCATACCCCTCGTCGTATGCAGCCTCGATTGCTGCGTCCAATGCCGTGTCAAATTCGGCCTCGGTGTTGCCGCTCGGGCCGCGAAAGTGTTTTGAACGAAACGTTGAAGATGTGCGAGAGTGTATCGAGGTGCTGGTCGAGCCACCGGATTCGTCAATGGGATCCAGCCAGGAATTCTGACTTGCACTCCTGAGATGCCCAGTTCCGTCTCGTGAGCCGCTCCATGATCCGGAGTGATACGACTCGTTACCTCGGTCATCAGAATCAGTTCGAAGATGTTGCGGCTTTTGGGGTGATGCCGAGCGCCGAACTGATGACATCGGGTGTGCACGGTTGCCGTCGCTCATGTAATCCTCTACGGATCGCAGTTTCTGTGGCGAACGCGAGAATGCTGAGTGCAGGGAAGGCTGCTCCGTTGCAGTCCGCGCTGGGCGGGAAACATCTTGGCCACCGTTGAGATACCGCGTGTCCTGCCGTTGTTTTGCTTGCTGAGATGGCGCCTCGTCGTCGTCACCACCCCCATAAGTTTTGTCAATGGTTTCCACCTCCACTATCTCGGCTTGGGGGGACTCGGCGTCCTGTTCCTCAGAGCTGTCCGGGCGAGCTGGCAAGTCTTTGTTGTTGGTGCTCTGCGCTGGGGCCATCTGATCCAATTCTTCGATGCGCGCAGCGTACGTCCGACGCTGCAGGAAACCAAGTCAGCCACGGCCACGAGATGACAACAGTGATCACGAAATAGTCATGAGGAGCAAACGCACAATGGCCTCCAGCTTCTTCTTGTCCTCATCTGCGGAGGTCTTCAATAGGACATGTCGCAGGAGTTCACAAGCCTCAGAATATGATTGCCGGGCACCTTCAAAGTTTTGGGCATTGTCCAATTGCACGGCCGTGTTAGCTTTCTGCAGTGCTCGCGACAGCATCGCCTTCTGAGACGGGCCTTTCGCTGTGCGATGCTTGGCCAGATCTACGCTGTTCTTCCCACTTCGGCTCCTGGAATGCCCGCGAACGGAGGCGTGCGGCTCCCTCGTCTTCTCGTAAGGCAACATGGCGGGTACGGGACGCGTGGCAGCGGCAGTGGTAGCATCCGACATATCAGAGGGAATCGGCCTGGCAGTGTCGACACTGCTGGCGCCGTCCCCGCCACCGCTGCCAGAGCGATCCCCAGAACCTTCGAGTCGGCTCTCGATATCCTCGTCCAACGAGCTCAGTGAGCCGAGCGGTGAAAGGGGGGGCAGCGACAGCAGTGGGAGTTGCAACTTGGGCGCAGAGGTATCGGCAACGCGGTCGGTATCGTAGCTGGGTTCGTCAGGTGGCGTATCCGGAAGCGACTCAAGCCTCGAGAAGGCGCGGCCAGGGAAGGGCGGAGCTTCGCTGGACGAGTATGGAGGTGAAAAGGCGATGGCCACTGTCGTTGCTGCTGCTGCAGCCGCGACGGCAGCTGGCGGCGGCGGCAGCAACGACGAAGTGCGTGGCAATCGCACGGGAGCTGCGGTCGATAAAGGTGCCTTTCGATAGCGGGGGGGCGATTGGACTGGAGACGACTGGTGGACAGCAGGTTCCAGTCTGACAGCAGAAGAAGACTGCTGATTTACGGCAACAACAGACGAAGCGTGATGAAGATCAGCAGTGTCGTCAGAGAAGCGCGGTTGGTGCATGTTCCTGGAGCCCAGACAATCTCCAACGTAGCCCGAGCCGAGGCGCTGGAAGGGGGGGCTTAGTTATCAACCGCAAGGGCGGCAGTCGCCAGCTTTGAGGCGCCAGACCGGAGAATGTCTCAGACTATTTTGGCCGGGATCGTCAGTGCCAACGTCAAAATCAATTCAGGCCCAACGCAGAAGAAGTCTCGTTGCTGTCGGAGGCATTGAGGTCAAAGCACATGATGAGCAATCGGGACGGGATGAGACAAGGTAATAGATCAGACAGACCGTGACCAGTTCATGCAGGACACGAAGGATAAAGGATAATCGCCTGCCAGGTTTCCTTTCGTGTTTGGATCTAAGATCCGGGGGTTGGGGCCTTTTCTTTTTTTCCTTCTTTTTTTCAGGAGAGACCTGCAGGTCGGAAGAACAAAGAGCTGAGCAAGCAAACGAGACTACGACTAGACATGGCCATGGGTTTGGGATCACGGCCCCTGCGGACTGGTCAGATCTTACGCACGACTTGACTCTCTCACGACACACGGGGGCCGAGAGTCGAGCGCAGACAATTGAATCCTCTCGCTCCTTTGGGCGAAGTGAAGTGGGCTGCCGGCCCAGCACTGGTGGTGGTGGTCTGGAGTGGTGGGTGGCCTGGTGGTGGAGCACAACCCTTGACGGTGAACCAGCAAGCGGAAGGGTGGGGTCCTGGTCTGAACGGTGGCTGCCCATTGGGTCCAGCATTTTCCCGTCGAGGCAGGAATGCGCTTCGACGGCTCCTTTCTTTTCTTCTCTCTGGCTCTAGCCTTGCAGCGCCCCTCTTCCTGCTGGGCCTTTCCTAACAGCTTAATTCCTTTCAAATATTCCCGACCCCTTTTTCTGCTTTGGTTTTTTTTTTATTTTCCTTGTACCCTACTCCGCATTTTTGCCCTTCCCACCTCCCCCATCCCTTCTCCTCCCTTTGTGCGTCCTGGGCACCCAAACGGCACGGACAAGTAATACCAAGGGCTGGTATATGTCGCCATGCCTACGGATTAGAGTGGCTCCTTCCTCCTGTGGCCCTTCCATCCCCCCCCTTCGCCTCGCCTCGTCATGCATCATGACTCCCTGCTTTCCCACGCCTCTGCGTTTCGAAATGTCGTGTCAGGGGAGGTTCGGTGTACTTACCGGTCCGTCCGAGCAACATGGCAAAGAAAAAAAGAATGGCCGTGTTAGTGCGGGCCGGTAGTGGTAGCCCACCTCACATGCAGAACATGACGAGACGTGAGTGGTGTGGTCTGCCGTCGATCTGTGCTTTTGCGCAACATCTTTGCAACTGTCTTTGCCGTGGCTTTCCGTCACCTGACGGCGTGGCACGAAATTCATGAGATGACAGACTTCACACTCCCGCCAGTGCCTGCAGGCTGCAGCACATGGGCCCCGGCTCCCTTGGCAGCCGCCTGGGATGCACGGTATCATTCCGTAATCGGGCAATGAACGCCTCAATCAGTGCTGCCTGCATGACACAGGTGAAGTGCTGAGCCGGCTCGTTGCTGCCTCCCGACCAAACGCTGGCAGTGCCGGCATCCAGATCCGTTTGATCCACCAACAGGTCGCCTGCCAGCAGTCGTGCACACCATCAAATGCTTGCTCGTTCCTTAAACCTGATACATCTCAATAGAATGATGAAATTGCGGATTGATGAAATATGACGCTCACTTGTGACCTGGCTGCACTCCATCGCTCGTGCATGTGGAAATGCCTGTGCACTTGGATTCAGTTGGCGACTTGCATGGGTCACCGTTACTACGTAGCAGTGGGCGACGGCCTCGAGTCTCAATATAGTTCGACAATCGGACAATTCAGTATCGCTGACAACGAGCTTCGGCATGCCGTGAGCGACATGACTAGACGCTCAAGTCTCCACAATTCATCGGCCAGCACGAACGGGCTCTGCCGACTGCATTAGGACGAGTGACTTTGAGTCAAAAAACATCGTCACATCTTTATTCACATCACACCACATCACTATCGCGCGTGCCGTAGCCACTGCATCTCACAGCCGGATTCCTCAGCTGGCTGAGATCGTCAAATATTACACAGCTGAAAGCCGCGCCGACGTCATTACTGCCCCTCAAGCCTGATTATCCGTCGGATCGCAGCAAACCATCTTTCGCGCATTCTACCCGGCGAGCTCGTGCTGGAGACTCGCCTCACAGCCCGCCGGCTGGCGTCATGGCCAGTGTTGACGATATTTTCAAGGTAAAGCCTCGCGCGCTCGTAGACGATGGAAGATTTTTTTTTCTTATCTCGGTTTTTTTTTAGAGGCTTGCATTGACGTCCAATCTCACAGTACTCTGGCGTACCGAGCAAGCGCAAGCTCGAAGCCATAAAAGACCCGAGTCAGTCTACGCCGGTTCTTATCGCACAAGGATGTCAGCAGGCCTAATCAATTCCATGTTCATGCAGATGAGATTTACAAGGCAAGCAAACTTGGCGCCAACGGCTCGAGCCGCCATAACCACCACGAGGCAAGCAACGAGCACGGCGATACCGAGGTCGCGGAGGCGGATGGGGACGATGACGATTTTGGCCCCGAGATGCCGCCATCGGCAGGTGACGGTGAGGAGGAAGATGGAGGCGATGACGAGGACGGGAGGTTTTTCGGCGGCGGCATCAGCAAGCAAGAATCACAGATGCTCGACTACGTCGACGGTGCTGCTGCAGACATCGACACTGTCCCAGACAAAATCGACGCGGCCTGGCTTCGAAAAACAGCGCTCAATTTCGAAAAACACATTACGAAAAATGCGGAGCTGCGGGCGAAATTCGAAAATGACCCTCAGAAGTTCATCGGCAGCGAAGCTGATCTGGATGCGGACATCAAGGGGCTCTCCATTCTCTCGGAACACCCCGAGCTGTATCCCGAATTCGTGAAGCTGGGCTCCGTCAACAGCCTCGTCAGCCTGCTGGCGCACGAAAACACCGACATTGCCATTGATGCCATGGAAGTCATTGGCGAACTGACAGACGAGGACGTTGAGGCCCCAGAGGAGCAGTGGACTGCTGTGGTCGACGCCCTCATAGAAGCCGATCTGGTGGGCCTCCTCGTGTCGAATCTATCCCGACTCGATGAAGAAGACGAAGCTGATCGCAACGGCGTCTACTACGCACTCGGCATACTGGAGAACCTGTGCTCCCAATCAGCATCGGCGACGCGCATCGGCCAGCAGGAATCCCTGCTGTCATGGCTCCTTCAGCGCATCCAGCGCAAAGAGTCCCTCGTGTCCCAGAACAAGCAGTACGCTGCTGAGATACTCGCCATTCTTGCGCAGGCGTCTCCCGAGAACTGCCTGCAACTCGCCAAACTGGATGCCGTTGACACCCTTCTGCAGCTCGTGGCGGCGTACCGCAAGAGAGATCCCGACAAGGGCGGCGAGGAGGAAGAGTACATGGAGAATCTCTTCGAGGCGCTGACCTGCATGGCCGATCAGTCTCTCGGCAAGACTAAACTGCTAGAAGCCGAAGGCGTGGAGCTGTGTCTCATTATGCTCAAGGAGGGCAAGATGAGCAAAGGCCCTGCGCTCCGTCTCTTGGACCACGCTGCAAGCACAGATGTCTGCATCAAAATTGTAGAAGCTGGCGGTTTGAAAGCCATCTTCACGCTCTTCATAAAGACTCAAGATCACCGACTGTTGGGCCACCTGCTGGGCATATTTGCCTCTATGCTGCGTTTGCTGCCGGCGACATCAGCAGAGCGCATACGCACTCTGGCCAAGTTTGTCGAAAAGGACTACGAAAAGACGGCCAAGCTCGTCAAGCTACACTGGGAGTATTCTGGGCGCGTGAGGCGGGCAGAACAGGAATACGCACAGGATGACGTGGATGACGAGGACGTTGAGCTGCTTTCACGGAGACTGGACGCCGGGCTGTTCACGCTCCAGCAAATCGACGTGGCGCTTGCCTGGCTCGTCGCTGAGGATGCAGGCGCCAGCAAGAAGATCAAAAAGCTCCTTACCGAAAGAGACGAAGACTTGTCGTCCCTGGCTAGGATCCTCTCGGAACAGCAGCAGGCGCTGGACACATCAGACGAGGACAGCAAAGATCTGAGTGAGATGTTGAGCACCCTGATAACCTTTTTGCGGTGAAGATATCTCCCTTCGCACTGCAAATCTCGTAGATGTAAAAGAACAAGTTAAGAAATAATGACACAAGTTACTACATCAATGGCTCCCACATCAGCAGCAAGTCGAACAAGTAAAGCAGGTGATGATGTTCCATCGCATCCGGACCTTCTAACTTCGCTTAAGCTTTTGACGGCGGGACAGGCTTGACGTCGAATACCGCACTGAGGAGGTTCTTCACCACGTCTGCCTGCCCTTTTGACCCAGCATCTCGAATCGTCTCAATCTGCTTCTCGGCCTCCTTGGACGCCTCGGCCTCGGCTTTTTCGTTGCCTTTGCTGTGCTATCATGCCCGGAGGGAGTCAGCTTTTATGTCGCGCTCCTGTATCCCCCCGCGTACTGCTGTGTTCCGCTCAACAGAGAAGTCGTCGAGAGGCTGCATAGATGGACAGGTTCGTGGGTGATTGGTTGGGTGTATGTATGTACCTCTGCTTCAAACTTTTTGAATTCCTCCTCCTTGGAAGCTCTGTAGTCCGAGACCTCCTGTTTGGCTTCGTCGCGAGCTTCTCGGACACGTTTGGTGCGGACTAGCCATTTCGTCAGCTCACACAAAGTATACACACACACATGTGCAGATCGTCGGCGATTCGTAGCAGTAGGGGTCCAGGAGACACGTACATTCGCGAGCTACCAAACGCCAATTGGTCAGCTATCGGGCTTGGCAACAATCGATCTGTAGAGGGCGGCTCTCACCTTTTTGCACAATCTTGGACGCTTCTCGCTCGGCCTACCTCCCAGAAACCCCCAGCACGTCAGCAAAGCAAGTCGCCAATTACAGAAAGACTGTGTCACAGGTTGGCAGATAGGCAGTCGTAGGTTTCACAGTTCAGAAGAGAGGAGGGAGGAGCAAGATACATACGTCGAGGAGTGTTTGGATGCCCGCTGAGTTTTGGGCCGACTGTCCAGCTCGTCAGCTTTCATGCGCTGTCGCACTTGGAGAGAGACTACACAAACCATGGCGGGTATGAAGAGTCAAACAAGGAGCGAAGATGTTGCTGCAATTGGAGTTTTTTTCGGTGGATTTCAATTATTTTGGATGATGGAGGTGACGACGTCGAGTTGCACGAACGAATGGATGACTAGCTGTGTCAATGGGGGGAGTGTGAGGTAATGCGTGGTGGTAACGTTGGTGGTGGGGCCGCCTCCCCGTTGTTAGGCCACCATGGATCGGTCGGTTGGTGGTTCCTGGTTGATCGCATCTGGCGTCGATTTTGCAAAACCCGGCTTTATTGACCTCGTCGTCGCCGCTGCCGCCGCCAGTCATCGCTGTCATGTCGCGCGCAGCTAAGCTCACCCTGGGAGGCACGTCGCTGTTCGCCGCCTGCACCATCGTCTTTGTGCACTTTCAGCAAAAATGGGAGCAAGCAGTACGTTCACTACTACCACGCACCTACCTATCCACAGTCATGCTCCCCAGCTGCTGCCGCTACTGCTGACCGCAGCCTTCCCGGTACAGGCCATGCACGAAGGCGTCGTTCGCGATATGGAGCAGCAACGGATCAAGCGCGAGCGCCAACTCGACTTTGACATGCAACGTGCCTTGGAGGCAGAGTTTAAGCAGCATCAATCTGTGCGCGACTCAACATCAGATTCCGACACCAGTCAGACGCCAGCGCCGAGATAGCATTCAACGGGACGGGAGGGAGGGAGCCGTGGAGTTGAAAAATCTTATGTATTGATGACTTTCGATGCTGCTGGGAAAGCACAACTACCGCTGCAATTGCATTATGTGAAACAAGTATTCCTGAAATACGCAACTTCAGGACACATCACCGTGTCCATGTCCATCATCATGCCGAGACCTTTATCCCCAAACCACAAACACCTTCCAGAAACCCTACTTCACCATTCTGAATATGCATGCGCATATATGCTGCGCCTTTCTAGTCATATTTTGGGGGGGCTTTGCTTTCTTACTCGCTTAGTGTCCTCTTCACCTCCGGTCAAGCTCGGTGTTTTGCTCTTTGCACCACAATAGGGCGCAATCATCGGATTGACGCGCCTGATCGATTCGTAAACATCCTTGCCGCAATGTTCATGGACTGAAGCTCTTGGAATAGCAGCTTAGCCGCATAGGGAATGTGAATTTGCGCAATCTTGGTCTTGTTCTTGCACGGTCGGCACTCAAAAGACTGCTTTGAAAGGTTTCTGCAAGACGCGTCAGCATATCGGCTCGAGGCAGAAGATTGGAGATTGGCACTTACGCAATGGGTGTCATCAGACCGCAGATTTCACATATGTGAACTCGAAACGCGTCTGATACTTCGAATAGTCGCTCTTTCAAAAAGGCCGCGGCACCATGTGCAATCATACAGTCACGTTCCATTTCTCCGAATCGGAGACCGCCATCTCGAGCACGACCTTCCACTGGTTGCCGTGTCATGATTTGCACCGGGCCCCGAGCACGCGCGTGAATCTTGTCATCCACCATGTGTCGGAGGCGCTGGTAATACGTGGGCCCGAAGAAAACCTGAGCTCTCAGCTTCTTCCCCGTATGGCCATTGTACATGATCTCGAATCCTCTGGACTGGTACCCTTGCTTCCGCAGAAGGTCCGACACCGAATCGACAGTCACGTCTGTAAATGGAGTGGCATCGCCCTCCATGCCCTCCAACGTCGACACCTTACTCAACAGACACTCGATCAAGTGAGCAATCGTCATCCGGGAAGGAATGGCATGAGGGTTGATGATGATGTCGGGAGTAACACCCTCCCGCGTGAAGGGCATATCTTCCTGTCGATACGTGACACCAATTGTTCCCTTTTGTCCGTGACGGGACGCAAACTTATCTCCAATTTGTGGGATTTTGGTAGTCCTCACGCGAACTTTGACGTATTTCACATTGTCCGCATTGACAGTCAGGATCACTGAATCGACAATACCGTTTTCAGTGCTGCGGAGCGGTGTGGATATATCCCGCCTCTGGTGCACACTGGTCCGTGTACCGAGGTCCTGATTTTCTTGGTCAATGGGCGCAGTCTTCCCAATAATGACGTCTTCCCCAGAGACGCGGACACCCGGAGCGACAATTCCGTCCTCGTCCAGCTTGTCGTACGTTCCATGCTTCATGCGCAGTGTGCTTTGATGGAATGGCTTCTCGAACACCTCGGTGTAGTTAAGACCGACCTTCTTTTCTTGATCTGAGTAGGAGCGGAAGAACAGGCTTCGGAATAAGCCTCTGTCAATACTGCTTTGGTTCATGATCACGGAATCTTCTTGGTTGTATCCGGAGTAACAAGCAATAGCGACAATTGCGTTTTGGCCCGCAGGAAGTTCACGGAACTTGAGGAACTCCATCGATCTTGTAGTCGCCAACGGCTTCTGAGGATAATAGAGGATATTCGCCATGGTGTCCATGCGGCGCGAGTAGTTGGTTAGGAAGAAGCCCATGGCCTGCTTACCCATGGCTGATTGGTAGGTGTTACGAGGAGACTGGAGCAGAGCGCGTCAGTGGGAAAATTTTTGGCTTCAAGGGCTTGTCCATGGCTTACCTGATTATGATCGGGGAATGGAATGATACTGGCGCAGATACCAAGAATCATACTGGGATGAATCTCGCAATGTGTGTACATGTGTGTTGTTGGGTTCGTTTTCGTTTTGAGACGTCTGTTTGGATCGTCACCAGGGTCGTCGTCGATTATAATACCGGCCTTTTGAGCGCGATAGAGCTCTAGATCTTCTGGCGTCATGCAAATCATGGATGTTTCTTCCTCTTCGGCATCCAAATACTCGACTGCGCCAGCTCTGATCAGACCTTCCCAGCCAATCTTTTCACTTTCATCGTCTGGGGGCTCTGCTTGTTCCTTTGCCAGCTTGTTGACCAAGTCTTTCGACAAGACCAAATGGCCCTTCTCTATGCCGGTTTCGGGGTCGTCTTCTTGTTGGACTGTGAAGACCGGCCTCATGACTCGGCCCGCGTCCGAGAAAATCTTGAACTCTTGATCCCTGATTTCTCGGACGAGCGACACCTCGTACTGAAGGTAAGATTTTCTTCGAGTGTCCAAAACTTGACTGACAAGATGCTTGGGGTCTTGATGCACGCCAACCCACACGCCGTTGACAAAGATCTTGGTAGCGTGGGGATAACGCAGCGGTTCGTACTCCTCCACGACTTCCATGCCTCGGTTGATCATGAACTCAATCAAGGGCTCTGAAGGTGAGCCCACGCTAACATAGCACATTAGCGACAGGTTTTTGACAAGACCACAGGCTTGGCCTTCTGGCGTTTCTGCCGGGCACACCAAGCCCCAGTGGGTATTGTGCAATTGACGCGGCTTGGCCAGCTTGCCATCACGTCCAATGGGCGTGTTGGTACGTCGTAGATGCGAAAGAGTGGACGCAAAGGTGTATCGATTCAACACCTGCGACACACCAGCAGTCGAGCTCATGGCCTTCTTTTGATCTCCCCAGTTACCAGTGGCGAGTGAGTACTTAAGACCGTTGGAAAGAGTGCCTGGCTTGATTCCAACGGCCAGATTGAAATGTCGATTGCCTTCGACGCATCGCCTGAGATAATTTGAAAGCTCGTTGTTCATTCTCCGTACGATGCCGCGGAAAAGCTTGGCCAGGAGTGGACCTGCCAGATCGAGACGCTTTTTGCCAAAGTGATCACGGTCATCAGGCTCACGACGACCGAGCGCGCACTGAAGCAGCTTGTGGACCATGTAGCCAAGGAAAAAAGCCTTTCTCGTCTCGCTACCCTCTGTTTGAGAGATGTGAGGAAGCGTTTCCTTCTGAAGAATGTCCTTGGCAACTCGGACACGCTTGTCCCGACCAAGTCCAGCTTGATCCCGGTTTCCACGCTTGCCAATAAAGTCAAGCGCAACTTCTCGGTCCTGGACACAGAAGGCCTCCTCGATACAGGGACGGAGCATCTCCAGCATTTGCGTATCATTTCGATCGTAACAGATGTGATTCAAAATGTCCTCGTCGGAGACCACACCCAGAGCACGGAATACGATAGCAATGGGCAAATCAGATTTGACGAATGGGAGGGTCGTGTGGATAGTCTGACCAAAGCCCCCACGAGCCGAGTCGCCTTTGCCGTAGAGCTTGAGAGACAAGCTCGATATGAGTCGTGAACCTTTTTCCAAAGCACTTCTAATTTCAGCCGTATACGTGTACGGGCTGGGTTGTGCTTTTTTGAACACCTGAACGATGTTCGCAGCCGAACGTTCCTGCGCTATAAGCACCTTTTCACTACCGTTGATGACAAAGTAGCCTCCCTGGTCGTACGGACACTCGTTCACCATGAAGAGATTTTCATCTGACTCTCGGCTGAGATGGCAGATCTTGGATTTGACCATGATGGGCAGCTTGCCAACAAACACCATGTTTTTCCAGTCCTCGGATTTGCCGGCTTCATCGTCAGGGCTCTCTTCTTGTTCCCAGACCAGCTTGGTAGGAGGCTCCATGGTCTTGGCATACTCGGCTTGTTGGGCATCGTCCATCTCGTGAAGCGGCACCTCCCTTTCTATCGCGACAGACACTTTCTTTGTGATGTTAATGTACAGAGGACTTGCGTAAGTCAAGTTCCGATCACGACACTCATATGGCAAGAGTGATGTGACAGTTCCGTCGGTCTCGCTGATGGTCGGCCGGGAGACCATGACGGTGCCGAACTTGATCTCATATCTGCGGAGGGCGATCTTAACGCCCGGGGGCGACGGGGGATTCGGTTGATCTAGAGTGATGACGGAATACTCGTTGACAAGATCTTGAATCGTGGTCTGAGTGAATTCGTCGAAAGAGTCTGTCTGCTGGGACACGAGACCTTTGGTGTCGAAAAAGGACGAAATGACAGTCCAGCAGTCTTCGGGTGTGATGCCTTCGTCGTCCTCGCCGTAGTTTTCGTAGTCATAGTCGTCCTCGTAATCAGCCATGCTGTCGAAGATGGCACGACGCCTGCAGACCCGAGTCAGCTATGGCTTCGGGCTGTCCGTATCCAGATGTTCTTGAGGATGCAAGTGTCCAGGGCTCGTGCTGGTGGTTTCGAGAAATGATCAGGGCAGCTCCGGTAGTGGTTGAGAGCTGATCGAAGCTACAGCTGGCGCCTTTTGCACCATAAGTGCAAAGCGCTCTCGAAACCAATGACACGCAGGCGAAGAATTTGCGTAATAAAATTGGTTATTGATGGACGAGCAGGAATATCGCTCTGGGGTGTGATGGTTGGGTTTTTCTTTTTCCCCTGTCTGCTTTGGCTTTGGAGGTGTCGTGCTTTGACTTTCGGCCGGCGCGCTTCACAGGTTAAAGCTGCGCTAATCCATAATGGGACATGGGTGTAGCCTGATTGCCACGCCGCGCTGGCAAACAGGCGCGCCGATAGCTGGGGCTTAGCTAAGCTAGCAGCGACATTTTTCTAGTGGTCCGAGTGGTCGCTTGTCTTACGAATGCTTCTCTGGACTTGAATCGTCTTCATTGTAGCCTGAGAGAAGTGCTCGACTTCGGAAAAAGATTGGAAACCTCGACCTGCGGGTCCTCTGTCTGATCAATTCCGATCATCCGCTGGTTACTCAAGCAGCTTCCGTCTTTGTAGCTAAAAGGATCTCGTCATGTTTTAAGCCAAATGTGATTTGGTTCATACGTCTGTCGACATCCCGATTCCATGGTCGGGTTCGAGTTCATTTAGAGGACCCAGTTCTGATCAGAAGTGAACGATAACGTGTTTATCTCCTCGATCAGGAGTCTCTCAGATCCAGGCCACGAAGAATGCACCCTCTATACATCAGCTGATTACGCCGTAGTGCCTAGGGCGCTCAGGGCTGCGTTGTGCGACAGATCAGAGTGAATTTCCAGAAGTAGAAATACGGGCGAGACCTTGATCTTCTGGCATCGCATTGCCTTCTCTCTGCATGTATTCCTAACAAGGTAACGCAATTACCGCCGGACGTCATGGCGAACGCAATGTGTGGCATATATCGCAACAGTGGTCGTTTTGATAGCTGAAATTTTCTGACGACCAATCTTCCTGCATCGTATACATTATTCAGCTCATGGCAAGCACCGAAAGGTATACAGGTTTAGCCTCCTTCTGTAGCGCTAGGATTTCCTCTCATCATGTAAATTCGAAAGATGAAAATGACGACACGCTTCGCTCAAATCAGAAAGGCCTCATTTGAGAAACAAACTCCCCTCCCTCTGGCGCTTGATCGTGCCCCTTTCACTCCTTGAAGTCGAAGCTTCCCCATTGTGAAGTCGCAGTCCACCCCGCCTCATCCACTGCCTTCTGCCTCTGCGCCCTCTCCAACCAAGCCTCATGCACACTCAAGTCCAGCGCAAACGGCGGCACAAACGAGCGGTCCACGCGCAGCCACCCTTTCCACCCAGCCGTCAGATCACCCGCAGCCAGTCCGCCCAGGACCATTGTCCCCCACCACTCGCGATGGCGACTCGGCCGGGACTCGTCCTCGTACAGCATGAAGTTCTCCGCCTCGGCTACCAAAGCGCGCAGTTGCTCAGGTGTGCTGCTCCGAGCGGGACGCTGTATATACAGATGCTGTAGATCATGACTCTCGCACGCCAAGCGAGTGGCGTCAAAACGACCATCAACGTCAAAAACTACGAGGGTTTTTGCGTGCGGCGGCGACAGCAGCGTCGAGGCTATCTTGTATAGGAGCGGGAGGGCACCATGTCCCGAGAGGGCAATCGTCGGCGATTGCGTGTCCCGCAGGTGCGTATTAGCTATTGCGTCCAGAGCCGGTATGTGCGTCTTTTTGAGGCGACTCGGAGGAATACGAAGCTCTGACAATATCTTTTCATTATGGCGTCAGTGATGCCATTGACGTGTTTGGAGAAATGTGACACGAGAATAAACTAGAGATTGTTTTGCTTGCCGCCCCTCCTCCTTAGCTTACCAGTGGGGGAAACTCACCTCTTCCAAAGTCGTTTCCTCAATCTGGGCCAATATACGACTTCCTATCGCGGCATCCATGACCAAACGGTAGCGAGCAAAAGTTGAAACTCAGAGGTGGGAAGAGCACCAATGACGCCGCCGTGCCAATCGTTCCCGGCCTCAGAGTTGCCGGCCAGGGTGCAAAATGACGTTCACGGCCGGCGGCGCAAGCACGACACCACCAACGGCAGCCCAACGCCGCACAGAGTGGATCTCGCGGCCTGCGAGCTGCTCCAGATGCTTCAGTACAAGTGCCAAGTACAGAATCCAGTCTTGCGCAGCAGTCCTGTGCAATGCTTCCCCGTACAGCGTCTATTTAGGAGGTAAGTGAGCGTGATGTGGAATGGAAAACGCTCACGAAAGCTGGCGGCCCAGCGACAGCGGCGTCTTGCTGACAAAGCCGCACCGTGGCAGATGTCGCGACAAGAAGGGCTCATTCATGGTAGAGACAACGGCTTGGGAGGGACGGCAGGACGGCGATGCGGATGATAGGAGAAGGACCAAGCCGCAGCAGTGGTCATCGGGCTGGCTGGACGATGAAAAGTGAGGATGGGGCGGGACTGCCTCGTGCAGAAAGCTATGTGCTGCGAACTACGAAGGGGGGAATTATGAAAAGCCGTCGGCGACTCTGCAGAGCCTTGGCCTCCAGCTCACAACTTAAGCCTACTGGCAAGCACGGATTGATCATATTGGATCGAGCACTGGTATCTGAAACCTTGTGATGCTTTTCACTGTCCGCCTCACGCCATGTGATGCCTGCTTCACCTCCTACATACACATGTCCACGCAAACACCGTCACAACGAGGCTAGCTTCACTCCGAGCTTTCGCAAAGCTTTCAAATAAGTATGAATGATTTCCGTTCAAGTCGACTGACTGCGCTGCTTTGTCTACTATACAGCCAATGATCCTGCGACCAGCAGTCTGGACCGCGGCTCCATCCCATGCAAGAATTCGACATGTCCCCATGACCTATGCACATCCATATCCTTAACGTCTATGGCTTCTCTTCGGATCGCTTTGCCTCCAGCTTGGTGTAGAAATCGTCACGGGCGACTGTTCGCGGAACGTGCCAGCCATACCTGCCCAATGTTAGAAACACATCGCCTGCGATTCGTATTCTCTCAGGTGTTTTCCGCATCGAAGCTCACCAGAAGGCGTTGGCCATGCCGAATCCGATACCTAGTATAATTGTCAGTTTCGGTTAGAGGCCACTAGATTTGGTCACTTGCAAAGACGGGGGAAGGGGAGGGTTCACATACTCAGACCGATTCCGAGATCGAGGATCAAGCGTCGTCGCAGAATCTGTCAAGGTCAATTAGCTTCAGTCAAGTCCACGGTTCATAGAGCAGGACGTTCATACGCCAGATATGTGAGCAACAGCCATTTTGAAAGACTCAGGCGCGCAGCAGCTTCAATTGGTCTGAAGTGGTTTGAGGGAGTACAGGTGGATTGACAGCAGGCCGAATCTGACGATAATCGCAGCAAAGGGTGGCATCACGTGATGGCCAGCGCTCAGCGGGTCTACTCCGTGTCCTCGACTGCACACTTCCTGCCAATCCTTGCTCGTCTTATCCGCTTTCGTGCCTAAGTATGTTATAGCCGCTGCTATTGTCCTGACTATCCCCCTCGCCCTGCTTTACCCACTGCCGGCATTGATCCTCATAGCCATCGGAGAATGGCACCTCGCCCACTGCATGAAGCAGAACATGTCCAAAAAGAGAGTCTCCGTCATGATGGGATTTTTGCGCCCGTGCCGGTCAAGATACAGGAAATCTCATCCGGATCAAGAACTTTGCCGTCGCAGGGGAGTCACAAGGGCCAAAGTCGACAATCTTTATGTCGAGGAGGTCCTTGTCCTGGAGGAATTTGTGAGCTTCCATCATTTCTCCGCCTGCATCCCTGTTAACATGCCGTCTCGTAATGGGACCCCTTACCAGCATTGTCGATGCGAGCACCTTGAGTCAACATAGTAGACGCATTTCGGCGGTTGAACGGATTCTGCGGGCTGGAAGCAAGATGCCATGGCTCAATTAATTCATTGCGCTCCGCCTAAATTCCGCCCAAATTAAATTCTCGCCCTTTGCTAACTGTTGTCATCGCGTGACGGCTGCATTGAGACTACCTGAACTTTATCATCGATAATGCCAGTTCGTCGAGCAAGTTCTCCAAGCTGCGATCTGAAGCTTGGCGTCTGGTCTGAATGGCGATGACTAGATTGTGCGCTGGCCCGATCAGCTTGCAAGAGCCTGAGCCTGGGCCAAGTTTATCCGCTGGATATTCGCGCAGGGTACGAAAATTTGGTAAATCAAACTCTTGAGCATGTACTCTTCATGCTCATGGCGTAGCACTCGCATATGATGGCATGCCCTCAACGGCGCATATAGTGCAATCTCCAAGGTCGACTTGCTTAACTTTTTTCTCATTGAACCCATCAAGATGTGAGCAAAGCTTTTTGGCCAACCCATTCTGCGCGGCCTTCCGAGTGGACACACAACTCTCCTCTCAAATTACCGAACACGTCCACGTAAGACTTTTTCTGCTACTCGAGAGGGCATCGTGGGGGATCAAGAGTACCGTTTTCTCCCCTGCACGATAGCTCTCTTGGAAGATCCATGCTCTCTTCCACCAGAGATCAGTGTTCATCTCCAGAAGAAGCAATAGAGCTTTTGTTGCATCCCGTTCGATCTTTTGCTTCAGAAAGCCGGAGGCCACCTCGTGGGCTGCTAAAGACGAATTTTCCACGGAGAATATCTGCTAACAACACCAGATCATTCGATGAACGAATAGGCTTTCTGAGAAGGCCAACATGATAATTGCTCTGAGAGAATACACGGTCCATGATTTCCAGACCGGCTTTTTTTTTGGTCACATGCTCGGCGATTGCATTTCATCTGACCGCAGGTCCACTGCCTGATGCTGTGCTTATCCAGTCATAGTAATTTGACTTGGACGCTTTTCATGTACTGAATGGCGCGACGCAGAATGCAATCCCTGACTCTTGATGGATAGAAGAATGTCTGATCTCGCGTCTGTACATTGAAATGACCGCGTAGCGTCCTCGTGATCGGACGCATCCCGAATGTATGAGATGGCGACAAAGATATGTTTCTTGGCCCGTTTATCCAGCGCCGCGATGGAAGATGATCTTGGTCCAATGGTGTCAGACACCACCGCTCCTCCAACGTGATGCAAGCTGTAGGCGCCTGCATGCCGTCCTGGCCACGACAAGGAGACGACATGATTGTGGGGGAGATTCAATTGCGGGGTTCCCTATCGACCATTTGTCGTTGAGGCCCAGTTCCCAGCTACGCGTCTTATTGGAGAGCGCACGAAGCCCTTCGACGCTGTGCCTGGCCATGTGCCTCACGTTACTCCTCAAGCTTACAAAAACACTCCATTTCTTGAGTCTGGCAGGAGCCAGTGGATTCTGTGCGCACTGGTCAAACAAGTAAACGCAGGCAACGCATTACTTCAATAGACCAAAGTGCCAGTCATGGATCGCGGTAGGAAAGCGCCGCGCAGTAAAACAAATGGCCCGCCCTGTCTCACATGACTTTTCTCTTCAGGAGCAGCGAAGGCCGCGAAATGAATTTCCTAAGGCTGTTGGTTCCTGTCACAAGATGATCTGTATTCGCCTGGCTTATCGATAGCGTGCAGATGGAAGCAGTGAGTACCGCGATT
This sequence comes from Moelleriella libera RCEF 2490, assembly GCA_001636675.1. Taxonomy (NCBI): domain Eukaryota; kingdom Fungi; phylum Ascomycota; class Sordariomycetes; order Hypocreales; family Clavicipitaceae; genus Moelleriella; species Moelleriella libera. Next base: position 730,481 of record AZGY01000011.1, on the reverse strand, counting down.
TGCTGTTGCAAGTGGCGGTGTGCGTTCGCCCTTGCAGGCAGGATTTAGTTCGTGATACCCGAATTCCTTGATATCGGGAAATTATCGATGTTTCAAAGGAAGTTGCTGTGTAACGAGGAGGCTATTCTGGGTACCTGTTGATGAATATAAAAGGCGTCAGATCTGCCTGTTCAATTGAACGGCATCAACGATGATTAAAAGGAATATCATCATCGCGATCAATACAGTTCAAAAGCTTCAATCCAGCTGCATTCGTATTGTGTGTGTGCAACCTTCAAATTCCCTGCCAATTGCGAGCGTCCCGACAGTGTGAGGTCTGCGGCACACTCGGGCCACTCAGAGCTTGACACATGGCATTTCACGCCGACTAGACCCAACACGCACCAGGTGTCTGTATACATATATATGTAAAAGGCCTCACGCAGGAATAAAAGACGCCACGAAATCTCACACGCTTTTGCTGATCAAATGAGCTCGGCGATTCGAGTCTTGATTGAAGATAAAACACAGCAATGAACGCAGCGTATAATTCTCCCTACTCGATAGTACGATAATTCTAAATTGTCTTGCTAACGATAGAGCAGACTTGCCAGTTCCAAGCTCTTCAGCTTCATAATTGGGCCCCATGAGCGTGTCTTCATGATTCACTCTGCGATTGTCGCTGCCCAGTCTCCGGCTCTCGCGACATTGGTGAATGGACCAATGCAAGAGGCCATCGAGGGGAAGGCGAATTGGGATTCGATTGATGAGAACACCTTTGTGAGCTTCTGGCAGCATGCCTATTCAGGCGACTACAACATCGACGACGACCCGACAGCACCAGAGACAAGCGAGGTAATTGAAGCTCCATTTTTGGACTGGGACGAAGAAGTCAAAGTCAACGAGACCAACAATGAACCTCAGATTGACGATCACTTCAGGGGGACCTGCTCATTGAAGAAAAACTCAAAGAGAGATAAAAGCAGGAGAACTCCGTTGAACTGGGAACGGTTGAACCGGGGACAGCTCTGGGCAAGATTTCTCTCATTTCGGAGAAGTCAAAATCTGAACTCGAATCCGTTATGGAGAGAAACAATACATGAAGCTACCAGAGAGGGAGATTCGCTTGTCCACGCAAAGATTTACGTTTTTGCTGACTGTTATGGTATCTTGCAATTGATGGAACTTTCGTACAATAAGCTCCATCAATCCCTCGTCGATATCTATTTACACTCCGAAAGATTGTCTGATATCGTCGCTTTAGCGCAGTATTGCTACGACACCCCCGCTCCAGAGGACTTGAAGGAGCTGGTTGTCTTATTCATCGCATGCGAAGTGGAGACACTTTGGGAAGTGGAGGCGTTCCAGGATTTATTGGAAGCTCATAGTGATTTGTCTAAAGAGGTGATCGGGTTGCTGAGGAGCCGACTCACTTGATTGGTATTTGCCTGATGCAATACTGATCACTTCACCATTCGATGGACCCTGGGCGTTGATCACGTGGCTCGACATGAGCTTGATATACCTAGCAGGCATGGGATGTGGAGTAGACAAGCTCTTTTGACGTTCAGATGTCCTCACCTGCCAGGCAGCGAATAACATACTCCCAATTGTAGTATCTTTCTCGTTGTGGAGAAATGAAAATGAGAAAGATTATTTCTCTTTTGCGACTGAGGAGAAATGTCGATCGAGCATTGGCTAGTAGCGTAAAAGGAACGACGATAATCCCTGACCTTGTGCAAAGGCATTTTTCTGGCATCAACCCGACACAAGCCTGTGGACTGCTGTTACAATAACGGTCGTGAGCGCCAGGGCGTGAAAACACATTGAGTATCATCAGAAGCAGTCATAACTGGCCGAGGTCCTGATGCCTTCAGTGAAATGTCGTCAGAGGATAGGACAGACAACAATAGTGCTATTGCTGCGAGACAGGTCCTGAGATTTGTGACGTACCAGAGCAGGAGGCCCTGGAGAAAGCCGTGATGTCAAGTCCTGTATTTTCCGCCTCCATCTCCTGTCGGATAGGCTCGAGAAGCGTCTGCAAAGAACCTTGGTGCCTATATAGAGTTCCTGGATTGGCATAGGGATACCGGAACTGCCACGGACTTGCGGATGAAATCGCCTTCTTGTTCTTCCTGCCCTTCTTGGAACCCGATTTTCAAAGCTCCACTTGCAACCCCCATGATACGTTAAAATCACAATGTTCGTCGACATCGACATTGCGCTAAGAATATCACTAATGTGTGAGAATTGCGCTTAAGACTCAGTGTCGTAGCCCGAGAGACGCCTTGCAGCGGCGCAGACGAAGAAAAAATCGATGCTATGAGCAACATGGATCGGCACTCGAGTGTGCGCTCGGAATGGGCCCGACTCAGGTCGTCTATAATGCTTTCTAACCCTGCAATCATTTCATTGAGAAGTTCCACCCTCATTGATTCGACTGTCTCTGTCCAGCTTTAGCGTATTGCCCACCTCGAAGCGTCGGAAGCTGCAGATTACCTATAATCGCTGGGTTGATAGGTATAACGCCTGGAGATAGGTTACCAGTACATTCCACGATTGCCACACGCGTGGTTGAAGTGAAGAAATGAGGCATATTCAAGACGCACGAAGTGGAAATCTATTCATAGAGAACCAAGCGAATGGGCTCACGCGGAGGCAAAGACCATCAACGCGTATTCAGATAAGATACATGGTCCTCGTTCGCCGGCACAATGGTGCGTAGCTTGATACCCTGTGACTTATCAGCCTTGATATGTCTTAACATTCAAGGCACTCACATCGGTTTTTCGTGATAAGCACCGTTTCAGTATGACGTAGAGGAATAATACTTCACCACAGCCCACTTTGTCGTTCCACGGCTGGGGCCTGCCCAGAGTTACAAAATAGCAATTGCGCGACTTCAAGATAGTTCTGAGCGACATAAACGACACCAATGGCCTGGGGCGAACTCGGTCCATCATGGAACACTTTGTAACGACGTCACTTAAGGGGGTCAATAAGTGCGCCAACCCACCACAAGATGTATAGAGTAGCTTGCCCTTGTAATCACAGCTTTGTGGTGCAGCCTTGTGTTTGTCCACCTCAGATCTATGGTACTTTCCATTGTTATCGATTACTAACCACACTCTTGTTGTACATCTATTGTTGCATTTACCCCGCACAATCAGGCGACAGCAGTTCACCAGCTGAAAGGTGTTCACTTTCGATACGTTGATTAAAAACCAACGTGCATTGAGCGTCGCATAGCCCCATAAACCACGCATCTCTTGTTGGGAAGGAGGGTACAAATACGTGAGAAACATCCTGTATCGGTCCCACTGGCCATCGGCATCTTGACTGATACAGAAGGCGATCCCGTACAAAAAAGAATGTTGCGGCCCTTGCTTTATTCTCAGAAGGAAGCAATCGCGTCATCACGTTGGCAGCAGCAGGTTTGTCCAAGAGGTCCCCATCATTCATCCCCCCACGACGGTAAAAAGACTTCACTCCACACCATTCGTTCCTAAAGACCAGACAGCCAATCACCTCGCCTTATAGTGATTAGCCTCCGGTTATGAAATGTAACGCAGTGACGGCTTCATTCATAGCAAATGTGTGTTTTTAAGCAACTCGGCGATTGCCAACCATAATCTTCGCTACCTCTGCCGGCATCATGGGCGCTGTCTTGGGCAAGAATATCCAACTTCTTCTGGCAAGCGGTGACCACGGTGATTGATTCATTTCGCTTCGTTAATTGAAGCTCGCAAACATGATATATATGCTCAAACGGCCATCGTCATGGCTTTTTCATATAGTGTTAAGGCGTCATTTCTGGTGGTCGTATCTTTCAGGATACCCGCCTTGAGCACCGCCCCAGGCGCTTAATCCTCAGATGTCTAGGAATGATTTCCGAGCGACGAAAGTCGAAAACCAAGGCCCTCTTTAACTCCTCACTCCACAGGATGATGTTCTGATTTCGCAGATCCAACTGCCTGACATCCAGGCTGCGTATCTACTGAAACAACCGCTTCACCTCGATAACCGGACCCAAATGCAGGTGTCACGTCAATATACACCGCTAGTAGAGAGGAAATCCACTCTCAAGGGCGGCTCATTGACGGATACATATGCTGCGACAGCAGGCTATGCTGCTTGTGGGCCTCTTTGCCGCCCCAGCCCATTGTGGATGGCGCCGGTGTCACTTAGGAAGTATGTCATGCCCTGCAGGTCGATTTTGCCGAGGAGACAGGAATGGCCGTGACCTGTGCTTTTTCCTAGTAATCGTAGATTTCTGCCTCGCGAGAGACGGTGTGCCAGAGGTCTGCGATGGTGGCGAGGGTGAGCTTTGAGGGACGCGTCGTCCACGCCGGATTTCCGAAGGCAGGCTTGGCGGAGGTGGGAAGCGGGGCGCGTTTCGGTCGACACCTCTCATCTTCATCATTGCGGTTGGTAAGGGGATAGAAACTGTCGACTTAGCTCCGCCTCTCCTCCAGCTCTTTGTTTCGACTCCAACGCTCCTCCTAGGCGATCTCGCCAGATCAAAGAACCACACGTTTGGGTGACAAATTTTGATAATTCTTGAAGGCTCCCTAGAAATCCCCTTCGAGGCCGCTTACTCCATAATGAGGACAGGAAAAAGACGATGATGTCCCACCGAGTACGTAGTGATGATTTGTCCAAGCGGCATTGATAAGAACAAGGTCATTCTTCCGCTCGCCAAGCATCACATAAAACTCGTCCAAAATCCAAAATTGCCTATTCGTTGACATCTATTCATTCATGCGGGAATGCGCCCCAGGTCCTGATAGCGATTCGACCGTGGCGAACTGCACTTTAGCGACTTTAGGAATTCGAATTGCGAATTACAAGGAGGAAGAGCCTCCACCAGGTTGGACGGGCCCGGACCCGCTTGAATCGGCGCACCACGTGACCTGCCTAACATTGGAGAACGATAGATTGAGACTGCACAAAAAGAGGCTTCTCTCCTTGTAAGTGATCTTGTCCGAAGGGGGAAAAAAAGGTCATATTGGGTGTTGTCTGGCAATCAGCACAACCATGAGTCTGCGGCTCGCCAGCAGGCGGCTCACGCCTTCAGGTAAGATTCATTCTTTCCAGCTTTCCATCTTTCATTTTCATTTTTCCATCATGTCAATTGTACTGAGAAAAGGCCCAATCGCAGCCACAGCCAAAATCACACCATCGACGTCCTGCACCAAGCCAAGTCTCACGCAACGACGCTCAAAATGGGCCACAAACATGTTCAAGGGGTGGAACAAGAGCCCAAACAACAACCGAGACACGTCAGTCGCGGCCCCCACGACAGCCCAAGAGCTCGACGACCCCCGAAAGCGCGCCGCCTTTCTCCGGCGCAACATGCAGGGCTCCGTGTCCGACAACATCTTCCAAGACGAAATCGACGCAGCAGCAAAGGGACCCAATGTTGGCGCAGAAAGTTTCCCCGGCACCTCCGACCCTGATGCTGTCGAGTCATACCAGCAGCAGGAGCGGCAGGCAAAGACCCGCGAGAACATGGCCATGGTGACAGATCCAGACCCAAGGAGCAGACTCCGCTGGCAGCGGAAAAAAGTCATCCAGATGCTGCGGAGTAATGGAGCCATCTCCAAGGAGGACAGGATCAAGATGACGGAGAGGCAGCTGCTGCACAAGAGCGAGTTCATGCCGACCAGTGTCAAGAAGCTGGTGATGCTGTCGCGCCAGATTGCGGGGAAATACGTGGATGATGCCATTACGCAGATGCAGTGGTCCAAAAAGAAAATGGCCGCCGAGGTCAAGTACTATCTGGAAGAGGCGAGAGATCTGGCCGTGGCACATAGAGGGATGGGGCTGGGAAAGGTCAATGGGCAGACATTTGAGGAGCCGAAGAAGATCCAGACGAAGGATGGCTCTTGGATCGAAGTTTCAGACCCCACGCGTATGTACGTTGCGCAATCATGGGTCGGTCGTGGGCCATGGAGAGGCAAAGAATACGACTACAAGGGTCGTGGACGAACGGGTACCATCCAACATCCGAGCACAAGTTGGTCTCCCTCCCTCAATCCTGCCTCTTACTTCTCGCTTCGGGCTTTCTGACTGAATATTTTAGGTTTTAGCATTCTACTCAAAGAGGAAAAAACGAGAATTCGTGAGCATGAGGAACGCGAGGCCAGGAGGCTGGCTAGGAACCCTTGGGTTCATCTGCCTAATCGGCCCATACACGGTCAACGACCGTACTACTCCTGGTAGAAGACGCGGCGCGAGGGACAGAATCGTCACAGCATTATCAAGTCACATGCGGAGCCTGTGATTTCTCAATTGCATCCTTCCTGTAACAACATATGTATATATCTGAGAGCTACTCAACTGCTACAGAGTAGCTGGCTCCGTGCCATACCTCAAAGTAGCCATCACAAAAAAAAACGTTAATGTCAAGTCAGGTCACCAAGTAGCGCCGTGCAGCATTCCTTAAGTCATATCATCATCCGTCCTTCAATTTATACATACGTCGCTCTCTTCACAATGTGATGCGACGCGTTTTCCCATTATTGGCCTGGCACGTTCCGCACGTACCAGGCCGGAGCCAGTCTTTGTGAATCAAACGAATGAGTCACTCAAGCAATATCAAAAACGCAAAAGGTCGCTAGAAGATTGACCCCGGTTAGTGGCGGTAGATCCGCTACCTTCAGTGACGCACGGTGTGTCAAAATAGCCTTGGCGCGAAAGGTCCAGGTTTGGGCAGTTGCTAAAACACAAAATTTCGACTACTCAAGTATTCGATGCTACACCATCGTTCTCGGCTGGGTTCGAGGTATCATATCTTCGTACCTATGGGAAGTCATTTCAATCTCGTGACCATATTTTTCCATTGACGCGTCGCGTCCACCACGATACTGATCTTCCCGCGTGGCGTACATTCTGCCGGAACCCGGTAGAGGTTTGGAAATTTCCATTTGGTCAGGGTTCCGATGGCGATTGTTCCGCCGGCCCCTCAGAAGCATGCAAATGACGATGCCCGCCACCGCAATGACGGCGGCGCCAATGCCAATACCGATACCAGCAACGGCAGCCTGCGATAGACCATTCGGTTTTGTGGCACCAGCAGCACTTGACGTGGTGGCGCTTGCAGCAACGTTGCTTGTCGTAGTAGGGCCTGACGAAGTGGTGGAAGATGCAGATGTTGAAGTAGGAGCAGCTGAGGAGCTGGATGCAGTAGATGGTGACGTTATCGCGGAGCTAGACGTCGTAGGACGCAAGGAAGTCGAGGAAGTAGTGAGAACGGTCTGGCTCGCGATACTGGTGCTGGAAGGAGTCTGTGCTGTGGAAGAGCTTGCTGGTGAAGTTGCGGCCGCTGCTGACGTGGAGGTTGGTGATGTAGATGAGGCTGCTGCTGGAGTACTAGGAGCAGCTGAATTGCCAGCTTTAGCAAGCTCCTGGTCTAAAGATTTATCAGTCTAAACTCTTGCCCGCGGTCAGATACAATACTAAGGCATTCACTAACTGAGACAGAAACCGCTTCGCAGAGAATCGGCAATCTGGTCGGCAGTAGCCCCACGCCCTACGCTGCACTCCAAAATGGCCGAGGAGAAAGTCGGGTTCTTGCAGAAACACGGCGCTGCGCTGGCGTCGGGACATCCCAAAGTGGAAAACTTGTTGCGTATCTCGTTGGTGCAACGGCCCTTTTTGGAGCTGTTAGCCAAGTAATCAATTGCCCGGAGGTGACGCTGCACGCCAAATACAGCCGATTCGGCTTAGTCGACAATCGTAGTGTTATGTACTTACTATGGCGGCAGGAGCACTCTCTTGCCCATAGACGGCAACTGTATGAAGCGCGGCCACAAGGCTCACCACGATGAGTAGAAATTTTCCCATAATGACAGATTTGCACCGGTAACGATCAACAGTTCTGGTGCCTTTTGAGGGGCCACCAAGTTGAGTCGAGTATATCGAGTGGAGACCAGCACGCCAATATCATAAACAGGCACCGAAAAGCAGCTGAAGGGAAGAGAAAGGTTGCAAAAAAAAGAGAAGAGTTTCTCCAAAGCTTCGGAACCAAGAACAGGCTGGTTCTTAGATTGCCCCCGAGGCAAAGCCGCAGTTCGAAGACTGTAGGCACAGCGTGATGGTCGAAGTAAGTCGAGAGATTGCAGAGGTCGAGGGCTGATAGGGGTCACCAGTGACGAGCAGTCGCGAAAGGTTGATCACCGAGGACGAATGAGACGGGTCAAACCGCGCGAAAGGAATGGAACGCAGCCTTTCTGGATATGGTCGAGAGAACGCGATTGTCAAGAATGTGGGTAGAAGAAGAAAAGGTCGGTGACGTGTACCGCGGAAAGTTGATGGGAGCAGCACACAGCTCGAATAGAAGGCACACTGGTAGACTGCGGCTTTAAGAAAACGAGGGGAAAAGAAAAGAAAAGAAAAAGATGATGAAAGAACGTGAATCCCCTGCCGTATGAAACTTGCCCGACGGCCAGATGAGCTGAAGCTGAAAAGAGAGAGGGTGGTTTTTGAACGAGTGAATGTTCGATGGGAAAGAAAGATTGGGGGTGTGGGCAGAGGGGAAGAGAGGAGCGGTCAGGGGGGGGTGGGTGGTTGATGGAAGGTTTTCTGGTGACGATGCAACTTCGACAAGCCCAGCCCGGAGAGGGAAGTAAGCACGGTTGGACGAGAAGGAGAAAAGCAGGAGGCGGCTGCGTGCATGGTCAGGTCTCGTCTGGCGTCGCCGAGGGTTGCACCACTTTGTCCACACGATCCTCATGGGACGCGGCCGCTACGTAGGGCCAAGGTCCGATGCGCACGCAAGTCTTTCACGACTCACGTCTGCTCATGAGATGATATCTCCCGATGGGCCCAGGAATTAAACTACGCGGTGTGGCATTGAAGAGAACGGGCAGGAATTTTGCAAATGGAGGACCTGGGGCGGGTATTCGGAGGGTTCGAGAGCTCCACTAGCCCCAGCGTACGTGCGTACATACATACTAAGTACACACACACACACACACACACACATCACATCACACATTGCATACTATCTGCACGGGCGCTACTGCTGCTGCACGATGATAATAATAGCGCGGGGGCACGGCGTGCATAAAGAGCCTATACGTTATGTGCTCGATGTGCTGTATATCCCGAAAGCGGCGAACTCGTTGTATCCGCCGATGCACACGTGCACAATGGCAGCCACAAAAGGAGCACAAGAAAAAGGGAAACGAGCAACATGGGAATCAGGTCGTTCATGCGTAAAGGTCCCGACGGAAAGGGGAGAGTAAGTAAACACGCAGACCACCCTGATTTTAAACATACAGACCACCCAGACTAAGCCCAAAGCAGCAGAGGTATTTTTCCTTAGACTTTATTAGCAAAAATACATCCTAGATTTTCACATGCATTAATCACGAGATTATAAACAATGCGGCCGCGCGATACGTCTAATAAGGCCATATAATATTAAGGCCACAAATATCGCCGCCGCACAATAACGCTGCCTATGCATTAATTATAGCGTTAGAAACGCGGCCAACGCCTTATATTAAACCAATATCTACAATAGAGCGTTAATATATATAATTTAATAATACATATAATGCTATAATTAATTATTAATATCTTAAGGGTTTTATGTGCGTTACTACGAACTCCCGGCGTAATCTATGCATAGGTAACGTTAATTATATAAACCTTTAATGCCAGTATAGCGGTAATTATTATTAATAGGCTTAAAAGAGCTTTAAATACAACACATTATTATATAAATTAAATTGCGGCTTCTAGGCCCAGATTTGCTATAAGAAACGTATAAATACCTAAGATCTTAAAGTCTTAAATTCCTTATATAATTATAATTATCTTAATTATGCCCTTTCTTTAAGTATATTATAGTTTTAAAGCCAGTAAATATTTAGGCTTAATTAGGTCCTTTATCTTATTAAAGCAAAAAGTAAAGGAACTTAGCTTATAGTAAAGCAAATTACTAAGTAAATTAAGTATAAGCATTCTAAGCTCTTAATTATTAGGATTAATATATTTTTCTTCTAATAAAAATTATATTTTACTAAGTATTATGCTAGAATATTAATATAAGCGTTTTTAGAGCTTTTAAATTAAAATAATTATATTTTTTACTATACTATTAATTATAATAATATAGGTAAAGTTTAGTGAATATTTTAGGTTTATAAGACCTCTCTTAAACTATAGAAATAGAACCTAGAAGTATTAATTCTAAATAATATATATAAGGTTAATCACTTTAATATACTATTAATATAAGTTACTAATATCTTAGCATTATATTTAAACTTTAGTGTTGCCTTTAGCCTTGCAGTATCTAAAGATATTAATGCTTATACTTAGTTTCTCTTAGAGCTTTAAAAGGCATAATAAGAGGCTTAAATCAAGGCCCTAGGCGTAATTATCACGGATTTTAACGCTACTCTTTGGTTATCTCTTTATGCTATGTTTCTATATACTTAGTAATAAATTTATATATGGCATATACTAAAGAATATTATCCTTAATATTAAGAAAAAATAGGTTAGAAGCCTTGAAGGCTATGAGATTATCAAGGGCCAACGGGGACAAAGGCCTTAAAAAACAACGTAACAACGGGAGCCTTGGGCTAACGGCGATGATAAGGTTAAACAAGGTTTAAATCAATAAGCTAATTATAATAATAATAAATAAGCTAATATATAAGTTCAATAAGCCTTATAAACATAGCCTTTATTAATAATTATTATAAAAATAGTTAATAGCATTTATAACGCTTAGTTAGCCATAATGCGGGCTCTAAATAAGGCTAATTTTATAATAAATTGGCATAAGCTTTGTAAAACCTTTCTAGAATAGTAAGGTTAATTTTTTCTTTATAATTTTAATGTGTAATTTATATACTAAACACTATAACTAGTAATTATCCAATACCTTAAGACAATATACATACTATAGTAAGACTAATTTACTAACTATATAATTAAAACATACCTTAATTTTAGGCAAAAGGCTACCTCGCGGGCCAAAAGCTCACATTATAAGCTAAAGTAATAAATAAAATACCCCTTTATTAACCTATTTAAGCTTTATATAGTAATTTAGAAGATAAATATTAATAGAATAGCCTGGTATCACTTATAATTTAAGATTGAATTCTCTTAATACTAGGTAGCTTAGGATAAATTTAAATAAATTAAGCCCCTTATATTACGCGTTAGCTAATAAGCAATGCAATTAATCGTTAAATAGCTTAAAAAGGCCCTAATATCTATTAAGTAAAGGGCCCGAATATAACGAGCAATAAAGCCCTATATAGGGAACTTTATAAAGTAGTTTAGAATCCCTTATTAGTATATAATTATTTATATAATTAATAAGGGCCGTTCCCTTAAGATAAAAAATGTGCACTATTATTAGTGGCTTAAGGCAATTATAGTGCGTTTAAGCTAGATTTTTATAAGGCTTTTTCTAATAACACTATAAACAGAAGAAAAACGGCTCTTTAAGGCATATTAAGAGCCTAATCCTAACGTAATCTAGCCTAGAATATAAATAAGTAATAAGGCAAGGCCGCTCTTAAGTATTAAGTCTTATATAGGCAGAATACTTAATATTAATAAATAAGATAGAAACACAATTTTATTATTACTTTATGAGGTTAAGGATTATAAAGCATCTTAAGCATTATCTCTTATATTATTAATAATAATATTATAAGGTAAAGGTAAAGGTAAATAGGTATAATAATAAGATAAAGACCATAAGGCATATAATATATAAGTCTATAAGCTTTAGGTAATAGTATTATGGCTTTCTAGTGCTATTAAGCTTATTTAAGCCACTTAAATAGTATTAATTATACAATAACGCTAACTTTACTATCACTAAGTGGCCCCTTAGCCGGCATAATAGCCTTAAATGGTTCCAAATAGTAGGCCATATCTTTAAGGAGGACAGGTACCTTTATATACACTAAATTATAGCGCTAGGCTAAGTCCCTTATCTACATAAAGCAGCTATTTTCCAGAGACCAGCCACCTAGTTATATAGCATAATCCAGCGGCACAACAGCCTTAATAAAAGCAAAAAAAACGCGTTTAAATTAACTATATGCACATAACCCATGATAAAAATCTAGGATGTATTTTTGCTAACAAAGTCAAAGTCTAAGGAAAAATACCTCTGGGGTCTGTATGTTTAAAATCAGGGTCTGCGTGTTTACTTACTCGAAAGGGGAGGGGCACAAGAACAACAGCGAAGGCATGAACCTGCACAACACGAGGGAAATTAAGCCACTTTTTCTTCAGGACGCGCCAATGGCGGCCGGCCAAGGTTTGTGTAGATTAAAAAGAACGGAGCACAAATACCCAGAAAGAAAAACATTGGACGACCTGCTGGTAGCGGTAAAACACAGTGAATTGCGGACAGCGACCAGCTTACTTCGCTTCGGGTAGGGGTCCAGTCGATTCCCTCGCTCTGGTTGGTCGACACCAGACGAGGAAGGTGCACAGGTCAGGGGCAAGCAGCCAGTACCTGCTTCTTCCTTCCCCCCCCCCTCCCTCCCCATCCTCTTCCTCCTCCATCAATCATCCCATTCAGCCCCAAAGCCCTAGGCATAAAGGTGTATTGCATGCACGTATCAATCGTTCGATCGATTGCCAGGTATTCAGAGCACTTTGTCCGGGCCACCAAAGTCCCGTCAGCCATTGTCATGTGTTTGCACGCCGTGTCATTCTCCGGGCCCACGATCAGATTCCAACGCGAAACGCGGCGTCCGTCAACAGCTCTCTTTATTTCCTTTTTAATCTCCTCTCAGGGCGCGCGAGGTGAGGGGACAAAGGGGAAGGGAAAAAAGTAAGGGGGTGGGCGCTCCTGCTTCTCCACCTGCCTGCTCTGTGGAGCCTCTGGCGGTGGAGACGCGCAGATGGACGGGGATAGGTAGGGCAATGACGAATCAGCTGCGTACCTCGCTTCGGCAGCACCTTGTGGCGTGTCGTGGCTGGGCGCATCGTTCAGCATAGAGCGGCGCATTCGTCGCAGACGCAGGTTCCGGGAACCGTTGAGAGGCGGGGGTGGGCTGTGCATCCTCGTTTGTCGCTGATATTCTTCCGTCCGTCCTGAGCGGCCGTATCCTGCGAGGCCTCACTCGCTAAAGTCGGGAGAGGATTGACGTCACCCCTTGCCTCTCCTTCGGAATCCGGACATGCCTCCGGCTGAGAATTCCAGGAGAGTAAACCAGCGGACTGCGAATTTGCTCGTCAGTCCGTCCTGCCGACATTCTGTGCGTATTACCCAGATTGCAGGCAATGCTTCTTCCGACTCTGTGCTCCGTACTCCGTTCTTCTCCGGAGATGATGGTGCCTGGTCATCACCTTCACTTGCACTCCTGTCACATGTGAATGGCACTCTTCGAAACGGCCGACTGCGGTAAACCCGGCGAGCAATGGTTGGTGTGGCTTCATATATCGAAGCTTTGACGGGATGAGCGGTCAATGTGCCGTTGGGGGTGGGTGCCACACAATATCCGGAGCTCAGCAAGTTCGAACTGACGCAACTTGCTGCGCCGATTGGTTCGGGAAGCTATATTGGATGAATTATCAATTACTGCGCCATGGTGAGATTCATATTTTGCATCATCGTGGCCATAGTTCGATTCGGGCGACTGTTCTCACACGGATTGCTTCATCGCTCACATGATGTCGTTTGGCACACGTAGACGTAACGGCGGAATATTTCTTTTCATTAGACGTGAAACTATGTACTATTGAGAGCTACTCTGCGAGAGTGCTCCTTGTAGATGTGGTATCAGTGTCGGCATCGACAATACACATAAAAATGTGAACCTATTCCGAGACAAGGAAAAAGCAAGTAGGAAGCAAGCTTGGCATCAAAAGCAAAGAGAAAAGTCATCATGACAAGGGCTCTCGGAAAGGAAAAAAATTATAGTCGCCATAACTTGAAACCTACGCTGCATTAGCAAGCAAAATTTCCACAGCTTCTTCCCATCTTCTTGAAATGGCAATCTCCGTAACGGTTCGACCGAGCTCATCTTTGACATCCAGGTTGACGCCTGACTTTTTAGCAAGCTTCAGCAACATCTCTGCGTCGCCATTCTCGAGCGCTTGCATGATGCCGTTCCATCCTCTGTAGACTTTGTTGGGGTCGGCACCCTTGTCCAGGAGCATGTCGATAATGTCCGTGTGCTCCGTAGCACACCGTCGAAGGGCCTTGACGATGGGTAGATGCTCGCCCGGCGCGTTCACGTCGGCGTGCGCCTCGTTGATGAGGAACGTGACAATGTCTTTGCGATGCTCCCGAATAGCTGAAGTCAACGGGGAGAAGACGCCACCGTTCTTGTCCTCCACCGACACCCCGGCGGCGAGGAGCAGTTTGACGGATTCGAGCTGATTGGCCACCACGGCCATCTCCATAACGCCCTTGAACGCACGAGGCTCAGGCAAGACGGCCAGGATGCGTGACAGGATCTCTGGATTGCGCACCGCCATGCAGACGGGCCAGTCTTGCCCCCGAATATTGGGGTTCGCGCCCCGTGCCAGGAGGGTATCGACGAAACCAATGTGGTTGTCGCGAATGGCACTGGTGAGCGGCGTAAAGCCTTTCGGAGTCTTTTCATTCGGATCGAGACCTTGCTCGAGCAGCCACTTCAACGCGGGTCCGTTCTTTGAGGTCACGGCAGTTTCCAAAATGCCTTTAGGTGAGTGAAGATTACCACCCGCAGCGACAAGAGCAGGCAAGAACTGCTCTCGGTGATGGGTGACGCATTTGAAGCAGGGGTATTCGCTGGCCGGTACATTGGGGTCTGCACCGCTACGCAGAAGTAAATCGAAAATATCCTTGCGGTTATCACGGATCGATGTACAGAGGGGTGTGTACACGCCATCCTTCTTGGCGTTGGGATCAACACCAGCTTTGAGCAAGATGCGAATCGATTCAATGTTGTTTGTACTCGTGGCGAGCTCCATGATTCCGGGAGCTTTCTTGTAATCCGCCTTGTGAGCAAGGATGACTTGCAGACAGGCCGGTTCAAAGGTGGCTGGCCAAAGCATGTGTTTAGGACCGGGGAGATTGACATTGGCACCATGCTCTACGAGACTCTTCACAATATCGACCCTTGAGCTCGTGATGGCTTTGAAAAGTGCGATTTTCCCCTCGCCGTCCTTCTCATTTGGACGCGCTCCATAGGCAAGGAGCATGTCAACGAGTGTCTTTGGTGTCTTCTTGTTGATGCAGCTGATCAAGATGGTGTTGCCGGTCGTCCCCGTCCAATTGGGGTTCCCTCCATACATCAGGAGCAGATGAGTGAACCGCACATTGTTGGCCACGGCTGCGACGGACAGTGGGGAGTCCATCTCGGGTCCGACAGACATGTTGGGGTCAGCGCCGTACTTAAGAAGGGCAATGGCGCCGTCGAGGTAAGACTTCTCCGCCGCTGCCACAAGAGGGCTCACACCGTCCTTGTCTGTCGAGTTCGGGTCCGCACCATACAGCAATAGCAAGCGAACGCACTCAGCGTCTTGACTCAAAAGAGCTTCGTTCAGGGCGTTGACCTCCAAACCTGTATTTGGGGAAACACCGCGATCCAGCAGCTGCGTCACGAGCTTGTGATCTCCAGCGCGAACGGCGGATACCAGTATTTGGCTGACGTTTGGTCTGTCTGCATCCACCATGCTCCGGGGCTTTCCTCGAGGCATCGAGTACGGCTCGCTCTCCAGATGGAGCACCTTGGCGCTTTCTAGCTCCAGTGATTTAATATCGGAGACGATTCCGTCCAAGGCTGAGCTGGTTTCGCTCGTTTCTTCGAACGTGCTCATACGGTCCGGCGCTGTGGACCGCTTGGTGTGGTGGCCGTCATAGAAGCTCCCATTCGAGCTCTGAGTGTATCGAGTCGTCGGGCTATGGTGGCTGTATTCGGTGCCCTGGCCATATCCGATACTCTCTCCGCTGACAGACTCGGTGGCGAAGCCATGTGTCCTCTCGGTCTGAGGAAGGGGTGGCAGCACGGGCAGGTGAGGCTGATCAGTCATATGGACGCGGTGGTCCTCAATGCTGCGGTGTTGCCTCACGCTTCCGGGCCCGCGATAGCTCGACGCCTTACCCTCAGAAGCCAGAGAAGCGGTTCGATTCCTGCGAAATTGGGTGCCGTCCAAGGCGGTTGCCAAGCCAATGTATCCGATGCCGAGCTCGCTCTCCATTCGGTCGGCTCCGAGTTTCCATTGAAACATCAGTGCACTGATTTTGAGGTCTTCACGTGTCTTGGCCAAGGTGATGGTCATCCTCTCCAAGCTATTGTCCCCGAACATCTTGCCGAATCCACGCCGCATACGTCCCATAGCCCCTTTGCGCTCATACTCCAACTGTTTACTGATGACGTGATCAAGGGCGCGGAAGTCGATCTGGGCAGCCCTGAACTTCTTCTCGAGGACGGTGATCATGTCGAGAGGGAGCGCCTGGTTGTTACGGGACGCTTCACCTAGGCCTGCTTCAATGAAGAAAAGCACTTGACAGGTATCGAGTACATCATTGCCGAGATTGCCGAACCCTTGGGGTAGATGTTTGACAAGAGTGATGTACTCGGACATCTTCTCGGCGACTTGGTCGCATGCTGCAGCCACAACGGTGCAGAGTTGATGGCATTGTGCCTGTGCTTTACTCGTATTGGACATGTTGACACCTCGATGTGACGCAAAGCGGGCGAGCGAGCCAGGGGCAGGAGGATAGTGTTGTGCTTGCTGAGGAGGCCTGTTCATCAGCGGCTGAGGCGCGGCCTCGAGATATCTCCTCAGTGAAGGAGCAGAAATGGTCGAGGCAGAAGCCGAGCTGGCTCGGGATGGAGGTGGCAGGTCGAGTGCTTCTTTAAGATCAAAGGCAAAAGGGTCTTTGGGTGGGATCAACGGCCCGTCTCTGATCATGTCCCCTCTGCCAAATCGGTCTCGTGGTGGCCAATCGCTAGACTGATAGTTCATGTTGGAAAATTAGAGGAATTAAAATGAGACCAGAAGACTCCCGTTTGAGCGGAGAATGTGCGGAGGGAGCCGGTTAAAGAAGGAGAATGAGACTGTCGTAGTGGCTCAGGAAACGGAGCTGAGCCAGGTTGTATCTGGTCAAAGTTATGGTCGCATTCCGAGGTTATGTTCTTGGCTGTGTCGAAGCGGACGGCCGCCACTCGCTTTCTCTTTTCGTCGACCTGATGCTAGCGGTACTCTCTCCTCCCTGCCGCCTGATCTGTGGCTGGCTTGACAGCGTTGATTTGCTACTGGACGGCTCAATCGACCATTGAGGGCAAAGGCCGTTTGATACGAAACGCATGGGTTCCTGGCTTAGTTGGCGCCGTCGGGCGCGCTTTGAACTCCATCTCACATTGATTGGACGCAGACTGGCAGGTTAGAGTTGAGGTTGACGAGTCAGGTCATGGTATCCCTGCAATCGGACTCTTTGGGCGATTGTCCTCCGTGCGGCAGCGTCCTAATCAATCACCATTAAGAACCTGTCATCTCTACGACCATCTCCACCAGATTGGGAGCTATCGGCGCGCCCCTCCTGCATCGTGCGTGCAACGACAGCGGCTCGCTCGGAGGCATCTATTCCCACAGGCCAGCCGCAACCACAACAGCCCATGTCGGACCTGGGCGCCGAAAGACTCGTCCTTGTGAAGGGCGCTATGAGTGTCGAGAACATCGACAGGGGTTTCATGACAATTCTCCTGGCGGATACGCCCAGCCACTAGTTGTGACCGTCTGGGCGTCTCTTTTCAGACTCAAGACAGTTGAAGAAACTGCACTATCGGCCTTGCATGACGAACGGACGCCACATCCTTTTGTTCAATAGCAAAATGGTGGCCGGGGGGGGTCGCCGGCCTAACGTATTTCGTTGCGACCCACACCAAATCCGATCTTTTTTGCCCCCCCTGATTGGGCTTGTTGCCGCAACACGGCTCTGGTTTGAGCATCCGTAAGTCGACATACTCTCCGTGATTGTCAGAGAACTCCAACAAACCGCCGCAATTGTTCCCAAAGCGTGACGTGCAGCCGACTCTGCTTTCCCGCCTATGCCCTGACAGACGCAGCGACACGATGTTTCGGACAGCATTTCCCTTCACATGGATAATAAGGCTGTAGATGTCACGGCTGCGCCTCGCGAGACGAATGGAAGCAATCGGCATTAACACCGTCGATCCGCAATGTGGCGTCAATCAAAACAGGGTCGATCTTTCTCCATCATTCATTAACTTGCTGGCTTTGCCTGATTCCCCACACACAGCTTGTGAAGAAGGTCGCGCGCAAGTCAAGCCCGGTTCAGAGTAGCGGAAAGGTCAATGCGCTTTCAACCGAAGCCGAAGCCATCCGTGTTAAATTTGACGTGCGTCGTACGAGGAGGCGCTCGTTCTCGTCAGTGTTGAGCTCGTCATGCTTGTGACGTGTGACTATTGCTTTCATCGTTGGCTTGGCATGCGGCTTCGGAAGATCTTCAATAGCAGCCCGTTGCTGGCCCTTGCTGCGCTCAGGGTTGATGTCGGCACTCCGTAATCTGCGGATCCCTCAGGTTCGGGGTCAGGCTGGACCGTATTTATTACCCACAAATCCATATGGATCGCCAGCGAAAACTCGGGGCCAGCTGAACGAGAAACGGCCCTCCCCAGCCAGTTTCTTGAATTCCAATAACAGGCATGCGTCAAACCCTGACTGTCTCTGCTCAACGGCCAACCTTGTTGGTGTGCGTGATCGACAGTATTGGCTCGCTCACGCTCCTGTCGCCGCCGGCCGCGCACAGGCGTCGTCCGCTCGTCGTCCGCAAGCGTGGCGCCGCTTAACAACGTGGTGCAATATGGCGAGTGCCGTCGGCAGGTGTATAACTCGCCGGTTCACCGGCCAGCATCTGCCATGATGATGATCCTGGATGTTTTGCATGTCTTTCCGCCATCTCGCCGTCGGCGGCACGGTGCTTACGCGTTGGGCTCATGGCGCAGTGCAATTTGAGACTGTGAGGACGTGAACCCCTGTGCCATGTTCCGTACGATGTCAGTTTCGTGGCAACTATATCCGAACGCCGTCCCCACTCCCCGTGTTTCTGGCTCTTGCCCAGAGCTGGACGTCGTCGGCTCCTGAGGCCTTGAAGCAGGGGGCTGTATCAAAATCATTAGTGGGGAATGCAACTGCAATCAAAAGTTTCAAACTCGATCATGAAGCTCAAGGCGGTATTTCAGTGCAACAAACTCCTTGTTAGCCCCGGTCTGCCTTGGTTTGTTGACAATTTCAAGAACAAAGTTCCTCGTATCACCCAACCGCGCCAACTGGGAGGTCAGTTAATGTATAAGTTACCCGTTGGTCTTCATCACGACAAGGACATACCCTGGAATGGCGTTCAGCAACAGAGGCTGTCGCGTTCAGTCGGATAAATAAGCAGTCTGCTCAGCCGGCTTGAGGATAATTATGTACAAGACCACAGGAAAAAATCGCGCAAATCCAACGTCAATAAGAAACGTCAAAATTGATACCCATCCCAACGGAAAGGTGAGAAACAACTTGACATTCGAGGAAAGAACGATACTGGCTTTGATCTGGCCACGAATCGGCACCAACGATCAATCCAGTAGAACAAGATCATTCAAGCATGAGGTGTTGATTAAATCCGTGTAGGGTAGCCATCTTTACAATAATGCGTGACACAGAAAGGTTGACAGAAATCAACACAAGAATGAAATCTCCGGACGCATTGTGGACATTTCGTCATGACTGCGTGACTCAAGAGCCGCGATCAACTCAATTGGAAGCGTAGTGAGCATCGACCTGACCCGTACTGTGTTTATGAGATTCTTTCCTTGTTGGCTCAGCTCTTCACTTGTCGGCAAGGACTGGCACGAACACAGGGGTGGGGCGTGTGGCGTGGGGCAGTCGGTGAGCACTTGGTCGCGCAGCTGCAGCTGTCAAAAAGCTGCCACACGTCAGAGCTATGAACCATGTGTCGACCGACAGACCACGGCAATTTCGTCGCATCCATGCCTTCATGAATGCCCCTACGACAACTTCCATCTCACCTATGTCACCTCGCTTCGGCATCTCAGGAAGCATCTGCCGCACCGTTCCCACTCCAAGTTTGCCGTTTCTAGAGGCAACAGCTATCGAGCGTCGTAACACCATGCACGCATCGCTGTGACACCTTTGCGATATCGAAAATGAATAATCCAGTGGGCGAGGAGAGCTGGATCGCATATCTCGAAGAACAAGCTCGCGATGCAGTCGAGCTCGAACAGCATGTCAAGATCGTCGAACTCTACCAAGCTGCTGTGAGCGCCGAACCAGGCAGCCTTCGCCTCTGGATCGCATATTGTAGCTTCTTCCAGAGCCTAGGGGAGAAGAGCAGGTCGAGCGATACAACATGGACGGAGGAGGAACAGTTGATGGGCCAGGAGCTTTTCTCTACCGCTACCATTTTGGAGTTATGGGAGCTAGGTTATTATTCCGTTCAGTACCGGCTCAGCGACAGCCATGAGCTCTGGAATCGCTGGATATCCTTGGAAAGAGAACATTTTGTCAACGATCAGACCTCTGATGGCCTCAGTCGGATTACTCAGCTCTACCGCGACCGTCTGGTCACTCCTCATGTGGCTTGGGAGGACACATCGCAGTCGTTCTCTAGCTTCCTATCAGAGTACAATCAAAATGCCTGGGAGGAGGAGATGAAGAATGTGACTGCCGGTGCGCAATCGACAAAACGAGCCATCGAGGCGCGCGATCCTTTCGAAACAAAACTCAAACAAGCTCAGCGCTCTGCCGACGTGGAGTTGCAAAAGTCATTGTTAAGGGACTATCTGGACTGGGAGTTGCAAGGCACCAAGGGCAGGAATAGTGCTAATCCCGTGTCTCGTAACCTCTGCTCGGGCTTGTTCGACAGGGCTTTGACAGGTCTTTTTGCCGAGGACGACGAAGTATGGCATGATTACGTGGTATTTGTGTCCCCAGATCGTGCGGTCAACACAGCACAACGAGCGGTAGAACATTGTCCCTGGTCGGGACGTCTCTGGAACCGGTACATCCTTTGTGCTGAGGAGGCACAATCTTCTTTGCAAGATGTTGAAGCAATCAAAGACCTCGCTTTGAAAAAGGACCAGCTGTGCCGAGATGGCATGGAAAATATGTTGGAAATGTACGCCGCATGGTGCGCCTTTTTGAAAAGAAAGTCGCTAGCAGAAGTCTCAGATGATGTAGATGACGACGCCGTGACGAGTGGACTCAAAGCTGCCATAGCTGAAGTCATGGCGACGGGCAAAAAGCTCTATGGACGTGAATTCCGCGGAGATCCCAAGTACCGTCTAGAGAGAATATTGGTTCAGTACCTGACGGAAAAGAAGCAAGCAGTCAGCGAAGCAAGGGTTGTGTGGAATCAGTTGGCGAGAAATAGGATCTATGCCGACGCATACGAATTTTGGTTCGACTACTACACCTGGGAGATGTTTATCTTCTCCCAGGGCGAGGGCGGCGAAACCCCAGTCGCTGCCACTGCGGCCCTTTGTACCGCAGCAATGCGCGAAACCATCGACTGGCCTGAGAAAGTCCTCGATCTGTACCTACAACACTGTACTCTATATGAGACTTGCAACGTGGTTCGCCGGGCCCAAGACCATGTGCATGAAACACAAAAAATCCTCCAAAAACGTCGAAAGAGAGAGGAGGCGGCTCGCGCTGCTCAGTATGCAGCGTACCAAGAGGCCCAGCTTCAGGAGACTCAATCCAGGGTTGAAACCCAGCAACAGGAACAAGCATCAGCCGTTGACATTGCCGAATCGCCCTCAGCACAAAAGAGAAAACGTGATGAAGTCCAAAACGAAGATCAGACAGAAGGGGATGAGCAATCCGGCAAGCGGCCGCGCAACGGCGAAAGCATCACGGATCCTACAGCCTCTGCCCAGCCGCCAAAACGAGATCGAGAACACTCAACCGTCCTTGTGACTAACTTACCTCTAAAAGCCGATCAGCCCGAGGTCAAGAGATATTTTAGGCCATACGGCCAGATTAAAAACATTACCGCATTTGTCAAGGATGAGCAAAGGGATTGCGCTACAGCACTTATCGAATTCAGCTCTGCCGAAGAAGCTCAGTCAGCTCTACTCAGAGACGCAAAGTACTTTGGAGAGTCGCAAATCAAGGTCGAGCTGGGGCATGACCTCACCGTCTACGTGGCCAACTTCCCTCCCTCGGCCGACGAACAGTTCATCCGGAGCCTGTTCAAGGATTGTGGCGAAATTCTCAGCATACGCTGGCCGAGCTTACAGGTCAACACGCACCGCAGGTTCTGCTACGTCTCGTTCCTGGACCGGGGGGCCGCCGCCAAGGCCGTCGCAAAGGAAGGCAAGCTCCTTGAAGGAAAATACAGGCTCCTGGCCAAATATTCCGACCCGAACCGCAAAAAGAACCGCGAGGGCGCCACCGCAGAAGGGCGCGAAGTCCACGTGAGTAATCTGGACCGCTCAGCGACCGAGGCCGAGCTCCGAGAAGTTTTTGCAAAGTTCGGAACCGTTGTACGTGTCAACATTCCCCAAAATGTGGCCGGACGCAGTCGCGGCTTTGCCTTTGTGGACTTTGAGACTAGAGACGAGGCTGCCACAGCCGCTCAGGAACTCAACAACACCAAATTCCGCTCTCAGATTCTCGGGGTGCAGATATCCAAGGAGACCAAGGTGAAACCCACTGCCAAGTCATCCGACGCCAAACAACCGCCTGCCTCATCGCCCGCCCCCGCTGCCCAGGACACAGTCATGGGCGAGGGTGGCTCCGAGGACAATCCAGCCCCAGCAGGACCATCTGCCTCGGAAATCGCTGCCCGGACGATTGCCCTCATGGGTCTCCCCGACACGGTCAACGACGCTCGTGTGCGGGCCCTCGTCGAGCCGCTTGGATCCGTCATCAAACTCGTTCACCAGCCCAGCCACGGCGGTGCCATCATCGAGTTTGCCGATGCTGTCACCGCCGGCAAGGCAGCCCTACAACTGGATAGCATGCAGTACGAGGGCCACCAGCTTCGCACGGGGACCCCCGACGAGCTACGACAGAACAAGCCGGACAATCACCACCATCACAACAACAATAACAATAGTAACAACAACAACAGGAAGAAGACGGCAGCCTCAGTCGATTCTCAAATAAACGCAAAGCCCAAGGCTTCTTCGGCGCTGATGCTTCCCCCACCGACGGTCCGTCGCCGTGGTCCCAAGCGTGCGTTGGGCTTGGCCCCCAGAAAGGTAGCAGCAGCGCCTCCTGCGTCTACTTCTGCTTCTGCTTCTGCTGCTTCCGCGGAGGATGGGACAGCGCCGACCGAGGCTGGGGCTGGGGCTGCTGGAGCGCCCAAGAGCAATGCTGACTTCAAGGCCATGTTCCTCGCTGGAAAGCAAACCGGCGCTGCGATCAACGAGGACAAGTAGTGCATATTTATGTTATTTCTTGCGGCGCAGAATGTATGTATGCAAGGCGTGTGAGGTGGATTTTGCTGTCACGCGTGAGACGCAGGTAGCTTCGGCACTGTTCCTGAGCGCAGCCGCGACGCTCGCCTCTGATGTGTGTGACATGGAATCGGCAGAGAGTCTGGCACACGAATTGTACATTCACGTTTGTACACTCCATGATATGTAGCTATCTGCCAGATTACTGTGAATTTTCTTTCGATGACAATCATCTATGCCAGCTGGCTATGCCGTAGCAGAGGCCGTATTTGGCTCCATGTACTCCCGACGATGTAGAGTTGATGCTATGCCCGCTTACCAATGCACGAGTAATCCGATGCACACTTCTAGTGTTCATGTGCGAAATCCCTAATTCACATCTCTCCTTCGTCTTGAATCCGCATCTGACCGTGCCACTGCTCTCCATATCTAGCGGCCCACGAGCAATGTGCGCCCCTTTCGGTCACTTCGCCGCAGCCACCGTGACACTCGTCTTCGTATCAGTCTACTTGTCCTGCGTAAATAAGCGCTGCCACACCTCCAGCCACTTCTCGTGCTGTGCGGTGGGCAGTTTGCCAGGATGTTTAAAGGCGCGTGTGAGCAGCTCGCGGAGCCGCGTACGCAGGACCTTGACAACGAGCATCGTCTTCCAGTCAGGCAGGGCGAAACGGCCGCGATTGCCGTCGAGCACGATGACGCCGGAAAAGATCTAGACCACGGGCAGAAAAGTTAGATGATTGGCTCTATGCTCCTGCGCTGGCGGCGCTGACGGGGAGCACTTGGGACTTACATCGCACCGCACATCGCCGCAGAGGAGCGCAATGGCAAAGGGCTCCACGGCCGTGGTTTCATGGGCATGGTAGACGCTGATTTTAGGGTGTTAATCAAGTAGACTGCTGCGAGGGGAACAAAAAGGGATGGAAGTTCAGTGTTGGACGTACGATTTGGACTGCATTATGTGGTAATACGACAGCCACTTGATGTCCAGTTGGCCTCTATTCACGGATGACGGGTGCAGGCTGATGGATTGGTTGTTGCCAATATTTCGGAGGCTCTTGGTGCCTGGCGTGTCTCTGACGAGGAGCTTGGGGTAGAAGCTCCAGGCGATAACCGACGCCGAAATCAAGTCATTGTCGCTGTTCGTATTGACCCGCCTGGGGACATCGTAAAAGTTCTGCTGACGTCGACGACCCTGCGCGAACCTCAGCCGAGACAGAGCCCGGCGCTCATCCTCGGTCAAGGAGAGGAAACCCGAGTCAGCCAACGACACAAGAAGCTGGCCTTTGAGGTCTTCAATATTGGCCAGCGTCTGTTGACTGAGGAAATTCTTTCGACAGAATTGAAACTCTTTGCCCGCACCACTGTTCGCTTGGCAGACCCTCTTCCAAGAAGAGTAAGCATTGTATGTCGTCAAAAGGTCAGAATCGGCGCGGCGAAATGCCATGCGCGCGTTGTGTGCCTGGGCGCGTTGGCCAAAGGGGGCAGAAAAGGGAGACTTGGACGACAGAATGGCGGCCACTGTCACAGCCATATCCAGACACCTGAAAACGGTGCCCAGAAGTATCAGTTTGCCTAGGAAGACGTCCAGCGGCAACCTCGCAAGCTGCTTCCCGAGAGGTGTGAGCTCCTCAGCCGGCGTCAAAGCACGAACATCCACCAGAGCGTCGATAGCCCGACGTATGTTCTTCGCCGACGGAGCGTCTAGAGCGCTGCTTAGTGTCTCCTCTATACCGCCCATCTTGCAAATCTTGACGCGAATCGCCAGATCTTGCAGAGAGAGTCGAAGCATTTCCGGCGTTTGTTGGTCATTCATCATGGTGTCGTGGCGTTCTTTGGTGAACATGTGAAAACACAGCCCATTTTGTACTCGCCCAGCACGTCCACGCCTCTGCTTTGCATTTGCCCGAGATATGAAAGTATCGATGAGTCGGGATAATTGCTTCTTCTCGTCAAAGCGCATCTCCCGATGCTTCCCGGTATCTATGACGCAGGTCACGTCCGGGATAGTGATACCGGTTTCTGCGATATTCGTGGCGAGTACAATCTTGCGCATGCCCGGCGGAGGCACGAGAAAGGCGGATTCTTGGTCCTCGGTGGCGATGGACGAGTGGAGAGGGTACACGAGCCAGTCCCTGGCGAATCGAGGGTCGCCAAGTAACATATCGTTCAGGGTCCGAATCTCTGCAATGCCAGGCAGAAACACCAAGATTGCCTTGCTGTAGAATTCCAATGACGGCTCTGATGCGACTCGAACCATGAGCTGCACGATCAGGTCATATTCAATGCGATACTCATCTAATTGAGAGAGCGTGCTTCTTGTTTGCGGAGTATATGCAGACAGGGTCGAGGCTGTCGCGCTCCGAGTACCGTTGGCATCTCCATCTGCAGCCTCGTCGTCAAGATCAACCATTTTCTCCTCCATCGAGTCACTCGGTCGATATCCAGTCAGCTCGACAGCATCTTCCAGATATCGTACGTCGACGGGGAAGGTCCGACCCGGAACATTCAAGATCGGGGCACCGCCAAGGTATTTGGAGAACCGCTCTGCATCAACAGTAGCCGACATGAGAACCACTTTGAGGTCTTTCCGCTGAGTCAAGAGCCTCTTCAAGACAATGAGGAGAAAGTCACTGTCTATCGAACGCTCATGCACTTCGTCCAGGACCAGGTGAGTGACTTCGCGCAAGTCGGTAGAGCCTTCTAGCATGCGCATGACAATGCCGGTTGTGGCAAAGACGAGCCGCGTCTCTCGCGAGGTGTTCGCTTCCAGCCGGATTGAGTAACCAACGAGGGATCTGCTTGTTCCCAAGTCACCCTTCTTCTCGCCCAGCTCCTCGCTGACACGCTTGGCCAAGGATATGGCAGAGATTCGACGTGGCTCTGTACAGTAAATCTTGCAATGCCTTCCTTGAGACAGTTCGTTTTCCAAGAGGAAGGCAGGAACCTGGGTACTCTTTCCGCTGTGGATTGCGCATCTCAGCATGCTTTGCAGTCTTGGACTTCGTTCATGAAACATTCCACTTACCATCCGGTTTCTCCGCACACAATGACCACCTGGTAATTATCCACCGCCCCCAGGACTTCAGAACGGAATTGCCACATCGGAAGCTGCTTACGAAATTGCTGGATGAGGGTCAGTAAGACATCGGCGTGGGCGAGAATGGGAATGACTTTACAAGCATTGACTGAAACCTGCTATTATCCGCTTTATCGGCCCAAACCCTTTTCAAAACCTCCGCATTGGCGGCACTTAGCCTTGACCGATCTGACGATCCATTTTCGGGCATGTCAGGAGACAGCTTGGCAGCACCACGACCACGAAAAGCAATGACACCATCTTCCAACTCCTGGTCTTGCCTTTGACGAACCAATGTGCGCAACGATCTGACAGATTCCCTGTCTTGAGAATCCAAAAAGGTCTTTTTCGACTCCGCCATTTCGGTCCACAGATCCTTCCAGACGGCGGGCAACCGAAGGTTGACTTTCTCGTCCTTTGGACTGCCACTGAATATGTGAAATAAAGCCACAGTAGAAACGTAGGCCTCGGATTGCTTTGAGTTAGATGTAGCTACGCCTGTCATTGTGAAAGTGAAGGTCATTGGCTCTAAGTCGATTCGCAAATCGGTAGTCTCCAATAACTGAGGCAAGTCTTGGGGCTTCTTCCATTCTACAGACAGGGAGTGTTGACTGGCAAACGTAGCGTCGGACACTACAGTGTATTGAAACCGCACCGAGGCATCCCTGTAAAAAGGTTCTGTCAGTCTGAAAGGGGCCTTGCGTTGCGATACTGGGAGCTGAATTATGTACCTTGAGCGGCATGCTTCTTCCAAAACCTGGCGTGGGCTAAGTCCCGTCCATTTTCCAAAATCTCGGAGAACAAGCTTTGTGCCATCCGCAGTATTAATGACTGTTTGGGTCTTTCCTGTACTGGGATCGACTTCGTTCTGAGGAAGAGAAGCAAACAAACCGGCGATATCGTCGTCGTCACCATCGAGACTATCCTCGTCTTGTTGAGCTAATACTTCCTTGGCAATGCGTTCTGCCTCCTCGTTCACCTCACTGAGACTGGATGTGGGCTGATTTGGGGGCTCCTCTGCATTCACCTCGACCTCATCGGCAGCGACCCGAGCGTCCTGCTTGGCCAAGGCCAATTGTCTTTCGATGGCTATTCTTTCAGCCTTCCATTTCGCCTCTGCAACAAATTTGTCGAACAACACATCTTTCTCGATCTTTGAGAGCTTCGCCTCAAGCTTGGCAACTTCCATCTCTCTGTCCGTGTTTCCGTCCTTGGACTTGCTACTGCGGCTCAGCTTGAGAAGACTGGCCTTTGCTGACAGATATTCAGGAATTAGATCCTCGGGCTCCACCTCCAGATCGTACGTGACGACGAGCTTCTTGCTGGGTGAAGGAGACTTGTTTCCTCGCAGAGAGGACTTTTGTTTCCCAGGATTTGATGCCAACTTGGATTTCGGAGATCCAGGGCGGGACAAATTGGGAGTTTCCAAAGGTGTATCTGGAAAGTTGGTCAGTTTCTTATTCGGAAGTAAGAGCCACTGAGCTGCATACCTCTGACGAGAGGCTTGCCCCTGAATTCGTATGAGGGCAGTTCTTCGGCCAGAGTCTCCCGCGCCAACCAATCCATCGCTTCATCTAATCCCCATATCGAGTCTCTCGCCGGCGAGGCTATGCTGGTTGCCACGTCCAAGATGTGCTTCAAAGCAGGCTCGACTTTGTTGCTGGGAAAACCCGCAGCGGCGAGTGTCTGCCGGAGAGTCCACAACCGGGTAATCAAATCCTCCTCGGATGGCAATTTTCCGCCGCCAGTACTCTCTGATGACGTGCTGGAGGCAGAAAACCGCGCTTCTGCTTTGATAAGGTCCAGAACATATTCGACCACATCGGAGGGCAGCCATTTTGGAGCGTTCACGAGGTCGGCCTGACCACGCAGCAGTCGACGGTCCGTTTCGAGGCGTGTCCGCTGTCGTTGGGCATCACGCTTGATCTTGGCCGCATGCTTATCGACGAGAAGCTGCAACTCTGACTCTTCCAGCTGCTTCTCATATTCCTCGGCGCTCAGGGTCTGGCCTTGAGCATTCTGCTGTCCACCACCACCACCGGCATGGCCAGTTGTCGAGCTGGCAGACGGCGGGGCATCGCTCTTGGATGGAGGGGCATTCAGGGCAGCAGCGCTTCTCGTTTTGGAGATGGGGTTTGCCTCGGGCTCGGTGGCTTCGGGACGGGGTTTGGAGGCGATTGAGGTTGTGGCGAAGCCGCGTGCCGGATTTGCAGCCGGCTTCTTCTTCTTGGCCATGGTTGCGGCGAGCAAACGAGAGGAAAGCCACGAGAGCTTCGCCGGATTTGAGGGATTGGTCCGGGAGTGATGCTGAAGCACGGACACGGACTCAGGTACAGGTACAGGTACAGGCACAGGCACGGTGGGGTTGGCCGGCAACTGGGTGGGCTGCCTGCCTCTGAGCCAACGGGCAGGGGCCGTGCTAGAACAACCCCCATTGCCAGCCTCGTGGGCCGCCTGTCTGTCTGGCTGTGGACAATTATCACAGGATCACACATTCATTGCTATACAAGACGATGACGAAAATCGACCGCGCTACGCCTGCTCCTCCCACTCGGTCCGCGGATGGTCCTTGTTCACCAGAAGTTTGTGCGCAAGACAAGATCTGCTTAGGTACTAGGCACCTAGCATTCAGGTGATCTGCAACCACACATGACTGGGCACAAAGTCCATGTCATAGTTGATCTCAGCTTTCGAGCACACAGTTCACCCACTGCTCGATCTTGGCCCTCTTTTACCTCACAACAGGACCTTTTTCTGTGTGCGGCTGATCCTCATGGATACCCCTACTACCTCCTTATGTGCAGACAAGAGTTTTCTCGTTGATTTCTAGGGCAGCAATCTTGTACTGCGCATCGAGCGTTGAGGTTTCCATCGAGATGCCACCTTCAGCTCAGCGCACTGAGTGCTGACACCATTTGTCTAAAGATCACCAACTCCGGGGTGGACACCTGTAAAACACGCTGCGTGGTACCAAGGAGATGGCCTGCATCAATAAGCCAGTAGACACCTTGGATCAGTTCTGCTACTGAAGAAACAATGGCTTCTGCAATTTCTACGTCCAGGTCTATTCATCGAGCGGCCCTCAAGGGCAGCTTGTAGAAATGTTTTACGCTGATGATAAGGTAAAGAGTCCTAACTTATTCTAGCTAGCGCCGGCACAAACTCTGAAAGCTGGCCGCCTTCTCGCCGATGGCCATGGCCATGGCCCCCGTGTTGGCGGCAACATTCTCTGGCGCGATGCTCAGATCGGCGACTTTCAATCCCTCAGCACCATGCACATCAAGCTGCGAGCTGACGACGCCGCCGCTCTCCAGAGCTCCCAACTTGCACATGCCAAGATTGTGCCAAGTCGTCTTGACCTTCTCACGTGCCCAGTCCTCAATGACTGCGTCATCCTCTGCAGCGTAGACAAGATCCGGCAGGTCCTGCGGTGAGAAGAGCGGCGGCCCGTCGAGCTTGACGAGCGCCGCTCCGAGTCCTTGGCGAATTGCGGGTGCGCAGCAGCAAACTCGCCGCGATTGATGTCCACACGTCTTACGATCTCGCGCTGTTTCTTAAACGCCTATATGATTTTCTTCACATTGAAGGGATCCTTGAGGAAACCGGTCCCGAAATCAATTTCACCCGCCTCCAAGTCCGGATCGGCCTTGGTCGATTTCGTAATGTGTATATGCCCACGCGAATGAGGGTAGACGCTGAAGGTAGACATGGAGTAGTACTGACCCGCGGGTACGCTGGAAGGATCCACGTGGAAGCTGTTGATCGGGGCCATGGTGGCTCGAGGCTTATTCGGAGTGTGGACAAAGTCCTTCGCGTCGACAGCTGAGTTCGGGCCGAGAGCGTCAAGTTCCGTCTCAATGGGACGTAATCTGCAGGCCACGTCTTGCTCATTCCACCCACGACTGCTCGCGTTCTGCTCCATGAGCTTTGCGATATCTTCGCGTCCAGCGTTTCAGGGGGTTCGAGGCCGGAGTAGTATGGATAGGTCATGAGCCGATGATCTAGTAGTTCTCACCAGCCCCCGGAACATGCGCGACCATCGCCACGCCGGCAGCTTCGAGGACTTTTTTGTTTCTGATGCCGGACCTCTTAAGAAGCAACGGAGTGCCCAGAGCGCCGCACGATCCAATGACGAGCCCTCTAGCTCGTACGAATCGGAGATCCGCCACTGCGCCGCTCTGGAAAGCAGAATTTGGGTCGGTATTCGAGGCCGATGGCTTTCTGGCTCTCGAAAATGACCCTCACGGCCCGGGATTCTACCAGGACGTGGAGGTTTGGGTGATGCCCATCCCACAGTCTGGGGTGCAGGTAGCAACGCGCGCGTGACGGGTTCCGTCGGTGTCAATGAAGCGAGCCGCACGTTGAGCGCCATTATTGCTGTCTAGGTCTTGAAGGTCCTTTTTCTTCGAGATGGCCAACCCGTTTGATGGCGTCAACGAACTGATCCTGGGAGCGCGCAGCCCTGTACGGTCCATTTGATACCTTAATTGGCGCATTGCTTCTGTGAACAGTCATCGGCCCCTGAGCCTGGTATGTTTTCCAGCTGTTGAATCGGTCAGTGTCTGTCATCGGTGCTGAAGCGTGCGTGTCGCGATGTCTGGTTGTCTTCGCCAATCCGCCAACCCCGCCTCTCACCCTGTTGTGAAGAGTTCCGTAGACAAGTAGGTTTTAAACTACTTCTAGGTTGTTTTAGCCTAATATAAATTTATTAAATATTAATAAAAAAAAGATTCTATCACCTAGCAACTTAAATCGTCTAAAACAGTGCTCCGACCTGGCCCAGATAAACCTTATTCAGTGCTACACCACGATGGCTTTGCTCTGGAGAGGCATCATAGATAGGCGGCTAAGTGGACTAAGATGGAGTTTCCAGAAAAAAAAAATGCCGTCAGGGCGGTGTCCGTTGAATCATTCTATATGCAAATAATGGCAATTATTCCAATAGTACTCATGCTCCAAAATGTACGAACTGCGCCCAATACAATGGCAAGTCCATATACTCCTCGCGTATCGCTTTCACCGCTTCTCGTACTGCATTAGCGACCACTCGCCCATTCCAGCCGGCTATACCATCCTGCTGTTTGAACAATGTTTGGTAAAACCCACCTGCGACCTTCACACAAACATCGTCATTTGACGGCCAAAGAGATCCAACTACATGAGGAAATCCCGCCACCTGGAACCCGCTTACTACATGGATTACTTCATCTAACAGCCGCTTAGCCCCATTCTCCGCTGTTGAGCAGGCTGAGAGGTATGCGATATAAGCTTTCGTTAAGGTTAAGTCTGATACCTGCCTAACAGTAAGCCGGTCTTGCTTCAGTCCCTGTTGACCTTCTTCTTGTAGGATTAAGCCGCTATTGGATGGATCTATATGGTCTGTTAAGCCATGGCAGGCAAAGTGTGCAATAGAGCAGTCTTGTATCTCGCTTATTACCTGCGCGGCGCTCGGCGAAGCAAGTTCTTTTATAAATATGCTTTCTTCGAGCAGCTCCATAACGCGCTTTTTTTCTTCGATGACACCAGGAAGATCATTCAGTTTGCCAGCGTTTGAATCCGTGCTTGCTGGCGTGGTCGGCATAGTGGCAATAAGAAGCGAGGCCCTTGGGTCTTTCTGCATGCCGGCCCGAGATTGGGAGTAGGCCAGAATTTTGATGGATGGAGTGTACGATGAGATAGATTTATCGAGCGCGTTCTCCGTCGAGTTCGGAACATGTCTCCCAGCAGCATGAACTCCAGACTGTTCGAATTTATTGTACATTTTCATGGCAACATTGGCGAGAACCTCTCGAGCACGGTCGTGACTGACCCCGAGGAGCTGCCCAGCGTACTGGACGTCCATTTCGATGGCTTAGGGTGGAATCTTAGTTCTGGCGAAGGTGCTCAACTTCGAAACAATAGAGCGGCTGAAGGGGAACATATACTGGCTGGATGTGCTGCTGGCCTGCAGTGGCTTCATCACGAGGAGGCTGGGCGAGACTCTCTCCTGCGGCTCGGCGCCAAGCGATGAGAATGCCCATCCAATGGAAGGCGGGCCTCCTATCGGTATGTTACGAGGGCAGGTGCCTATCTGACTGCATACAGTACCGCCACTCAGCATGTGAGCACCAATTTAGGGCTCAACTCTTGATTCATCCATTTTTCTATCACTCAAAATCATCATATATCACATATAATTTGACGGATGACCTTGCACAAAGCGTGGCTTTAGTCTTCCCATCTGCTAAATTAAAGCTGAATACAATGAAGACCATCGTCCTTCCGAGGCAACTACTTCTGCCCCAGAACTCCGTCAGGCTGGGGCGCTTCATCACCAACGTTGAACGGCCGGATCAGGACTATCACGATCCCTGGCATACGCGGCCAAATACATCGTCTTTGAATGTCTCAGCGTTTGATGGCAATATCCATGCAACCCATGATGCTGGCTTCCGTGCGCATCTCACGTCTTTACTATCTGCCATGTTCTCGAGAGGCACACAGTCGACAGTGCATGTCACAGCCGAGCAATTCAGCAAGACGCTATGAACAACTCTGATGAGTGGTTTGATGAGGTGACACGCTTGTCAGACACACGCAAATGGATCGAAAAAACAATCCAACGACGCGACATTTACTTAGTTGTTGGCATTCACACCGTTTTGAACGCTAGCATAAGCCATGAATCGGCGTTTTGGCAGAGCGCGAATGGTAACGCCGAAATTCCCGTCAGCCTAGCTTTAACCGCCGCTGGATTCGTGGCGCCTCCTGGACTTTTCAGTGAGCCCAGCGTTACCTTCCAACAACAAGGGCAAAATGGCGCACACATCCGCTTTGTAGCATCAGGCGAACATGTGTGCGCCATAGAGTACCGCCGACTTCGTTGTACCTGGCTATCAAGTAAATGCAACGAGAATTTTAAGCTATCGGGTGTGCGTCAGTGGTGCTCGTTGGTGAGAATGAGAAACGAAGAGGACGGCGAAGACGACATTGTCGAGGTTAGTCTAGAGGATGTGGGGGATTTGGACAGTAACTGGGATAAGCAGATCTTGGATGGGTGGGTTGTATTGAGTCGTTCCATTAAAGAGCCTTGAAGGGGGGTTTATAGCTACATATCTAGCTATTGTGTGCGGGAGATCGCGGTATTGTGTGGGCAGACACAGAGGGCCTCAAGCCAAGACCAGCACCGTACAAAGGCAAGCCGCAGGTTTTCTCGCCACGCAGCGTGTCATTGGCCCTACGGGGCATGGCGCGCCGCGACCGCTGCACGACTTGTCGTGGGTTTCTTGCCTTTTTTTTTTCCCACACCATCACAGAGAATTAGCAACTACTTAGGTATGTTTGACCATTCTTTCCTTAGGGCCTTTCTCGAACCAAGACATGATGCGCCTAATGTGGATTGCTTCTGTCAGATGGGCGTTGTGAGTAGGTCCATGAACCCATCCGCAAGGGTTGACACGAAGCAAGTGTCACAATTACACAGCTTGTTGCCCTTATCAACCGTCCTAACCATACCCTGTCGGCGCAATGTGGTCCGAAGCACCCCCTGTGTCTGTCGTCGATATGCGTCTCAGACCTGGCTTTGAACTGGACCCCAAGATGGCTGGGCTCTGCCACGCGCTCGCTGCTGACGACATGGAAACGGCACACTTGACAAGGGACCTGGTGTCCGTAGAGTCGCCGCTGGCCAACACGGCCGCAGCAATCCCTCAACAAAAGGGCCTTTGGTTCCCCCGTATTCGTCCAACTAGCGCGGAATCGGCGGGCCGGGCAAAAGAAATATATTCAGAACTATAGACTGCATATAACAGTGAAATCCTCTGGCGAAGCGCCGAAACATTTGAGATCGGTGATTCAAAGGCAAAGGTGACTAGTCCAAAGACAAATGAGAGGGTTTCCGGGCGGGCTCGCTGGCCATCTCCGAGGCCGCTTCGACGGATTGAAAATTCGTGGTCATCTTCCCATTTCATATATAAACGATCAGTCAGCGCTGGCGTCGCCAATAACGGTTATTCAGGACCTGTACGCGCATTGCTTTCGGTCTTGTGTTTACCGCACCTCATCTGCAACTTCAACAGCTGTGCCCCCCGCACATTGTCAGTCATTGGCGCCCCTGTCACTTTGGAGAACACACACGCTCTGCTGTTTGGTACCGCAAGCGTGCAGGCAGAGGACTTCAATGGCGGTCGCAGCTTGCTAAATGGCAAAATCCGTCATCAGCAAGGCCCGCGAATGCGGATAGCTAACTTATACCACAGAAGCGGCGTCTTGGGGTGTCCATGTGTGAAGGGCAATGAGGTGTTTTTGAACAAATGGCAAGGCCAGCGGTTTGCCTGGCGATTGGGCTTCGTCGAACAGTTCTTTTGCATGTTGCTGTTCTTTGGGGTTGCACGGCGGAATCCTGCCGCCCACTTACCCGCGACACCAAGGACAACATCCGAGGCCATGCAGACGCCGGCTTGACTCCTCAATCCTTCCCGGTCTTTCCGTTCACCACGCTTTTTTTTTCATGCCCCTGCTTCAATCTTTCAACATATATCATGAATCGTCAAACAGAACAGGAGGTGGAAATTTCTTCGCTGGAATTGAATGATTCACGACACGAGATGAAGCTAATGCGAATTACTGAGAGAACCTGTGCTGACCTCTAAGTGCACTACTTTCGATGCTGTCCTGCATTGGCCACCCTTCCCATCTCGCCACCACTGATATCCTGCTAGCCTAGCTGAAATGCGCCAAATGATGCAGGGACTTGGCTTTCAGCGCCAAAGACAAGTCAGCATGTCTCTGCACCATGCTTTGGCTCCTTCGTGCGCCTGTCTTCAGGGTCAATGAAAAGGGCTAGTCTGCGCGCGCCTGCAGAGGCTGGGCATTGTGCGTCGAGAGTGTTTGCCGCAGTGGCACCGTTGCAGCCGAGGGATTCGCGAGGTGGTCCGTCAGCAAAAACTCCAATCACTTATTTTTCTTCTCTTTCTTGTCCAGCGACATGGATGATGATCCTGCGGTGCGCGATTGCACTGAGAGAAACGAAATGCATGGATGAGTGTGAGCGGGGTCATGAAGAGAGAGGGCGGGGAAAGGGGGGGGCGGCCGTCAGAAGTCCTGACGATGGGCACTTATCCTTTGCGCATGAAAAGGACACTTGCGAGAAGGATTCGCTGGAGTGGACAAAACCGGCTCGGGCTCGCTGGGTTCTTCTGCCATGGCGTGCCACACCTCTAAGGATAGCCACTCGCGCGTACAGTTTGTACATCGATTGTACTGCAGCGGGTGAGCCAACACCAGGGCTGATGTTCTGCACAATGACGATGCAGAGTGCAGGTCATGATGATCGCCTCTGGGGGCCGAATTCGCCTTTTCCGGGGCTTCTGGTACACCGAACGAGCATACGCCGGGAGATCTGCCCTGAGTTGCTGCTGATTCAATAAATATGTTCTTGGAGGTTTATCTGCTGGCAGTCAAGGGTGTTCCTGACTTGTCAACAACATCGACACAGGGGTTTCTTACGGCAGTTGATCAGGCCTTTGCCAAAGAGAAACTCGGTTGTCGAACAAGCAAATCCTACCACCTTCCAACTATCAAGCAACTGGTTCCCGAGCCAGGACTTTCTCCCCGTCGCTACACATCATGCCTGACTTACGACCGCGCTCAGGTCCGAGCGATTCAGACGACGTCTCGCAAAGCATCCTGGCGTTTTCAGTCATCATGAACGTCCTGGCTTGGATAGCGATATCTCTACGCTTTTGGTCGCGCGCCATTGGTAGTGGACCGAGAGCAAGCACCCGACATGTTCACCGTTTTTGGTGGGACGATTGGGTTGCCCTTCTCGCCATGGTAAGCCAAGTCCTCATCACAGAGCATCTGGAGTCAGGCCATTCATGGCTGTCTCGCGTCACTGAGAATCTACTGCTCATGCGAGATTGACCAGCCGTTTATCCAAGGAACCATTTGCATCGTGTATGCCACGTTATACTTTGGACTAGGGCGACATCTTGATATGATCGAGAGGCGTGATTTTATCGTCTTCATAAAGCTCCTCTTCAGCTTTAATTTCTTATTTGCCTTCTCCTTGTGTTCCACAAGGTGTTCCGCATTGCTCTTCCTGTCCCGCATCTTCCCATGGCACGCCAACCCGAAGTGGTTCAACTATTCCCTCGTTGGGGCGCACTTTCTTAATGTGTCTTTTCTCCTGGCCGCCGTCCTCTCCATCACCTTCATCTGCCATCCCATCTCAAGGCAATGGAATGTCTTCGGGGACGGCTCTTGCGGCTCAATCACTGATTTATGGATCGCTGTCGCTATACCTGGTGTCTGCGTTGACCTTTTGATTCTGGTCTTGCCGGTGCCCAAAGTTTGGAGTTTACAAATGACGAGACCCCAGAAACTGCGTGTCAGTGGTGTCTTTGTTGTTGGATACAGGTGAGATGCCCAACGTGCGAGACCAGGACGCCAAAGCACTGCGTCGCTGACCTGGAATTAGTGTCATAATCGTCTCCATTGGCCGTGTGATCAGCCTCATCGCAACGGGCGCGCCGTTTGATGACATCACTTGTACGTCAAATATCGACTCTATTGACCAGCGTGAAGGTGCTAAACTCTTTCGTTTTCTTCAAGACACTATCGTTCCTGCAAGCTACTGGATCGTGGCCCAGGGCCCGGTGACACTGCTGTGCATCTGCTTCCCTGCCATGTCATCCTTGAATCGGCACCTTGTCGAGACTCAGGTCTTACCTCTAAAAAGTAAGATTCGCGCACAGTTCGCCGCTCTTCAGGGAAAAACCTCCTCCGACGAACAGACCGAATTGCCGGATCCTCTAGCTCTGAACGACGTCAAATCTGGAGGTCTCAGAGCAAAACCCGCGTACCGGCCGAGGCGGACCAGTCCTGACGATGAGCATCACAGCCTACGCTCTGAGAGCAGTACGGGTCATCTATTTCCACGGAAGGCGGAGAAGTTTTTTTTCGGCACCGAAGCGACCGCGGCGCATAACCCAAAACCACGCAAGAGTAGCGAACAATTTGATGCCGATCCTTCTGCTATAAGAGTAGACAGAGTTGTGACCGTTACGAACAGTTCGATGAGAGGGCAAACTTGACGCTGTTTCTATTTGCGCCCGAGATTTTTTGGAGTGTAGTTTTCCTAGAGAAGAGAGTGGACCGAATTTATCAGGAGCATGGGAAAATAGTACCAAACAGTTTTCGCATACAGTCAGGAGGCTTAGCGTCAACAGTTCCCGGAGCAGGAGTGAGAAATCTCAAGTGCACTCAGAAGCATTCTCGGATATCACGCTCGGTACCGCTGTGCCCATTGTCATTCTCCACGATTGATCTGATCAATCATGGCAAATTAGTGTTAGCTCGGGCCACAATGGGCAGATCCGTCAAGCTCGGCCTTCCCTACTTAGGCCTTCTCGACGACTTCGTTGCATGCGGAATCATCCAATGAGTCTTTGAGATTGTTGAGCAGGCGTCCTGGGCGGTATGACATAGCCCTTCGCTCAAAGCTTGGGTGATATTCCTGGCTGGTGCGCCATTCACCTGCTGCCCGGACGGCCAAGCCGCATTTAGAACCAGCAACCTTGCGATGGAAGAAGGCAAATGCATGGCTGATCCACAATCAAAGCAGATTCTGAAATGGCAAGCGCCCTGTGCTTTTTCTCCTTTTTTTGCTTGAGAGTCCCCGGTGCATACAGAGCCCTGGCCAGCTTGAAGAAGTCTCCGGTCAAAGACGGAGAGTGGCTTAAGCGCTGTCAGACATTGGGTCATTGCGGGCCATCTGCACATCTGCGCGCCGCGTCTCACCTCAGCGCTCTGTAGCAGCCCATAATAGACCTGCCGTCCTCTTCGGCCGACCGAAACTGCGGGCTTGCGTCATGCATCTCAGCTGATGCCTTCTTTATCACGATCTTTGTGCCACGGGGCTGGGGATCCGGCTGGGGATCCTTCAATGAGAGAGCGGCCTCGCATCTGAATGGTGTGAAGCAGCTGGCACGCTGGTTCAAAGCACAGATATCAAGGATGAAGCGACGGGGACCAGAGAGCCAACGATAGACAGGCTGACGAACCGATCGCAAGGGTTATGCTTGGGACTACCGTCGTACGCAGGTCTTTGAGAGGGAGTAGGCGTCATTGCGTCATGATGTGGAACACGTGACTATGAAGGTCCATGATCCATATATCAGCGACTTGGAAGGAGCCAAGACCACACGGGCAGCAGCTGTTCCCCCAAATTGTAATCGCAGAGCAGCTCTCTCTCCACGGAATCCTTCACCCACACAGTTGTTTGGAAGCGTGGCGCCTCCCACGTGTGACCCTTATCGCGTCTCCATTAGCTTCTGGGGACCTACCAGGTAGTAGGCAGCTATGGGGAGAGGACGTCAGGGATTCTCCAACGATCCTGGACTGGCCACACGTGGAGGCGTGGCAAGAGGCGCGGGAATGTCAGACAGTGCGTATTGCCCTTTGTTGCTTGCTTCCGACGGACGCACCCCAGAGGCGGACCAAAGGGGATGCGCAGCCCCTCAATTCGCTTACGAGGAAAGCGCCTTTAAACGGGAACAGGATTGATGAGTACTTGATCCTTCAGGCTGACGCTCATATCAAAGTGGCTGAATTTCTTTATCTCAATGCGGTGTGGAGCCCAGTCAGCAGAATGCTCACACGGCTATAGAGTGGACTATGTTGTTGATCCGCTGATTCGTCTCAACTTGCCCGCGCTTGTAGCTGATTTGGCGCCGGCGCTATATTGTAGGTCAAGATTCCAGGTTTAGGCTCACCGTTGCCGCTACTCTACGGCACGATCCGTGCCGGAATACGACATATCCATTATTGACATCTTGTCACACAGTGATCATTCTCACATTTCCATCCCTGTAAGCGGGGAGAGAGGCGCACTGTGGTTCGCACGGGGCCTTTTCTTTTGATCAGTGCTGCAGTATCTTCGCTGCTCTTTGCAGTCGAGGCACAAGTAACATGGCGATGTATGTGTAAAAGCAGAGCGGTCCTGCCTAATTCGACCAAAGTGAGCCTTTGCCGCTACATTAATATCTTGGTTGGCTTCTGGTCTTTTCCGCGATCCTAAACGCGCCTGACCAAGCGGTGAGACCCTTGGAAAGACAACACATATCATCGACCAATCTGTACCTCACTGCCTCCTCGGGCATCTTCCGATGGCGTGAGACGAGATGGCAAAGTTTGCCAATATGCGCAGTCTTCTAAAGCCATTGGGGTCAAAGGAGGTTCTGTAGGAATTTGCTTACGGTGGAACCTAGGGTGCGGCTGGGTTGGAAAGTCCTCTGCTAATTTCTCACGTCATCCTCCCAGCAGCATTCGCTTGTGTGTTCAGATGTTTAGATTGGACCTGAGCTGCTAACGAGAAATTTACAAAGGCTTTCGGCCAATCACAGTCCATCTCGTAAAGGCCAACAGCGCACCCTGCTTCGTCTCTTGTTCCACCATTGGCATCAGACGACGTATATTCTCTTGCAGGGCAACATTACCAGCATGGCTGGCGAGCATTTGAGGTATGACCAGGCCGCACTCATACATAGCTCGGGCTAGGTAGCCAGGTGCGTCCTTCACATCTTCTTGCACAAGCTCTAGACGAGCTTCGCGGAAAAGGTCTGGCAGTTTCGGGATCCATGTAGGACGCAGACGCGCATCCTGCTCCTTGGCGGCACCGAACATCTCCTTCAATGCATCAAAATGATTGTCAGGGCGAGACTTCTCGAAGCGAGAGGATGCGACGTCTGGTTCAGCCCACTGAAGATATCCACCTAGTCCTATCCCGTGTCAGGCCGAGGAAACATGAAGTTGTCAAGACCAGTGGACGATGTAGCTCGATAGGGAATTGAGGGATGAAAAGACCACGGAAAGGGGTTAGAAGAGGCAAAGGGACAGAGAGTATTAATTCTTACTAAGCAGCTGAACGAGGTTGCCCAAAGCAGCCATCATGTCCTCATTCGTAAGAACAAAGGAGCAGTTCCTGATATGCACTATGTCATAAGCGTTGGCGAACTCGGACATCGTCCGCGTCGGCTCGTGATGCCACCTCGTTTTGGATAGGCTCTGCCCGAGAAACTCGAATACCTCGGACAAAGCGAGAGTTCAAACGCATCTGTGCACACAGCGATCCAAGCGGTTTTTGAGTTGCCATTCAATTCCTGCTCCTGTGAAGGTCGGCGATCCGTCGACTCAGCCTCTTGCGCATTCGGCAGATGAGTCTGCCGTCCGAAAATGCCACGACTGCCTTGATTTCGCAGCCATCGCTCTCAGTTCCGCACGAGCCTCTTGTATACGCACAACCGACCGGACCAACAGACGTGACGCTGCCGTACGTTGCTCAACGTCAACGAACAACAGTCGGCTGTGCAGAGTCGGGTTATCGCCATTTACTATTTCATTTCAGTCGCGGCAAGGCTATTCATTGCCCGAAAGAAATGTCTCGCTTGGGAGAAGAACAAAGTTGTTCAAACAACGTTCCATCATTTTGAACACGGAGCGCGACATCGGTTGTGAGACTTCTCTAACCGCCGGAAAGTTACGAAGAAGTCAATCGGGGAAACCATGCTGGGGACAAGCGGCACGGAAAAAGGGCGACGTGGCCAGGCAAGGCCCGGCTCCAGAAAGTCAGCGAGAGCAGCATGGCGACAAGACCGCCATCAACGCACCACGAGGGCGCAAGGTGACGGGGATCCGTTGGTTCATCGTCAATGTGTCCCTGCTGTCGGCAACATTTCTTGTATGCCCTCGACAACACCGCCACGCAACTGTGCGCCCGGCGATTGTTGAGTTCTTTGGCCGCCGCACAGATTTGCTCACATGGGTTTCGGTGGCATACCCGATGGGCGAAATCGGTGCCATTCCTATATGGTAAGGAAATCAGGTGTATACCCTCGCTCAAATCTGACTTTGCCCGTCGACGCAGGACCAAGTCAAACAAGTTCTTTCATGGCAAATATATCTTTCCCCTCGCCTTGTTGTTTTTAGCAGCCGGCTCTGCCGTCATCGGATCCGCTCAGTCTATAGGCTCCCTCGTAGCTGGACGAGCCGTCGCAGGCTTTGGTGGCTCGGGTGTCTATGTGAGCACGATTACCATCATCAGCGGCATGACAACACCTACCCAACAGAATCTGTATCTCGTCGTCATTGGCATGGCTTGGAGCCTCAGCACGATTCTGGGGCCCATCATTGGTCCTGCATTTGCTGATTCGGCGGCAACGGGGCGTTGGGCGTTTTACATCAATGTGTGCATTGCTGCCGTGGCGGCTCCCGCCTGTATCTTCATAATGCCGTCTGTTCCGGCTCCTAACCCACTCGGTATTTTCGCTACGCTTCGCGAGGCTGACTACTTAGGAGCCATTCTTTTTCTAAGAGGCATTATCTCAACCTTTACGCTACTGAGTATCAGCGATATAGTATATGGCTGGGATAGCGGGTGAATAATTACCTTATGTGTCATGGCGCCGGTGCTTTGGCTAGCCTTTTCCCTGCAGTAGCGCTTCCAATGGCTTGCTATGGATCGCATATTCCCCGTTCATATCGTGGGCGACCTCCTAATGGTTAGCCTGTTCGTCTGGACCTCCGTGGCCATCTCGAGCGTTGTCGTGACCCTTTACACGCTTCCACTGCACTTCCAATTCGTTCTCCACTTCTCATCGATAAAGTCGGCTGTACATCTCCTGCCATTCATCTTTGCTCTTGTCGTAAGCGCAGGCATAGGTGGCCCATTGTTGCCTCGGCTCTTATAGTACAAGTGGTGGTACGTCTGGGCTAGCTTGCTCATGCTAGTCAGCAGCGGCCTCTGGACAACTATTGACGAGACCATGTCCCCGGGCAAGATTTGCGGCTACACCGTCATCCAGGGTTTCGGCATCGGGCCCGTCATTCAGCTGGGCTATACCGTCGCACAGCTCAAGAGGCCTCGGGCTAGTCTGTTGGACACCAACGGTTTCATATCATGTGCACAAGTGGATGGTCTGGCCCTGTCTTTGGGAATCGCGACGTGTCTTCTCGTTAACAAAGCTACGATCTTCTCGTTAACAAAGCTACGACGGACATTGCAGCGATTCTACCGGGTACCTCCCGAGATAAGATCCATGCAATGATCGACGGAGTCGGCAGTCCTCTTTTTGGAATGCTCAGCACACCTGTACAAGCCCAAGTTATAGCAGCCGTTGCTGGTAGCGTCGCTGATGCGTTCTACTTAAATCTGGCGGGTGCGGCGCTTGGCTTCGTCGGGACTGGTTTCATGAGCCGTGGGAAACTGGATTTTGCCTTGTTGCAGTAATGGTGATGATGAGATCCTGGGACGATGGGTTTTTCATCGCTGAAGAGAACTTTGCAAACCCACCTCTGTCATAAACGTTGTCTCACCGAATCGAGCGCCAGGATCGCGAATGCGGTTCTATTCCATCGATACGCGGGCCATTTTGAAGAAAGCTTGAGTGAAGCGTCAAGCGATAGGGTCTGAGTAGCGAGGATTCTACAATCTCGATACTGGCAGGTTGCGTTTTCACATGTGTTTTCCCCTGCAATGAGCTCCTCTAATTAGGCCGCTTTTACTTCTATGGATCGTCGGCGATTATGAGATAACAGATGTGTTCCTAGCCGACGGTGTGATGGAAACGTGATGCACCGTCACGAAACTGTTAATCCATGATCGCGTCGCGAAATGCGCGATTTGTATCATTCTTCTGAACTGAATGCTCTTTGCCCGTGTCTAGTACAAAGGCTAGGCATTCGTAATGTTGACAGCACACGCAAGGCTTGTTGCGATGCCGGTCGCAGGTTGTACGGCGGCCTCCTTGGCTCGAGGAACCATTTTGAGGTAACTCCAGTTCTGTGGTCTTGCCTGCGAACATAAATTTTCGAGGCCAAGAGGCCACGCGGACTGAGCTTTTGGTTGAATCGTTCGACCAGCCCTTGCGTCATGTCAGGTCACGTCATTGAGACGACAATTTTGCCCCGGATGGCAATCTTTCGCTGTGATACAACGCTTGGCTGCCCATCATTTTCTAGGCGCTCCACGAAGAAATCAGTCAACCCGGTGACACTGCGCTCCGCCAATGGCGGTGTATTCTGCTAACTGCTGCCGCTAAAGTCAAACGAGTCACTCATCACGAAAGAAGAAAACTTGCTCGGTGGTATTATTGTAAGGGACGCCTGCTCCGGCAACATCGTCTTAATTAATCCTGCGGCATTGCATACGGTTGTCGGAGGCGAGTACAATGTCCCGCCTCGCAATAACGAAACATGATTGCCATCTCCAAAGGGGTCCTGAAGACGTTGGCCATCAAGTGCCATCGAACGCAGGCCCGGTAACTGTCCAGGGTCATGTTGGCTGTTTCACTCCTGCTCATTCAGCGGCAGGCCAGGCCGCCAGAGATCCTTGAAGGCAGACACACACGCACAGATAAACCCGAACAATGGAGCAACAAGTTGAGGCCTTCAACGCAACGTTGGTGCTGCCCTCAAGTCTCAAAAGTCCGATTTCGAGTCTGAGCGCGATTGTGCGCAAGTCGCTAAGCGCAATCGCCCGTGCTGCAGTGACCCGGCCCGGCCACTGGGCCACTGGATGGATGGATGGATGGATGCTGCAGAGTCATCACGTAAAGGGATGAACTTGGTGACAACTTCTGCTGAGTCACACCGAAGACACCCTTTTTTTTCTCCTTTTTTGGGCCCCGATGCCACACGGCGGGCGGTTGGCGGTGAAGAAAATCCACTCCCGGCCAATGGAGCGTATAGTCACAAAATTGACTGTTAGTGGGGCCAGAATTCGACGTCTGCTCTGCTCTGGTGGGGTGAAATCTGAGCTTCGCACTGACAGGCACGCATAGCATTTTCGACCAAGAGGTTCTCACGGAGGTAATTGTTACCACCCGAGCTGGCTCAATTTCTTGTGGTCGGCCAAATGCACATTGGCAGTATCCAGGCTCTTCTCTGAAACTCAAACCTGGCCTTCGCACTTCCACAACGCTCGTGGCCCTCAATGACTTCCTTAGTGTCCAGGCTAAATCGACATGTCTGAAGAGCCAGCCAACGGCGACAAGGACTCGGCCTTGACCGGGCTGGACTTGGCCACGACAGAAAGGGTGCTGAATTCTTCATCGACCGTGCTTCGTATCGCTCATCTTCATCAGCTGGACGAGGCATTAAGGCGCAAAGGTACACCCTCTCGCGACTATCATGAGAAATGCACCACTGACTTTGGCCTAATCAGTTCTCGACGATGCGACCGTTTCTGAGCTGCTAAAGCTTCTTTTCGCAACACACTCGCGCTATGGAGATCGAGAATCAAGACTAGCTGTTCAACGATGCTTGGCGAGCACGATAAGGGCCGGCGTGAGCTCTTCCCTCTTGGCGCCGTTCGTCC
Organism: Moelleriella libera RCEF 2490; assembly: GCA_001636675.1. Classification (NCBI taxonomy): domain Eukaryota; kingdom Fungi; phylum Ascomycota; class Sordariomycetes; order Hypocreales; family Clavicipitaceae; genus Moelleriella; species Moelleriella libera. The sequence goes on along the minus strand of AZGY01000011.1, from coordinate 685,646 downwards.
AAGCCGTGAGACAAGAAGCCCGAAAGCCGGGCATTGCGATCTCGAATGCGTTTGTTCTTACGGAATGGTGCAGTCTGCTCATGCAGCAAATCAGCAAAGAAGTTTGGAGTGACTTGGGCGACGAGATCCTTCTTGCTGACGCCGACGCCGTCGAGAAGAGCTTGCAAGCCGGCGCGAAGAGTGGTGTAGCTCGCTCAGCCATTTCGGTCACAAGGCGCGGATTTCGCAAGCTCTTTTCGTCAACGGCAACCAGCCAGCATCTCCTCACCAGCACAGTCGCTAAATTGACGGCCAAGAGCAGCCAATCGACAGCCAAACATGCTGTGCTACTGGGCATCGTCGCCGGGGTCTCTGCTCGAAAAGCCGCTCTGAAGTCAGTCTTGGAGGAACTCAAATCAGAGTATTTCGACTTCTATTGCCGCGAGATTGTCAACTCCCGGATACTCCTTCCAAAGCACGTGGCGACAGGGCTGGCGGACTTCTTTAGCAGCTTCGCCAGCATCGAAGATGTGGACACAAAACTCGTGCCTGCTATCGAAAAGGGTCTGCTCAGATCTCCAGAGGTGGTCCTGACCGGTGTTCTGGAAACCCTCGTCCCCTCACTACCATCGAACCTGGACTTGTCAAAAATACTGGAGACAGGTCTTTTGAAACCGCTCTTGTCCAATATCAAGTCGAGCAATCCAGTCATTCGCAGCGGCGCCATTTCTGCCTTCCGATCGGTTGTAGCGAGGTGCAATGATCCTCAAATACTTGATCGAGTGGCAGACGAGATAGCCACGCCGCTAGGAAGTGGGAAGCTTCCAGGTGCCGAACAGAGAATTTTGCATTCGGAGATGTTAGAAGCAATTCCCCTTTCTGTCTCGTGTGCTTCGAAGGTGCTCTCAGCCTTATCGACCGTCTCTGCAAAAGAGGGAAATGAGGCAGCCCTCGCTGCGGAGACCTCATCTTTCGCCCACACTGCGATCATGATCTTGCGGGATGGAGGTGACTTGCCCAAAACTGCGATCGACGCTGCTGTCAAAGGACTTGCGGACAAAAAGCCTGGACCCAAGAGGCTGTGGTCACTCCGCACGGGTGAAATTCTTTCGTGTTCTGAGCCGAGTCGTGCATCTGGCGGGCTGGCCGCGTTCGTGGACGCTGTGACACCAAAAATGCTGGCAAATTTTCAAGATGTCGTCTCAAACGCTGCAGCGGCAGCACAAAGCGGGCTTGTTACAGGGGCATATGTTCTTACAGCTCTCTATCCCAGCATTAAAAATCAATTCCCTGAACCAGCCGCGAGCAGTGCCTTGTCAAAGGCGTCCATAACGGACCAGGCATTGTCATTGGCTGCGAAGCAGTCCTTCCTTTTGAATGTTCGAATATACAGTAAATTGACTGCTGCGGAGGACTTACGATGGCTCGTACGTGCTTTATCATCAATATCCCGGGAACTGAACCCGAGCAATGATGCAGACGTTCGTTTGGCCTGGGCGGAAGCCTTCATTCATGTCATAGCAGCGCCCACAACTCCATCGAAGATCCAACAAGAAGCTGTCAAATCTATTTCCAGGCTGTACATCGAACGGCCTGCTTTCATCTCTCGAACTGTGATCAAAGGGATGTGGAGCGGCTTTTCACACGATGATGCCAAGGAAAAAGCTTCGAAGGCGAATCAGTTGAACCTCATTAGCGTTCTTCGCTCAATCTGCTTAAGTCCTCGAGAGCTTTCAACCATGCACGCGACGATCTCGCAGGACGTATTAGAAGCTCAAGCATGCTCCTTGCTCGTGCTTTCACGGCCAGAGCTTGTTGATCGCTCCAGCTGGATTGACACATGTCTTCGAATGGGCATTGACCCTGGAAGCCTCGCGAGGAAGCACCTCGATCGACTTCTTCAGGAGATTACCTCCTGGACATCTTTGAATCAGCAGGTATGGCGAGCCGACTTGCGCGTTCTGCGCCTCTGCAGATCTCGTCCGGACTTCATGCTGACATTGCATTCAGGATCATGTAATCACTCAAGCAGCCTACAATGCAGCGGCAGAGCTGGTTTTTGTTGCCCCTGACGCGGTGGTTCCCCGGCTTTTGGATTTACTCGCCACCGATCTCGACCCACAGCAGCTTCAAGGCATTGGCCCTGTAGAAGCTGCCATTTACAGAACTCCCGAGGGGACGTGCTTCGTAGATGTTCTGGCGAAAAAGTCACAGAACGTCATCCCGAATAAAAACACGAAGGACTACGACATTTTGAAGTGGGAGGAAGAGCTGAGAACCCAACTCGAACAGAAGAAAGGACAGCAGCGAAAACTAACCGCCGAGGAGAACTCAAAAGTGAACGCCCAGTTGGAAAAAGAAACACAGATAAGAAGCACAATCCGCGAAGCAGGAGCCAGATTGCTGCGGGGAATAGGAATCATTGAGTCTCTGGCTGCAGGCCCTCCAACTGATGCAGCCCTCTGGTTGGCTCAAGCTGTCAGGCTCATACTCGGAGTGATCGACGCTGGTGCTGGTCTCATCATTGGAGACACGGCTGCGATGGCCTTTGTCCAGTGCTCCGAGAAAGTCTCGTCAAGGCTCGGTCCCTTCCGTCAATTCGTGGGCGTGGCAACCCTCCGGCTACGAAACATCAGCCTGGCCGATAACCTCGATGAAGAGAAGCTTGAGGATCTCATTACAAGAGTCTTGTATCGCCTGCGATTTGCCAGCGAACAGCGCCCCTTTGATGTCGTTTCGCTGATATACATACTGCCACTTGTCCTGGATGTGCTACGAAAGGGCGGCGTGGGAGACGACGCTGATGACCGGGATGCCCAATTGGTTTTAGCCGCCGAGTTTCTTTCCTTCCACACGGACGTATGCGCTGATGAGGCGATCTCTCGCGAGGAGCTCCTTAGCATCCTCGTGCAGTCTCTTCAGGATTACGCACAACACTACAAGCTGTTCAAGGACTGCTTCGCCGACATGTGCCGCTGCATCGCGCCGAATATGAGTCAAGCGGAAATGAATATTCTCGCGGGCGGTGCCGTAGTGCCCCAATCTAGCGTGAGAACCAGTGTATTGCAGGCAATAAGCTCGGAAGTCGACATGTCAGAACTTGGCTATATGGACGAAATTTGGCTAGCATGCCATGATGATGAGCAGGAGAATCGCGAGCTTGGCACGGAGATTTGGGAAGAAAGCGGGTTCGCTCTAAGTGACCAGGTGCCTGCAAGGATGGTGCCATATCTGCAAGTCAAGGATTCTCAGCTTCGACGAGCAGCCGCGCGGTCTCTGGCTGCAGCTGCTCAGGTTCACAAGCAGTCGTTGGACGTGGTCATTCCTCAATTGCAATCGTTATACATGGACTTCGCGAAGCCAAGGGTTCAGCAGCTGGACGAGTTCGGCATGCCGAAAAAGATGGATCTTTCCGATCCATGGGAGGCCCGGCAAGGAATTGCTTCGGCGTTCAAAGAGCTCGGTCCAATCTTGAGCATCCAGCAAATTGATGAGCTCTTCGACTTTCTGATTGCCTCCGGACCACTCGGAGACAAGAGTGACTATGTCAGAAGAGAGATGCTTGACGCAGCAATCACAGCCACCGAGATTCACGGCAAGAGTATGATCGAGGAACTGATGCGGAAATTTGAGAAGACGCTGGAGCAGCCTGACAAGAATAGCGCTACCGCAGACCGCGTGAATGAAGCCGTCATCATTATATACGGGGCGCTCGCTAGGCATCTGTCTCCGGGCGATTCGAAACTCCCGATAGTCATCGAAAGACTTCTTGCCACTCTGCGCACGCCATCCGAGACTGTGCAATTCGCGATCGCTGAATGTTTGCCTCCCCTGGTCAGGGCATGTTCAGATAAGTCTTCACACTATTTCGACCAGGTCTTGGATGATCTGCTCAATTCCAAAACATACGCCCATCAACGCGGCGCGGCGTATGGTCTAGCTGGTCTCGTCCTGGGAAGAGGCATCGCCTCTCTGCGGGAGTACCGTGTGATGTCGAGTCTCAAAAGCGCGATGGAAAACAAGAAAGAGGCGCATCAACGCGAAGCCGCTCTCATAGCTTTTGAGATCTTGTCCATGGTTCTTGGCCGTCTCTTCGAACCCTATGTCATCCAGGTTGTCCCGCAGCTTCTCAGCGGCTTTGGTGACACCAACGGTGACGTCCGCGAAGCTTGTCTCGCTGCAGCCAAAGCCTGCTTCGGTAAACTAAGCTCCTATGGTGTGAAGCAGATCATGCCAACACTTCTCGATGGCCTGGAGGATCAACAGTGGCGAAGTAAGCGAGGCGCTTGTGATTTGCTTGGTGCTATGGCATACTTGGATCCAGCCCAGCTGGCCAACAGTCTGCCTGATATTATTCCCCCTTTGACGGGAGTCCTCAATGACAGCCATAAGGAAGTCCGTGCTGCCGCGAACAGAAGCCTGAAACGTTTTGGGGAAGTGATCACCAATCCTGAAATCAACAGTCTTGTCGACATTCTTCTCAAGGCGCTCAGTGATCCCACCAAATATACTGATGAAGCGTTGAATTCGTTGATCAAAGTCCAATTCGTCCACTACCTTGACGCGCCATCCTTGGCTCTCGTCACGAGGATATTACAGCGAGGGTTGGACGACCGATCGAACACAAAACGAAAGGCGGCGCAGGTCATTGGCAGCTTAGCACACTTGACCGAAAAGAAGGACATCACCGCACATTTGCCTATCCTCGTTGCTGGTCTCAAGGTTGCCGCCGTCGATCCAGTCCCCACGACCCGTGCGACAGCATCCAGGGCCTTAGGCTCCCTCGTGGAAAAGCTTGGCGAGGACGCCATGCCAGATTTGATCCCTGGCTTGATGCAGACACTCAAATCCGACACGGGTGCTGGAGATCGTCTCGGCTCTGCTCAAGCTCTGAGTGAAGTTCTCGCTGGCCTTGGAACAACGAGGCTCGAGGAGACTTTGCCCACGATCTTACAGAATGTCGAGTCCGCCAAGCCGGCTGTGAGAGAAGGATTCATGTCACTCTTCATTTTCCTTCCCGTCTGCTTCGGCAACAGTTTCTCGAATTATCTTGGCCGCATTGTACCCCCTATACTGGCAGGATTGGCTGACGACGTTGAATCAATTCGAGAAACCGCGCTCCGCGCTGGGAGACTTCTCGTCAAGAACTTCGCAGTGCGCGCCGTGGATCTCTTGCTTCCAGAGCTGGAGCGCGGCCTGGCAGATGATAGCTACAGGATTCGTCTCAGCTCAGTCGAGCTGGTCGGTGATCTGCTCTTTAATCTGACTGGCGTCAAGGCTACTGCCGAAGGGGATGTAGAGGATGAGGAGGTCATCAAAGAAGCCGGGGTGTCCCTCAAAGAGGTATTGGGCGAGGAGAAACGGAACAAGATCTTGTCTGCACTCTACGTTTGCAGATGCGACACGGCTGGTGCCGTGCGAGCTGCTGCTGTCGCAGTCTGGAAAGTCCTGGTGCACAGCCCCAGAATTCTCAAGGAACTGGTTCCAACACTCACTCAACTTCTGATCAGAAGACTGGGCAGCTCCAATATGGAGCACAAAGTCATTGCCAGCAACGCTTTGGGAGAACTTATTCGCAAAGCAGGAGATGGTGTTCTCTCAAGCCTACTCCCTACACTGGAGGAGGGGTTGCAAACGTCGACAGACTCAGATGCCAAGCAGGGCATTTGTCTGGCATTACGGGAACTCATCTCATCTGCTTCACCCGAATCCATGGAGGATCATGAAAAGACTCTGATTTCCGTTGTGCGTACGGCGCTGACAGACTCTGACGAGGAAGTCAGAGAAGCTGCCGCAGAAGCCTTTGATTCGCTGCAGCAAATCTTGGGCAAGAGAGCCGTCGATCAGGTCCTGCCGTATCTCCTGAACCTTCTGCGCTCAGAAAGTGAGGCCGAGAATGCCCTATCCGCGCTGCTGACACTGCTCACGGAGACAAGCCGTTCCAACATCATTCTGCCGAACCTCATACCTACACTCACTAAGCCCCCCATTTCCGCTTTTGACGCCAAGGCGCTGGCCTCTCTGTCCAAGGTCGCAGGTGCCGCGATGAACCGCCGGCTTCCTGGAATCATCAACTCTCTTTTGGACAATGAGATCAATTGCAAGGATGACGAGCTGCGGGTTGACCTCGAGAATTCCTTCGATACTGTTATCCAGTCTATCGACGAATACGATGGCCTCAACACGGTGATGAACGTGCTTTTGGGCTTACTCAAACACGATGACCACCGTCGAAGGGCTGCGACTGCTCGCCATATGAGCAACTTCTTCGCCGCCGCCACGGTCGACTACTCGCGATACAATCAGGACATCATTCGATCGCTTCTCAACGCATTTGATGATCTCGATCCAGATGTTGTCAAGGCCTCGTGGGCTGCTCTTAGTGAGTTTACCAAGAAGCTCAGGAAGGAGGAAATGGAATCACTGGTTGTGTCAACCAGGCAGACTCTTGTGCGCGTTGGTGTTGCCGGTGCCAATCTCCGTGGTTTCGAACTGCCAAAGGGCATCAACGCCATTTTGCCCATTTTTCTCCAAGGCTTGATGAACGGCACAGCGGATCAAAGAGTCCAAGCAGCTCTCGGCATTTCAGACATTGTTGATAGAACGAGTGAAGCATCTCTCAAGCCATTCGTCACTCAAATCACCGGTCCTCTCATTCGTGTTGTGTCGGAACGCGCGACAGAAGTCAAGTCGGCAATTTTGTTGACCTTGAACAACCTCCTGGACAAGATGCCGACGGCGCTGAAGCCGTTCTTGCCCCAGCTGCAGCGAACTTTTGCCAAATCGTTGGCAGACCCGTCGAGCGACGTCCTGCGAACCAGGGCTGCCAAGGCGCTTGGCACGCTGATCAAGTACACGCCGCGCATCGACCCCTTGATTGCTGAGCTGGTCACCGGCTCCAAGACAGCGGATCCTGGAGTGAAAACAGCCATGCTCAAGGCTCTTTATGAAGTCATCAGCCGGGCTGGAGCAAACATGGGAGAGCCTTCGCGTGCGGCCGTACTATCACTGATTGATATGGACACGAATGAGCGAGACGAGACCATGACCGTCACAAATGCCAAGCTCCTGGGGGCGTTGATCAAGAACGTTCCAGAGGAAGCTGCCACTTTACTGCTCAAAAATCGCGTCTTGACGACTCACTTCAGCAACTCGTCTGTCCTGGCTTTGAACTCGGTCCTTGTAGAATCTCCCGATGTGCTGCTGCGAACCTCTGCGGCGGAAGATTTACCGGACCTGCTCTGCCAGGGCATGACCAACAAGAGTGTAAGTAGCGGCCGTTTAGCTATCAAATTCCAAAGCCGCCAGACACTGATTCGTTTGAACAGACTTTTGTGGCCGACCACTCCATACTTGCGACCGGCAAAGTTCTGCTCTCATCCCCGCCGAAGAGCTTCGAGAGTACCAAGAAGATTTTCGAGACCCTGTCTGACATCATCCAGCCTGGGAAGCCCGTTGATTCGCGACGTCTGGCGCTTGTGGTCGTGCGGACCCTGAGCCGTACCAACATGGACATGGTCCGACCGCATCTTCCTCTGTTGGCTACTCCCGTGTTCTCAGGCGTACGGGACATGGTGATTCCCGTGAAGCTAGCTGCCGAGGCTGCCTTTGTCGAGCTATTCTCGGTCGCCGACGAGGAGAGCAGAGTGTTTGATAAGTTCATGGCGGGCGCGGGGGCGGATCTGCCGGCAAATACCAAACGCAGCATGGCGGACTACTTCAAGAGAGTGGCGCTGAGGCTGGGGGCTCAAGCCAGGGAGAGGAGGGAGGCAGAAGGCGGCCAGGGAGGCCTCGGCCTCTCCAACGACGAGCAAGAGGACGAAAAGGAGATTTGGAGCGTCGGGAGGCTGGAAGCCGCCAGCGAAACATTTGCATAAAATCTAAGATGTCTGTCCCGGAATGGCGAAAATAGAAAAGCATGCATTCAAAATGACAATGGATATATGGATGACGGATGAGAAGGCATCTAGTCGTGACGGCGCGTCTACTCTCACGAGAGGAAATAACGCGGCGGCCAGCGCGTAGGCAGCAGACGTTTTTCTATTCTCGAAGCCAGTCACGCTGCCGTCTCCAGCTCCATTTGCATTTTCATTCACCTAAACCCGTTGTCTCTCGTAGAAATAGAAAGGGGAACTGCTTCGGTGTGTAGATTCATGGTCAACAGAGGTACTCTCGACAGGGTCCCGAGAGTCCCTTCGTGCCGCCGGCATCAAAACGCGGCGACGACCGTCAACTCCCTGTGCGTCAGTTCAAACAGATCAATACTCCAATTCTCATTCACTGGGCATCATTCAGCGCTAGGACTGTCTCTGGCCAAATCCCTGGTCGTTTGGGGACTGCGAAGTGCTGCAGCCGAAAGAGACGGCCCGGACACGTCGGTGCGTTGTTTCGAGCTTGCGAGGCCAGCCCGCGGCAGCGCCGCCGGAGGCATAATTGCACAATGACACCGACGCAATAATGCTTGAATGCTTGCTCTACGGACTTGCCTCCGGCGGGGCTGCTGAAATATTTAGCCAAAGGCGTGCGATATGAAGCCAGTCTCGATTTGCGCTGGGGTGCCAGTCCATGATGCGCTTTTCATCACGTGATGTGCATTCCACCCACCAAAGACCGGCCTGACTCATCAGAGCCCTCGCTTAGCGCCATTTTGCTAGGCCCAGGGGCACGTGAACCCACAAACTCGAAGCAGGATTGTACCCAGGAAAATCTGGCCACCGAAACCCCTCTCGGTGTCTACTAACCCTCAAACTCTATCGAGGAACGGCCATCACGACAAACGGAAATCAAGATGTAAGTGTCTCGTCCAGACGCTTATAGAGACCCAAGGCAACGATCGATCGGCCGACGTGTGTTTTCGGGGTGATGCGGCAGCTTGCGGGACGATGTTCGACGGGAAGAATTGAGAGTGACATGGTGCATTCGTCGGTCACGGCAATGCATGGAAACACGGAAACGAGATGGGATAGTCTTCATGAAGACGATTGAGCACAGGCTTGCACGCATCATACCGAAAGCAGTGTCGCCGACTGTTGCCGATTGGGACATGGGCACGCAGTCGATGTTGAGATTGAAGTCACCCGGCTAACGTGCATCTTTTCCTCTACCAGGGTCAACCTGCGAACTCAGAAGCGCCTTGCGGCGTCGGTCATTGGCTGCGGCAAGCGCAAGGTCTGGCTCGACCCCAGTGAGCAGAGCGAAATCTCCAACGCCAATTCCCGCCAGACGATCCGAAAGCTGGTCGCCGATGGCCTGATCATCAGAAAGCCCGTCACCATGCACTCGCGAAGCCGCGCCCGTGAGCTCAACCTCGCACGAAGAGAGGGCCGACACCGTGGCTACGGTAAGAGAAAGGGTACTGCCGATGCTCGTATGCCCTCACAGGTCCTGTGGATGCGCCGCATGCGAGTCCTCCGCCGTCTCCTGGTCAAGTACCGTGCCGCGGGCAAGATCGACAAGCACCTGTACCACGAGCTCTACCACCTCAGCAAGGGTAATACCTTCAAGCACAAGCGCGCTCTGGTTGAACACGTACGTTTTCTCGATTGCGTCCAGATGCCGATGTTTCTCCCGGGGATCCTGGGATTCAGGCGCATCGAACAATAACTGCCATTGTTCGTGAACCCGCCATGCTAATACCGCCCTCCAGATTCACCGTGCCAAGGCTGAAAAAGCCCGTGAGCAGGCCATCAAGGACGAGATGGACGCCAAGCGTGCCAAGACCAAGGCCGCTCGTGAGCGCAAGTTGGAGAGGGTTGCCGCCAAGCGAAGTGCTCTGTTGGAGGAGGAGTAGACCTCGAGCAAGGCTATTATGATATTCTTTCGGTCTTGAAGGGGTCACTGCTGCATTCGGAGTCTTCGGGTTGTATGTGTTTGATTTTTCTACGCCCTTCTGGTTTTCCACGATCGTACCGGCGGGGCTTCTGGCATGTAGCTTTTGAAGGCAAACGAGGAAAGAAAATGGAAACACGACGCATACACATTTTAGGTGTCACTGGCAGCAGATTGTGGCGTCTAGTGAATGTGGTCTTGGGTAGCGTGGCATGAGCCTGGATACGCGAGAAGCGGCCGATCATTCTAGAGGTGCGGACAATGGCGTCCCCGTAATCCTTTCGCCAGTCGCCTACAAGGACTGTAATTCTATGTTGTGCAATGTCGATCGAGTTTTATGAGGGCACGCCAGAGAGACACGTAGGTCGCTGTAATCGTGACTGCGAGAATGAGGAACGTGGCCCGGTCGCGAGACGTATGCTGCAGCTCAAGCACGCTGAGCAACGACGGGCATTCTGAAATGTGTTTGAGCTCTGCTTGGCTACCCGGCACGCATCTACGCGATGGGCCTTACAGGCTATGGTGCGGTCCTCGACTCGCAGGCGAAAATGCCCTGGCTGTCATCAGCAGTTGCAGTAGCTGATGGAAACCAGGCAGCGTGACGCCGTCGTCTACCAAGCCACATTGTCGATCAATGCATTCGCCAAGGTTCAGTTGGAGACTGGTCCTTCACTCAAGTTCCATCTCCTACACAGTGTTGTCGTTCAATTCGACCACTGGAACCTCTATCAGGCAGCACAATCCTTCCTTTCAAATGTCGATGCCGACGCCAAGGCGCGTCCTTACTCTGTGCAGCCTCTACTTTCTTTGTCCTGGCAGACGGGAGGCGAGCGATCCAGGCTCCCATCGATAACTCTTTTCCCCCCTCCCACAACATGGACCAAGAGAGCGGACACACTTGTGCCACACAGCTCACAATAAAACTTGAGAGACCAAGAGAAGTGAGGAACGACTGGTACGGGAGGCGCAGCCATCGCTGCGTGCAGGAGGAAGATTTGCAAAAAGCCAATAATGAGAGAAGGGGAAAAAAAGATTTATCAAGAATTGCAAGCTTGCAAGCATCAACCAAAATGGATCAGTTCCCGATCAAATTGCCCCGAATCAAAGGTGGTGAAACGTGGTGCCAGGGCATATCAGCATGATCCCGGTCACTCGAGCCCCCCGCGTGAACGCAGGACTGAGGTTCGGAATTCCCAAACTTCTGGCGTTGGTGTATCGAGCAGGTCTCGTCACGCCCATTTGTAGTTGATAAGGGAGAAGGGAAGGAAGAAAAAAAGACAAGGCAGTGGATTGTCCATCTATTTGAGCGTTGTAGGGTGCGCCTGTGGGGCCAGACCCCATTGTTTTTTCTAACAAGTTTTCCGGCCACATCCGGCCTAGCGCCCGGCTCGCTTCAGTCAAGGAAGGGTCTGGCACGTGCCCTGAGCAGCCGGAGCCACAAGAGAGATTATGCACAGAGGCAACAGAGCTCAGGAAGAGGGAACAGTCCCCGAAGTGGCTTGCTCGAATTAACAGATCAGAGCGGCTTCTGGCTTCGTCGTCCAGATCCATCCTTCTATTATGCGGCACATATGTGAAATGAGTGATCTTGGAATTGGTCGTGAGATAGAGAAGCATCGTAAAAAAGTACGTTCAACCTCGCTCGTGAGAACACTTTCTTGGTTCTACCGCTTGCGGAGAACATTCATGGGTTGAACGGGCAAGGCATCTCGGTCTGAGTAGGACATGGTTGGGGATTTAGGATTCCCCCGTGGCGCCATGTCCCGACTCAACCCAGCATTCAATGACCTGAGATAATAATAGTTACTCCCGCCTGCTGGCGAGGACGCCAGCATTAGGGTCCTGCCTTTTGATTCTGTTTGTCGGGACTCTTCACAGACACGCTGCCTTTCGTAAAATGATATCTCCTTCGTCTCGCTCTCTGTAAGACCTACACGGAGTACCTGCTCAAAGCATCTGCTTTGTGTCACAAGCACTAAATTGTGTGCTGACACCTCGAAGTGACCAACAAAGACCTTCAAGCCCGCATGCGCCTTGCTTTAGAAACCTACAAGAGGTTGGTGAGCTAGCGAGCCTTAAGAAGATGGGTTTACATACTTGGAGATCCCCTAAAGGAGATCTGTTCCGAATTTTGTCATTTTAGAATTCGAGCTAATGGCCTCTGGAGTGCCTTCTGCAATGAGGCGGTCTTGCCAATCTTTGTTATGTGCCAAAGACGGCGTGATGCTGTTTGTGAGCGCCTCGGCAAGCCGATGAAGGCCTAATCGGACAGAAAGTTCAGGTTGGCTCCGATGCTTGCGTTTGCCGCACCGTCTATGACCCGTTGACTGACGACTGCTCTTACAGCCGTGATGGATAAACGTTGGAAGTGCTGGGCGCATAGCTCACGGTCAACCCTTGGCTCATAAGAGTGCCACAGCACTAATCAAGGGGATGCGACTAAACTCGTCCCGTATCACATCCTCCGTTGTCAGCCCCGTATGGGCGGTTCAATCATCCCTCCTAGATTTAACTATCGACTGGGCCTTCAGGATACGGCTATAGCTTTCTTTGAACCAAAGAAAAGGTCATTGCGGTTGAGTGGTCTTCTAGAATTAATGGCTTTGGTGGAATGGAACGAAAGACAAAAGTCCGGTAATGTATTCGGCCACGAGCCGTCAACGGAAGTCCTCCGTAAAAGAACTTTAACTGTAAATTACGTTCGTTGCGCTAGAGTGATTGTGCATGATTCCTCTGTGCATGCTCCTGTTTATTTGGGGATGCGATCATTGTTGGGGGTCAAGCTCTGGCCGAATTCAAGGCGAAGCTCCGGCGAGGCTCAGGCTTGAAGCGGCGTGGCTCAGGTCCCCTGGCTGGCCATGGAAAATCTACCTCAGTACTTTACTTGCGAGGTAGCGAGAGGGCGCGGGGACTTTTGATGGGCGTGGGCTTGGCTACCTTGGTGGAACTGGGACACTCTCTTGCTCTGGGAAGATAGAAAATGCGGGCCAGCGACCCAGCTAGCTGCGCACGTAGTGGGCGCCGACGCCCTCTGTGCAGGCAGGGGAGGGGGGAGGCACGGTGGGTTGGCTGGTGGCGGGTACCCACGGCCCGGCCGTTGTTCGCTGGTGCTGGCTGGTCGGTCGGAGCCCATCGGACCAGACCAGACGTTTTATGACATCGCGTGCCCTCGGTCGCGGCCGATGATGGGTTGATGTGCACGCCCTGCCGGCCCGGGTCTGCTCTCTCTCCCCCCCCCGATTGTTCTTGACTTGTCACATTGTCTTCCCAATCTACAGAGGCTGTCAATTCCGTCCAGTCAAGATGGTTTTGTCTCTCCCTGGGCTGCGCAGTGGCTC
>AZGY01000011.1:593210-672481 GCA_001636675.1 Moelleriella libera RCEF 2490 | reverse complement strand
GGGCCCAGTCCTCCATGGCCATGGACAGACAGCAGCAAGTTCGTGTTGAGATTTTCCCCCAAACGCTGCTTGCTCCTTTTTGGCTGACAGTGGTTTCTTGTCCGACTTGCAGCTTCTTGCCGCTCACCTCAAGGAAGCCGATCCTGCCGTCTTCGACATCGTTGAAAACGTACGTGCCTCTTGACTTTACGTGCTCCGTGATGGCGGAAAGGCAGAAACAATCCCCTGGGCTGATTTGAGGTGCTGAACGGATTCGCGGCGTTGTTAGGAAAAAAAACGACAACGGCACTTTATCAACTTGATCCCCTCTGAGAACTTTACCTCTCAAGCTGTCCTGGATGCCCTCGGCAGTCCCATGCAAAGTAAGCTCTCGCATGCAGTAGAAAGAGGGAGGCATTGACCGATAGAAGCTGACTGAAGCCCCTCTTCACCTCGGGTTCTCTAGATAAATACTCCGAAGGGTACCCCGGCGCGAGATACTACGGAGGCAATGAGTTCATCGACCAGTCCGAGCGTCTGTGCCAGCAGCGCGCCCTCGAGGCCTTTGATCTGGATGCTCAGAGCTGGGGCGTCAATGTTCAAGGTGAGCCCGAGAAGGTAGCGTCACAGTCTTCCATGGATCAAAGCCTGACAGTCATCACCACAGCACTCTCTGGTGCGCCCGCCAATTTATACGTCTACTCGGCCCTCATGAATACGCATGATCGGCTGATGGGTCTCGATCTGCCTCACGGCGGCCACCTCTCGCACGGCTACCAAACACCGACGAAAAAGATCTCCTTCATCTCCAAGTACTTTGAGACGGTGCCGTATCGTCTGGACGAGGCCACGGGCCTCATTGACTACGACAAGCTCGAGGAGCTCGCCAGCATCTACCGGCCCAAGATCATCATTGCCGGCGCCAGCGCGTACAGCCGCCTCATCGACTACAAGCGGATGCGGGACATTTGCGACAAGGTCAACGCCTACCTCCTCGCCGACATGGCGCACATCTCGGGCCTCGTCGCGGCCAAGGTGGTGCCCACGCCCTTTGCCCACGCCGACATCGTCACCACGACGAGCCACAAGTCGCTGCGCGGGCCCCGCGGCGCCCTCATCTTTTTCCGCCGCGGCGTGCGCCGCCAGAACCCCAAGACCAAGGTCGACGAGATGTACAACCTCGAGCAGCCTATCAACTCGTCCGTCTTCCCGGGCCACCAGGGCGGCCCGCACAACCACACCATCACCGCTCTCGCCGTCGCCCTCAAGCAGACGCAGAACCCCGACTTCCACGCCTACCAGCTGCAGGTGCTCGCCAACGCCAAGGCCTTCGCCAAGCGCCTCGGCGAGGACAAGGCCAAGGGCGGGCTCGGGTACACGCTCGTCAGCGGCGGCACCGACAACCACCTCGTCCTCGCGGACCTGAAGCCGCACGGCATCGACGGCGGCCGCGTCGAGCGCGTCCTCGAGCTCGTCGGCGTCGCCGCCAACAAGAACACCGTCCCCGGCGACCGGTCCGCCCTGGTGCCCGGGGGTCTGCGCATGGGCACCCCGGCCATGACGACGCGCGGCTTCGCCGAAGACGACTTTGTGCGCGTCGCTGACATCGTCGACCGCGCCGTCACCATCGCCTCGCGCATCGACAAGACCGTCAAGGCCGCTGCCAAGGAGCGCGGCGAGAAGGCGCCGGCGAAGCTCAAATTGTTCCTGGACCACGTCGGTGGCGGCGATTCCGAGCCGGACATTGTCCAGCTGCGCAGCGAAGTCGAGCAGTGGGCCGGCACGTTTCCCCTCCCATGGGAAGCGTCGCAATAAGAGAGGAAGGACCCCCCCAAAGAGGAATGGGGAGGGGCAACGCGGAGGATATGGAAGATGCACTCTCGATGGAAACTGGGACCTGGTGACGAAGGGTCAATACGCCAGGATTCGTATGTTTAATCAAGTGTTGTTGGCATGGGATGTCATTTGGCTGGTCGGGTGATCCAACTACTCTCGTGCTGATGGGTGGCCAAACTGGCTGGCTAGGTGACCAAGTATTCCCGTGGTGATGGTGATGGTGATGGTGATGGCGGTCAGCTCGTGCTCCAGCGAATGTCTTTGGTTCAGAGCAGTACGCAGCGAGCACTGTATTATATCAACACGATGCAGCAAGGGGGCGAGACTCAGATACTTTGCAGGATCGAGGCATTGCTACTAGGTGTGCTTTCTCTTTTCACGTTGACACCCATCGCGACGGTTTTCCAACGGGCCCGGGTTCCGGCTTTTCGTTTCCACAAGCAGTAAATGTCCACAATGCACGATACGTTTTGCAACATTGGAGTGCGGAAATTGATTATAGAGAGGTCAGAACAAACGAAATGATCAGGGAGAGAAAACCGTGTCGCACGGCCCAGGCAGGCAGGCAAGCATACATTTGCTTCAAATAATGCCATCGTGTTGCATTGTACGCTGCGTTGCCACTTGAACTATAAACAAAGATATGCATGGCCCATGAATCTCATAATCCTTTCTGGCCCGGAATGATTGAAAATAAAAACCCAAAGACGCCCGTCACGCGAACACTACACCATCTCCTGCTCTTACACCTGCGCCGACCCAGCCTGTGCTCCCGTGACCCTCTTCGTGGTTTCACGCCCTGCCATGAAGTCATAATACTCTCGCAAGGGACCGAGGCCACGAAACACGTCGTCTGCTCCCAACTTGACCACCAGGGCGTGGAAAACAGGCCACGCCGCAAAGTCTACAATCGTCGGTGACAAGGAGTCATCTGCGAAGCTTGGCCCCGGAACAAAGTCACTCCAAACAGCTAGCTCCTCACGAAGTGGTATCGAGAGCTGGTCGCGGGCTGGCTGGTGTCTCCAGAGATCTGCCAGTCTGAGGGCCCGTTGAAAGCGACTCAGTCGAATTGCTATTGTGCCCGGTGCGGCGCACAGGGCTGTCGATTCGCCGTAGACGGCATCGAGATAGAGTAGGATGGCCATGTCTCCGTCCACCACGGACTTGTTTTCATCGTTGTCGACGAACCGGACCGGCAGCGACCCTGAGGCGACACCAGCAGTAGCATTATCGTCGTCGTCATCTGCTCGTGACGCAAGACTGCCCTTAGCATAGTTCACGCCGTACTCTGCCAGCATCAGACTGACGCGCATGTTGGTGATGGCATCAGCAGAGGCAAAGAAGCGCGGTGAACTGCGTATATGTAGCACGTCAAAGCCCTTCCCATAACGAGCATCCCAATCAAACGTCGACGTGTTGTTTTCCGTTCCAAATGCCTTGAGCATCTCTACAGCCTCAGGGCCCTGTCCATTGATCACAAGCTTGGCTGCGTCGCGGGTCTTAGCCGTGCCGCCCTGCCCCCAGATGATCTTCTCGTCACGGTCCAAAAAGGTGCCGATTTGGCGAAATGTCAGCGAAATTCTGGATCCAGAAAACGCCAGCTCTGCAGTCGTCTTATCTCTCTCGGCTCGTTTGTCCTGGCGAATTGAATGAAGCCACTTCATATTGGTCCGCAGCCCCATGCGACACAAGGAATTGTGCGGCAAAGGCGCCCGCTCCGTCTGGCGCTTCCTTTCATCAGAGGGCGATGTATCGCTCCCAGATGCATGTTTGGATTGCCGCTTCGTTCTGAACACCATGGTTCGTTCAGCCCCAAGACTTACATTGGCAATATATGAGCCTTTGACGATGTCGAGGGTCTTGTCGCTATGCTCAGAAATGTAGTCTTTGCCATCACGATAAAATTGAATCAAGACGTGGTTCAGCGCATGGCCCAAATGCCTCTCTGTTTCCGCCTTGATTGCGAGGACAGTTGGGGAAAAAGGTCGCAAAGGCGGTGATTCATCCGATGGATGGCGATACACCGGCATGCTTCCATCGTCTGCTACGGCGCCTTGGACGGCTACCAAGCGTGGGACTTCGCCACCTTGATGCAACATGCGCTGCCATTGCACCTCGGAACGGAGGTCGTCGAAGGCAGTTTTGACTATGCTTTCTGGCAGCAAATTCTCAATCACATCAGTGTCGCCCTCGCAAAGACCCTTGCGCAAGGTCTTTGCGAGCGATCCTTTGGCCTCGGACTCCGAAGTCTTCCGATTCTCTTGATCCGGGCCGATGCCCATGATCACATCGGCGATTGGAACTTGGCTGTGTGGTGTAGTTGCATCATTGGCGGCGCTGGTAATTGAGCACAATCCATCGTCCTTATCTGCGGTCGCATCTTCATGCTTGACCACGTGCGGAACTTGCGGTTCAATTCGCTGTGCTTCTTTCGCCTTCGTCTCGAGCCCCTGCTCAGCCGCCTCCTGCTGCTTCGGCTTGGCGCCATGCAGGTCGGCTCGGGCTGCATCAGAGGACACTGCGCCACTGCCAGGCCCCGATGGCGCTGGCTTGCCTGCACCCAGCTGCAGACCTGCCATGGAGGCTACAATGTCTACTGACTTGACCCCGCTGTCGTCTTCAACTACCCTTGTGTCTGGTCCCGATGAGGTGAGTGCACTGTGTCGTCCTTGGTGTTGGGGGGATTGAGGCGCTGTAAGTGCGGTAGGGTCAATCTGGAGAGTTTCCTTAACTTCCTCAGCCGATGCGATCTCACAGCCTGTCAGCTTGATCAAACTCTTCACGGCCATGAGCTGTCGCTGTTCCTCTCGATATCCACAACAATCTTCTACGACAGTGATGGACATGCCGTGGCCGGCCGCGTCCAAGGCCGTGGCATAGACTCCTACATTGGCCATGGATCCGCAGATGAACACTTCCATTACCATCTTTGCCCGTAGGATCCGGAGGAGATGCGTTCCGTTGAAGCCTGAGTAATGTGTCTTGGTCACGATCGAGTCTCCCTTCTTGACGGCTGCCTCTACGGCAGGACTCATCTTGGCTCCCCATGATCCCGCCTTGACACAAGAAGGCTCGGTATGGCTCAGGAACGCCTCCTGGTCCGGCGCCTCGTCAGGGTCGGCTGGCAAAGGAGATGATGTGCCCCGTGCTCGGCCTTGGCCCGTCTTGTGTCTTCTCGCTGCTGGACTATCAGAGACAACAATTGCCTCGGTGCTGGCCAGGACTTGTCTCTCGAACAAGGACTGAACCCATATCACGTCGCCTTTGCCTCTGAAGCCATGCACGAGCTGCAAAGCGCGATTGACGAATCCATCGGAGCTTGTCGAGGGCAAAGCTCCATTCTCGTCGAGAAAGTCATTTTGAAAGTCCACAAGGATCAAAGCTTTTCGTGTAGTCAATTGTGGCAGGAGCGCCTGATCAAAGGCGAACATGGTGTCAATTGATACGATGCCTTGCTCGCCCTAGTTGGATTTTGAAAAGTAAACTTTGAATGCTGCCTCTCACAAATGAACCGTGACGCAGGTAGTTCGTGATGCGGGCTTCCACCCGGTGGTGAGGAGGGGCTGAGTCGCCGGTGATCCCGATCAGCTTGGAAATTGTTTGATCAAGAGGACTGGGCAACGGGAAGATGGTGCAAACATTGTCAGTCGGTCCAAGGCCCGCGCCCAGGAGCATGTCGACAGGACGAGTGTTGTCGGATCACGACCTGGACAGAATCTACGACATCCAGAGGAACTAACATGGTAGACATGTGACAGAAAGTGGCCGTGAGACAATATACACCAGACGCTGTTAGGTGGAGCACCCCGGGGCACCGGTCTGTCATTAATAGTCTCGCGTCCGAATCCGCAGAATGGACTCGGGCCCGTGGGCTGGCTTGCGGGTGTTGAACACACGTTGCATATCCCGAACGCTCTGCATGCATTCCTGGCCGCGTCGGCTGGACGCCGAGACCGTGTTGACAGGGTATGAGCAAGCGACCCGAGACAGCAGATAATCGGCTGCGGGATGGTGTGACCACTATCGATTGGACGCTTGCGTGCGGGTGCGACGTCACCTCGGTCGATTCCGGTCGATTCTTGCAACGTTGGTGACTGTGAGGAAGCGAAGAGCACGATACAATGATGCCAGCAAAGCTTGTTCATGTGCCGCCACGTTTTGCTGGAATCGAGTCTTTGTGACCAAGAGCATTTCTAGGAAGGAAAGAGTTTGGTGCGCTCGCTGCACGCTGCACCTTCCCAGACACATTATGAAAGGACACAGCGTTGACGGCTACGTTCCAGGAGCGGTGCACGTATTGCAGTATATAATATCAATTCGAGTAAAATCGGAATCTCGCTTGCTTAATTTCTCTGAGCCGGCCTACGACAGTCTTGCATCCTACGTTGAGCATTGTCCTTATCATGGAACTCTGTCAGGGTAGGAGGTGCTGACCTGAGAGGTGCAGGCGGTGGATGCGTGCAAATTGCGGTGGAGCCGAGCTTTAACCATGGGGAACCAGACCCGCTAAAGCGCATCTCACCTCCAGCTCGTGACGAGACCGTTGCTAATTCAAGATCAGCCGCCCCCCGTCACCCCTCCTAGAAAGAAACGGGCCACCAAGGGCGTGGCACGGTCTCATCTTGAAAAAGCTTATGCAGCATATCGCGTTCTCCTCGGATCCGATCATGCTTGTCCGAGCAACCAGCAAAGAGGACTCAGCGGAACGATTGCGACTCGACCTCTCGTTGCCCTCCTCGCCCTGAGCCATGTCATCGAAACGGAGTCCCTCGCTTGATCCGTCTGAGGAGTTTGACAGAAGCTCGAAGCGGCGTAGATCCAGTCCTCTTGCCGTCGCCGCTGGGTCGGCAGCAGCAGAAGAAGGAGAAGAAGGAGAAGAAGGCATCAGCGAAAATGGGGCCAAGATCGAGCCCGAGGTAGCTCGAATATCCTTCGCGCCCACGTATCACGCCAATGCTAGGGCCGGCATTCAACGCTCGATAGCCTTGGTCTTGAGGCACGACGGTTTCGTATCGTCTACGCATGAAGCAGCCGAGAGCTTCACCTCACTTGTCGAGACTTGTCCGTTAGCGCCTGTGTCTTGACTGCCAAACTTCGCCTGCTCTGTGCTGATGATAGCTAGATTTGGAATCTCTGATTGAAGAGACCAAAAGACTTGCTTTGTCTTCACGTCGAGACTATCCCTCGCCCTTGGACTTCGAGGTCGCCCTAAAACGATTTAATCTACCCATCTCGTCACTCAAACCGCATCTGAAGAACCCTCTGCCCGAGGACACACTCGCACCGAAGTTTCAGGACGTTCAACTTGCTGACGAAGACGCTTACGCAACTCTTCCGCTACTAGGGCCAGAGCTCAGCGGTCGACCAGACAAGGAAGCGAAACAATATATTCCAGTTTCATTCCCCGATTTTCCGAGCCGCCACACATACAGATTTACACCACAGGAGGAATCAAAGACACGAGACTCGTTGAAAACCCGAGAAGAAGCTGCAAGAACTGCACAGCAGGGCGAAGATGCTTTGAGAAGGCTGGTTCGGGCATCGAAAATGCGAAATCAGAAAGAAGCAAAGTCCCTGGTAGAAAAAGACGATAATGGCAGGGAGCGTTTCCGGCTCTGGGAATCGACCATGCGGCGCTTCATGGGGACCGATCATCAGCTCGAGTACACCGACAGTATCGAAACTGCGGATCATACCATGATCGTGAATGGAGACAATACGTTTGCTAGGAAAGAAGTATCCCGTGTGGGCAAAAGACCTGCAGTCACGTCAGCCAATGTCAACTGACGGTTTCTTCAGAGCCGTGTCGACTCGAGATCGATTTCCAGCATTTGATCACGTTCGTTTTTTCCTCATTGCAAGACATGAAGCGTTCTCGAGGGGTTCGTCGATATGCTTGAGCGTCTCGCGCTATTGGGGCTTGATGGGTTGATTGCTTGAACAAGGTCCTCGACTATGATCATCTCGCCGGACTTAATACATCCTGTCGTCACAAGCGCGTTTTCTTGAAAAAATGCTGTGCATGTCATTAAGCGAAACTATGGGTAAAAAGGTCTGAACTTGCGTCCACCAGATCTGGCCCGTCACTGCTTTTCAAAAGCCAACTTTGATGTTGTCCGTACTACATTCTCAAAAGAGCACTCACAGAAAGACGGACAGCGTGATACTTTGTGTCGGGCAATGATTGCAAGGCGCAGCAAATTACCTGGATTTCACTTTTAGACCATTACCGTAACAGTGTCCTGATACAGAAAAGGATGATACTTTCAGCGCGGAACCAACATGTCACTCCTAGCTTTCTTGGCGGCGTACCGACATTTTTATCACAGGAGCAGGACTCTTTGACATGAGCGTTTTTTTATTCAAAGAACTAGAAAAGAGCTACTTTTGTTCAATATGCCTGCCTACCATGCCTGTCAATGACCGGCATCAGTTTGAAGTGCCTAGATCGCTGTCGAATCCAAAAGGCTGGGAAACATTGTGAAATGCTCTTGAAATCGATGACCGGATTAAACTGTCCCCCACCTGAGAAGGGTAGGTACGTGACTGTTGGGCGACGGCGGGGACGCGCCAATCGCGTGGCGGCCCTAACTTTTCACCCACACAAAAAAATTACCAAGTTCAGCCTCCCAAATTCCGAGCCTCAGCCGACGATTGACTCAGCCGGATTTTGCAGAGAACCTGGAAGCCTTCGCGATCCTCCTTTGACCCAGCTATCTTTCCTTGCCATTTGCGCATCCCGATCTTCGTTCCATAGCCCTCGTCACCTTCGTCATGGCTGAACAATTGATCCTCAAGGGCACCCTGGAGGGCCACGTACGTTTCCGTTCTACCTCTCTTGCCAGTGTCGCTCTTTCACCAAGCCTGGGCGTCTACAATTCGATGTCTCAGAAAATGGTCAACGGGGGGCAGTCGGACAAGTTGAGATTGACGAATAGAAAATGGAATAAGGATTGCTAACTTGGCAGGCAGAGCGGCTGGGTCACCTCCTTGGCCACCTCTATGGAAAAGTACGTCGAATGCCGAGAGATCGTTCGTTCCGTTCGACATGACATGCCTGCATCCGAATTATGAAATCGAACCATCGCGAAATGGTGGCTAACATGCAGTCTCATCTTTGACAGCCCCAATATGCTTTTGTCCGCCTCCCGCGACAAGACTCTGATCATCTGGAATCTGACCCGCGACGAGAGCCAATACGGCTACCCCAAGCGATCCCTGAAGGGCCATTCTCACATCGTGTCTGATTGCGTACGTTATAATTCCTGCGGTTGACGAAGAAATTTGGGGCTTGCGGGCATACTGATGCAAGGGCACTTGAACAGGTTATTTCTTCTGATGGTGCTTATGCTCTCTCCGCTTCTTGGGACAAGACTCTTCGCCTGTGGGAGCTTGCCACCGGCACCACTACTCGACGATTTGTTGGCCACACCAACGACGTTCTCTCCGTCTCTTTCTCCGCTGATAACCGCCAAATTGTTTCTGGTTCGCGTGACCGAAGCATTAAGCTATGGAACACCCTTGGCGACTGCAAGTTCACCATCACTGACAAGGGACACACCGAATGGGTCTCCTGCGTGCGATTCAGCCCCAACCCCCAGAACCCGGTCATCGTTTCGTCTGGTTGGGACAAACTCGTCAAGGTACGTTCGGAAGGAAAAGCAATACGTGCGACGTTGTGGCCCGCAGCACGGTGCACCACGATTCTCCTCCGATATGATGTAACGCAAATTATACGTAATCGCTACTTCAGAGCCTTTACGGCCATGAGACAAACCTATCGCCTTTGCCTGATCTTCACATGTTATCCCCAACTTTACTTTGGATAATACCTTCACCGCTCAGACCCAAGTCCGGAGGCTTGTGAACAGCTGCTAACACGAGTCTTCCATCCACTAGGTCTGGGAATTGTCCAGCTGCAAGCTGCAAACAGATCACATTGGCCACACTGGCTACATCAACACCGTGACCATCTCGCCCGATGGCTCCCTATGCGCCTCCGGTGGCAAGGACGGCACCACCATGCTCTGGGACCTCAACGAGTCTAAGCACCTTTACTCACTGAACGCCAATGACGAGATCCACGCCCTCGTCTTCTCTCCCAACCGATACTGGCTGTGTGCCGCTACTGCCAGCAGCATCATCATTTTCGACCTGGAGAAGAAGAGCAAAGTTGACGAGCTCAAGCCTGAGTTCGCCGCTGTCGGCAAGAAGAGCCACGACCCCGAGTGTGTCTCTCTGGCTTGGTCTGCTGATGGCCAGACCCTTTTCGCCGGCTACACCGACAATAAGATTCGTGCTTGGGGTGTCATGTCGCGGGCGTAGGAATTCTAGACATGGACTCGGAGGCGAAGAGAACGACATCAGTGGGCGAAGAATGTACGTGACAAGGGTCGAAGGAAATCAATGAACCCAAAATCTCAGCAATGCCGTAATAGATTGAGCGGATTGTGGCAGATCATGATGAGGCGTCAAATGGCTGGCTTCTCCCCGTCTGGTCTTCATCGGTGTGAAGGTTATGCGGGGAACCGGGAAAAAACTTTACAAAGGGCATGATGCGAAGCTGTTACAGCACTCTGTAGTAGAGGAAGCATGCAGGCTTTGTTTTTTCTATAAAGTTACTCAACTGTCACGTTGCGTACAACTGCAAGTAACTGTGGTGTCTTTCGCCATGTATCTTCCTTGCTGTAGGCTACCCCGAATATCCGGAGACGTATCTTGCGCCCTATCATGTTCCGAATGTTGCGAAGAATACGGCTTGCGCAGATGACCAAGTACCTACCTATCTACCTACCTACCTAGGTAGAAGCTAGTTAGGTATTGAGCGGCGTGAGAGTGACCAGAAATAGCGTCCCGCTCCAGGCCTAGGAGGTGCATCGTAAGTTGCAGCGTTGACAGCCAGCAATTCAGCATTCTGCCGTCGTGTTATTCTCGTTCTCGCGTAACTTTACAAACGTGTTGGACCTCTCTCGCCATAGCTGGTTCTTTCATGGCACATCTCCATGTACCATGATCTGAACAAGGAGAAGCCTCTCCCGATACGCCGTTGTCCTCGAAAGAACAAAAGGCCTATAGTGCGGAGTCTCTTGACCGACATCTGAATCCCACAAAAAATGGCTCGCCCCTCCCGCGATGGACCGTTTTGTTGAACTTCCACACATGTCCCTCTCCGACCTGCCTCGATCACAAGAACGGTGGGAGTGCGAAGGGATAGCTTGAGTTCTTGATGCGAAATACGCTGAGTAAGAAGCTGTAGACGAAGAACACGGCTCCAGCCCAGATGAGAACAGCGATTGATTGCGAATTTGCGCTAGGCATTCGGGGAACCTTGGTCGCAAGAGCAATGGTGCAGAAACTCAAGAGGCCATCTGCAAAGGTCGCGTTAGCATGGAATGGTGCTATGATATCATGTGGCAATAACTGCTTCTCTTCGTTTCCAACTTACACATGGCGGCGACGATTTGAGTTTCCAGCCCCAGCTGACTCTGAAAGCCACCGGCAAAGTAAGTGATCCCCCCTTTGCCGTCTCCGGCAACGTACGGAACCTTGCGAATATGGTTGAACATGTGTCCGCTGATGAAGAGGAGGATGGCAATCATGCAACCAGCGGCCCAAAGGTTACGGCTCTGCACAATGGGAAGAATGTATGGCGCGGCTGAGACGAAGACCGTGATGGCACCGGCAAGAAATGTGAAGACGGAGGCCCATTTCAGGTAATTGATGGGGCGCTTGAGTTCGGGATGAGGCCGTCCTGGTAGGTGGCGGGCTATCCAGGCGTGGACTTGCTCCGCGGAGGAAGATCTAGAGGACCAATTCATCAGTACGAATTGCGTAGTAGTGTCGCAAGGTATGTCGCTGATTGCTTACCCTGAGTTGAAGTCGAATCGGACGGGCTCAACGGATGCAGTGGCATGTGGTCCGGTCGTTGGTGGAAAGAGGAGCAAAACGGGAGCGGTTTGAAGCCCAAGCTATGTTTGTGAGCAGGACTACTTCTTGTGTGATGAATCATAGCAGAGCAGAGCCGAGTCCAGCATACCGACATGAAGGTATCTCTGCCTTCGGTAAAATCCAAGACGCCAAAAAGGAGCCGGGACTCTTGCTTGCGATCCCCTTTGGTCCAGCTCTGAGCGAGCAAATCCCATTCTGGCTTGAACTCTCGGCACAACTGGCAGCCAAATCTTGCGTCCTCGGCAGTCAGGACAACGGCAACAGAATAGTCGCGCGGAGTAGATGTCAATGACTTGTAGGAGGCATCGTTGAGTACAATGGGTGTCGAGCTTCGGGATAGGCGGGAGAATTTGTCGAACCGCTCCTCACTCGACAGCTTCGCAGCCGAAGCACCAGCCACCAGAGCGCAGGCTGACGCCAGTATCGACAGAAGACGCATCGTGGGGGGCTGGCGGGAGAGTTTGTGTAAGTCGATTGGATGTGTTCAGCAGGAATTTCGCGAAGCCGTCCAGTGGACCTCACTCGGTTTGAAGCTGAGGTGGCCTTCCACACACACACACCTTCACTGTCCCGCGCATTAGCGCAGGCCCACTAGGAGGAAGCTCAGGCACGAGCAACTTGCCTTAGTCAGCACCCGGGCCAAGCAGCGGCGTTACCGTTGAGAGAGGGGCGCTAATCCCAAATCAGCAACATGTTTACTTGCGCATGCGGGACGCCCGACAGGCAAAACAAGAGACGCTTATTGTTACCCAAGACTGGACGAGACGGACCACCAATTGTATCGTCATCGCCATCGCCGCTGTCACACGCAAGCTCCAATACAGAAGGGAGCAGTCACCTTTTTGGCTGCCCTGGCTGCGCGCCGCCTTCCAACGTTCACACGAGCTTTAGTTTTTTTCTTCCATTGCGTTGCATCCTTCTTTAAAGCGATCTGAAAAGCCACCAACATGAGTGTGAAAGCGAATCAGGTAGCGCAAATCCCTCGTTTTGTTGAGAAGACTGCAAGAAAATCAATGCTGACTTTCCGGAAGCGCATGGCGCGCATTCACGAGCTCGAAATTCTCCGGCAAGACGCGATTCACAAGGCCCGGTCGATCACTCGGGATGAAGAAGCACGGCTCCTCCAATTACGGCTGTTGACGATGCGCGACGAAAATGCCAACTTGAGAGAAAAGCTCGGCCAGAGAGACTTCACGATCAGTAGTCTTACCAGAGAAATGGACGAAATCCGTTTGCATCAGGACGA
The DNA here is from genome assembly GCA_001636675.1 of Moelleriella libera RCEF 2490. Lineage (NCBI taxonomy): Eukaryota > Fungi > Ascomycota > Sordariomycetes > Hypocreales > Clavicipitaceae > Moelleriella > Moelleriella libera. The sequence goes on along the minus strand of AZGY01000011.1, from coordinate 659,472 downwards.
GGGCCAAAAAACCATACGCGCGCAAGACTCGCGGATCAAGAAGCAGGAGCTTGATCTGGAGGACCTCAAGGTAATGCTGCCAGCTCTCAGGCCACGCTTCTCAAGTGTTTTTTCTGATCTTGGTGGGACAATCATAGGCCGAGATTGAGGCGTTGAACGGCTCGAGGCAAGACTCGGGAAAGGCGCTGCAGGAAAAATTTGCCCTGAGCAGAGAATTGGATCGTATCAGGCCGGAGCTGGAACATCTGCAATCGCAGCTCACCGCCTACCAGGGAACTGTAGTGGAAAAGAACGAGCTTCGGCGTCAGCTGGACGTGCTGGAGGTGGAACTGGAAAACGAGAGGCGCGCGAAGCAACGCCTGCAGTCGAGGAGCAACCAAGAAGCGGCCGTCGCCGATCTGACATCTCGTCTGGAGGAAGCCGAGAAGAAGCTTGCATCGGAAAAGAAGGAGAACGAAAAGGCCAGAAAAGAGCACGAACGGCAAATAGCAGCAGCAAAGGCTGATAAGGAAAGGCTGGAGGAGCGCATTTCTAGTCTCAAGGAGAAGTCTAAGACACTTCAAGCTGAGCTGAAGGAGGCAAGAGGGCAACTCGAAGAAGCTCGGTCAGAGATCGCAGCAGCCTCCAAGGCACGCCCTGTTTCTCGCCCTGTTGGTGGTGGTGGTGATGATGGTGAGGAGAAGCCGAAAAGATCCGTCACACTTAAAGCTGAGCTGGGCAAGAAACGGCGCGCTCCAGTCATGAGCTTCGAGGAGATTGTCATTCAGACTCCAGGTAACGACCTGACTGCTCGAGAGAGACCGAAAAAGAAGCGAGGGGGCGAGAAAGCGACTGTCGGGGAAAAGTCTGCCTTTTCGGTCACACCCTTTCTGAGTCGCAGCAAGTCTCTGACGGATGATTCCGGCAAGGAGGACTCGTCGCACAACGCATCCACCGAGGCCGAGCCGGAGTCTCCGTTGGCCGAGTCACCAGCCCAAATCGAATCAGAAGAGGAGGCGCTCAAGCCCAAGGTTTCGTTCAAGTCATCCGTCTCCTTCAAATCACCGACAAAGCCGGCCAAAGCCAAGGAAGCACCTCTCGCCAGGCCGGTACCCCTGGGCGAATCCACGCCAGCCAAGGCCAACAAAGTCGTCAAGTCACGAGCAGCAGCCCCAGCAGCAACAGCGCCAAAACCCAAATCAATACCAGAGGCCATTTCCATCGACAAGTCGATTGCAGACTCGAGTGCCACCGACCAGGAGAATCTGTCTTCAATATCGGCAGCAAACTCAGTCGCGGCAGCAGCAGCAGCAGCAGCGACAGCCGCCGCCCCAGTCGCCAAGAAGCCCCGTGCAGCGCCATCAGCAGCACCGCCCAAGCAGATGCCGGAGGGGGAAGTGAAGAAGAAAAAGCGCAAGTTGCTGGGCGCTGCCAACAAGACGCTCTTTGACGAGGATGACGACGAGGACGGCGAGGCGATCACGCATAAGCCTCTGCCTGCACTGGCCCTGGCTGCCGGGAAGCGGACAAAGGCCCGCTTGGGCGGCGGTCTGCGGAACGCATTTGCGTCAACGGCGTCATTTTCGCCGCTCAAGAGGGATCGGAGAGGCGTCAATGCCAGCTTTTTGGTTTGAGTGCGAGGAGGTAGAGAAGGAGCATGAACTTGTTGTTGCTTCGCGTGCTTTTTTTTTTTTTCCTCATGCAGCGGGTTCTCTTGAATACGAGGATAACCACAGCGGGCTGTGCTCGACTGAAGTTTTGTTTCTACTTTTTCTTTTTTTGTATCTATTTTGGGGCATGCATCACCGGTGTTTTGTTCTTATGATTTACTGGGACTGGTTTGGGACGTGAACGGGGGACATCGAACCTGAATGGAGTTGTGATTCAACCCACTTTGGCGAATTTTGTGCGAACACGCCTTGGAGAATAACGTAGACTTTTTCCGTCATCGTAAATTTGAAATTCTTTTCATGGAAATGATGGCCATGGTGGTGCTGTGTCGTATTGTTTCCGTAGATGACGGTGTGGTTTGCCGATGCAGGGTAGGTGGGTCAGTCCCAGACGTTTTTGGGGCCGGCTACATCTAATTATCCCGTCAACATCAACAGGGGGCCCAAGGCACCGACAGCATTGAACCCTTTTCACATCATTGCCTCGCGCTTGTACATATATCATCTGCATGCTGATGGCATTGCACTCGCTGAGTCCTCATGGCCACTTTCCTGTGCGGCTCCAAGCTGCTGCGCCCCTGCACATGCCGGTGCTCTCCTCCCTCCTCCAGCAAAGCCCTGCTCGCCGCTCCTCTCACGCCTTCTTTCCCTCCACCTCCTTCTGCCAGCGGCGGTAGCGAGAGCCGCAGCGCCGTCCGCTGGTCGTCGTCGTCGAGCTCGCGATGGAAGCAGCGCCAGGGGCAGGACCCGTACGCACGCGAGGCCAAGGTCCAGCGTCTCAAGAGCCGGGCCGCTTTCAAGCTTCTCGAGGTAAATTCCCAAAAAAAAACCCAACCCAACTAAAACGAAAAGTAAAGAAAAGGCCCCAAAAAATGACAAGAAGAGGCTCGATTCTCCGGGCTGGCTGTATCTTGTGTCCTCTCTACTACTACTTGCTTTGCCGTCAACTACGAGCACTGATGTTTCGGGCGCTGCTGTTGGGCGCTGTCGGGCAGATAGATGGATGCGAAATACAAGCTGTTTAAGCCGGGGCAGACCGTCGTTGACCTGGTATGTCTGCCCCCTTTCCCCCCTCCATCTCACTTTTGAGAGATCGGACCATGATGGACAAGATTTTTCCTTCCACCCGCTTTACTTGGCACTGCTAAGGGTTTTCGTTTGTTGTCGGCCAGGGCTACGCTCCCGGGAGCTGGTCTCAAGTAAGAGAGCCCCTTACCTTACCACACCCTTCCTTTGATAAGAGTCCAGTCCCTCTCACTTACACCGCTTGCCCTTGTCCTGCCACTCTGCTCTCAGGTCGCGCTGGATCGCACCCGGCCTCACGGCAAAATCATTGGGATCGACCTGATTCCCGCACAGCCGCCCCGCGGCGTCGCCACGTTCCAGGGCGATTTCCTCTCGCCCACGGTGCAGAAGCTCGTGCGGGAATACATCGCCCGCACTGTCATCACTGCTACTGCCATCACCACCACCACCACTACGCAGCAGCAGGACGCGGACCAGGACCCGGACCAGAGCATTCTCCAGCCACAGCCCAGCTACATCGATCGCGAGCGGCTTGCGCATCGTGAGCCTCTGCCGGCGACTGCAACGGCCCCCCCCCCCCCCCCTAGTGCCGCACAAAGCACGAATGACAACGCTTGTTCATGGGATGTAACAGGCGTGAGAGGGAGAGAGAGACTGCTGACAAAGGAAACTACGGAAAAAAAACCTGCAGATCGTGCTAAGTGACATGTCAGAGCCCTGGGACCAGACTGCGGGCTTCACGTCGAACACGTTGACCAATCCGTACCATAGGCTCATGAACACGAGCGGCGCGGCGTTTCGCGACCACGCCGGGAGCATGGTACGCTCGTCCCCCCCCTTCCAATCCTTCTTTTCCACGACCAGCAACGAGCGGCGGCTGGGGCTCGAATGCAGAAGGTGTGAACTAACGGGATGCACGGGGGGATGGGAGCAACAACGATAACAGGAACTGTGTATGGCGGCGCTGCAGTTTGCAAGCGACACGCTCCGGCCGGGCGGACACTTTGTGTGTAAATTCTATCAGGGCCTCGACGACAAGAAGCTCGAGGCGAAGCTCAAAGCCATGTTTGGCAGGGTGGCTCGGGACAAGCCCGAGTCATCGAGAAGCGTAAGTCGTGGTCATGAACCCCGCACGGTGCAGTGGGGGAAGCGGAATCATGTGTTGTTGGTACACGGACTGAGTGACGACGAGCTGGGCTGACGCCGATCCGGCAGGAGAGCAAGGAGGCGTATTTTGTGGCGTTGCGCAGAAAAGAGGGCTGCGTGCTAGAGTCAGATACCCTTTAGATCTGGAACATGGAACTTGTGTCGTGTACATTATTGTTGAATATGTTGTCGGGGCGGGACATGTGAGTTACTTTGCAGGGCCATGAGGACTGACACCACGTTTGCAGCATCGCGAATCTATTCAGTATTACGTGCACCAGAGAGACGACGAGCCGAACAAGGCTGCGTCGTGGAATCAGCACACTCGACACCACAATGTCTGTGAGCGGATGAGCCACCAAAGCGCGCAAAGAGTCATGTGAATATTTTGTGTTGTCAAATGCCGTGCCATGCCGTACCATGCCTGTTCCGTGAAAACTCCATACGCGAAGCAATACATTGGCATCGCAATTTTGCTTGGATATCGTCGCCGCAGCGCTGTCGTCCGACAACCAAAATCTCCATCCCCCTTCAACCGCCCTAGACCTTGAAACCACGCGAACGTCTTCGGCCACGAGCACGCTCGAATTTGCGGCCCTTGGAGACAACGTGGGGTTTCTGCAGTCCGATGTTAGCCAAGCTTTCGCGTTCTGCCCCGCCACTACAGAGGGATCAGAGGGCACACTGACCTTGTGCTTGTGAGGACCCATGCCAAAGTGCTTGACAGCCTCACGGGCGTTCTTGGGTCCGCGCAGAAGCAGGGTGTTGCTGCCGGTAGGGGCGCGCAGAGCAAGCTGGTCCAGGGTGATGGCCTCGCCACCGGCCTTGATGATGCGTGCGCGAGCTGTGGCAGTAAACCGCAGAGCAGCGACAGTGACCTTGGGGAAAGTCAACAGGCGGTTGTCGTCGGTGACGGTGCCGACGATGACCACGGTGCGCTTCTCGCCATCCTTGTTGATGTTGCCGACGATGCGGGACAGTGAGACGGGCGGTCGGTTGATCTTGGACATGAACAGACGTCGGAGGACGACCTTGTTGAAGCTGGCATCCGTACGGCCTGATTGAGTTTGATATCAGCACTTACTCTTGGGGGGGGTTTTTTTTTTTTCACATTTGTTTTGGGCTGAAGATACTTGCAACCAAGGCCTGGGGATGGTCCGTGGTCGAATATCGCTGGACCAAGACTGGGCAAGGAGGAGACAGGTACGTACGGGACAGGAAGCGGTACAGCTTTACCAAGAGTTTGAGGTACACATTGTCACTCTTGGGGTTCTGGCGGTGAGTGCCCTTCACGTGGTGGCGGTCGAGATCGATACCTGAATGTGAGAAAAGCGAGAGTGTCCATCGTCAGCCCATTTGATTCAAGCATGCTCAAAAGAGAAAGCCAGCCTCTCCAAGCAAACATCACAAAACTTCACCTCCGAACCAAGAGAAATGTCCAAGTGCACATCTCGTCTCGCCAACTCGCAGCACGCCCGTATTTCAGGTAGCATAGCTGTCATTGACAGAGAGAGAGAAAGCACTTTTATTTTCTTGATTCATCGGGAACCTTTTGGAGTTTCTCGGGGCGCTTTCTATCGCAAGAATGGGCATGCATATTCGTTCGAGTTCAGGTATCCCACTCCCGAAGTGGAGGGGAAGTTTGCCCAAGAGACGAATTGCAACATCCCAACTCACTCGCATACGCAGGCTGAAATTCGAATGGTTCACGTACCCATGGCGGCGGCGGCGGTCGCTGGTCGATTAATTGGCGATGGATTGAGCTGACTTTTTTTTCCCTCTCCTTCGAAATGGAGGTGGTGCTGGCAAACTAGGCGGGCTGTGGAAAAATTTGTGGTTCTTGCTAGTGCAATGCTGTGATTGGCTGTGACCAGCCAAGTCAGGCGGTCGAGGCTGGCAGTTAGGGTTCGGTGGCAGAACGAGCTGATGTAGAGTAAGAGCACGTGATGTACGAATGCCTCACGTCGTCCGATGGCTTACTCGTTCGGGCTCATTCTACATCTATTGCTGCTAAGTCTGGTCTTCGAAGATGAGTATTGTACTGCCTCTGCGAAGTCGCGGTGTAAGGTCTTTAGATTATCCGCTCAAATTGTTCGATTACCGCAGCGACAGGCGTACGCCGCGTGAATGCGTGGATGCAAGCGCAGCTCGCAAAGTCTAAACCTCGATGATCATACAAAGCTCTCATGTCCGTCAAGCCACTTGTGATGGCATTTTCTCATTTGAGCACGGAGGCACAAATGACAGAATGACATGAGAAGTCGCCTTTCACATACCCTCTTGGCCGCGCAAATGAGAGCGCACGAGGATTCTATCACGACGCGACGACGTCCTCGCATTATCAGACCCCTATGATATTGTAGCTGCGCTGCGCCATCTCTCAGATTAGCATGCCCGACTTGTTGCTCATGCTCGGGCATCGGAGCTCACGCTCCTCTATGTCAGCTTTACTTCTATCCGCAACCCACGCCATGCATCAGCTCCGTTGACCCAATGCATTTTCTCGTCATCGAAAAATCTCGTCTACAAGACGTTGACCACGTCTTCAAAGAGACTTTTTGTTGTTTGGCTCCTCCTGTATCAAGCATCATCGTGTGATCCCTTGTAGCCTTCTCTACCATTCTCCATCAAATGATCGTCCATAGAACCATGCCAGCTTATTGATGTAGCCTTAATGTGGTGGAGAACACAAAGAAATGACCAAAAAGAAATGGAAAAAAAAAAAAAACCCCCCCCAAGAGATGAAAGACAAGATATGATGTCCCATGATCTCATAAGATCTATGGGAGAACGATACGGGAACCCATGGAGAAAAGGGGGAACTCGATATAAGCCCCCCCGACCTGGCATGCAACCTTCAGGCCTCATGACCTCTGATATACCTCAAAGGACTTGATCATAGAGCTGCTTGGCTCACTTCTGGTTTGAGATCCACCAGAAAATCGCGCGTCATTTCAAAACTCAGCCAGCTGGACGCCATGCTGGGAGCTACTTTTAGTAGGTTGGGTACAATGCCCTTGTAGAGGCCGCGTAACCCTTCCTGGCCGATAATCACTCGCACTGCATCAACGACGCCTTTGTACTGATAGCCCATACCAGACATGGTGTTGATCTGGAAACGCCGGCGCAGGACGTCGCTGTGAATATGAGAAGCCTGCCCAGATCAAACGTTTGCGCGCTGATGAGACTTACAATGGATAGGTGAAAGTCTGTGCGACAGCACCAGAAATAGCACCGGCCAGCAGCTTTCTCGCAGCGCCCGGATTTTGCTCACCCTCGTATGTCAGATATTTTCTTACAGACTCATACACCATGAAGTTGAGGCCAACCTGGATGTGCACCGGTCAGTCACAATGCGCAACGCACTTCGGAGGGAGGTAAGGGGAAGGGAGCAAACACGAACATAAGGTGCAACGCCGGCAACGGTCGGGACTATGCCACGGTACAGTGCCGCCATGCCTCCCTCCGTCTTGTACATTTGTATCAGTGTCGCCCACATGCCGGGCATCTTGGCAGGTTTTGATCCCAACTCTGCGAAGCTGGCTGTTTGGATTGATAGTCTCGTTCGGACGATGTCCAATGGGTACGTAAAGAATACGGACGTTATTCCTGCGATTCCACCGCAGACCAGCCGTGTCAGCGGCGCCAGATCTTGGCCGGGATAGGCCTCAAAAATGTTCTTGGCGGAATGCGCGTTAGCCTCATGGTCCCCCAAACATCCGATTTCAAGGTTGGCAGGTACGTCGATAGCTGAGGTACTATCTGGCTGCGAGGGCACAAGAGAATTCGACTTACCCGCTTATAGAAGTTATAGCTGCTGAATTGCACAGCAGAATAAGGCACGATACGTATGCAATTCGTTCCGTTGCCGCGCATGAACCCTCTCCAGCCCTCATCTTTCCACATTTTCCCCAGAGCCGATCCGACAGACAGCTTGTACGCATCTCGGCCAACGCTCTGCACCTGCAGCAGGATTTTTAGTCGCTCCAGGGGCGACACGACGGTTCTGGAGACTGCGCCGGCAACGCCGCCTCCGCAGAATGCCGCAACGACAGGCTGCGATATCCACTCGCGAAAGTCGGCGAACGACTCGGTATCCGCCGGTTGCGGCGGCCGCGCGACGGCCGCGGGCCCTGTAGGCGATTGCATCTGGACATTCGTTGTACTTGCTGACGGCGATGATGGCAACCGGGACCCCCCTTTGACTTCAGACATGGCGGTGGAAATGAGCTGCTGGACATCGACTGGTCCACTAGGCGGGAGTGAACCAAGAGGGAAACACAGATGCTTTCTCCCTGGACCCGGCTGGAAGCTTTTTGCAGAAAAACCTCCAATTGGGTATCACGACCCCTTCCCCAAATCTCTCGGCTGGAGTTTGGGTGTTCCCTGCCAATCTGGCATCTAAAGCGACATGTGAAAGAAGGCTTTTCTGGATGATTGTTTGCTCAGTTGAGAGATTCGACTGTTGTCGTCTTCGGTGGTGCTGGGTGAGGTCACGTCTCGATTGGCGCGCTCCGAAACGAAGTTTTGAGAATGGGGCCGGATTGCGGGTACGATCGTCAGATTTGCTGGCCTCAAAAGGGTTCATGAGGCTTTTGGGGAAGGAGGGTTAGCACTATCAGGGCTGGCGAAGAGAGGAGTCAAGTCAGCATTTTTTTTTTTGCTGAGAGCTGTTTGTCGAAGGTTGTCATCGGTTGACGGTGAAAGGCGCGGGACGTAGACCCACGGGTTGCTGACAATGAAGATCGCTTTCATTCAAGGGGAAGGGAAATCACATCAATCGCGTATCGTCAGGGAGGGAGAGGGAAAAAAAAAGCGGATAGCGGAATGGATTGGCTGGCTAGACCGCCATGGGATAGCGTGAGGGCGGCTTGGCAGGATGACACGAGCGACTTGAGGTTAGCACCAAAAATCCACACTGAAACCCGCCAAGCGCAAAGTATAGTAGTACCCAGGTACTTCGTACACTTGCAAGCAAATATTCACACTTGTCCAAGCCTTCTTCTGCATTGGCGTGTCACCGTCGTCTTCCGCATGCCATCACTGGTCCGCGGCTCGCGCCCCTACAGTTACCCGGTCCTGTCGTGCCGAGTGTCGAAGGGCGAGGCACCAAGCTCTTGCATAGACTTCGGCTTGGCCATGCCTCAATGGGAGAATGCGCGCAAATGATTGGACGCCGAGAGCAGGCATTGCCGCAAAGCTTCCAAGAGCGATTAGCTTTTGAGACATGATGCCATCCTTTACATGCTTCGGCGTACACTCTCTATTTTCTGTGTCACCACCCAAAACCGCAATATATATGTTGCTGGAAGATGGGTATCTGCACGTCTATGTCGAAGGGCAGAAGATGAGGCCTTGGTGATGAGACCTTGCCTGAGCATCGTGGCAGCAACTTTTGCGGCAAAATACAGACATCAGCAGCTTTAATTCCGCTAGATACCAAGTTATGTTTTCCAAGTGTCAAATTATAAACCTATCCTTACAACCCCTTTTTCCTGCCACTCAGAATACGCCTGCAGGCAAAGTTTAGCCCGGGAGAGTCCAGGGCCATCCAGATAGCCGTTAATTTTTCGCCATCTGCATCGAAATGCTTCTACGTCGCTGGTGACCGTCTCGTCTGAGATTATCGGAAACTTAAAACAGTACACAAATATGGTGATAACAATGTTGTGGATGAATAGAGAGGACAAAAACAACGTATAAAAGTTCAGATTTTCTTGCGGGGAGGGAAAGATGAGCACGCGAGGGAAATGTCGAGATACTCGGCCTCATGTCCATGGAAGCTTTTTGCATGTTCTTATGTCTTTCTTCATTCTCGGCGGAGTATTGGTCGATTGCCGATGCTACACACTACTCCGCGACGTCGAGATCGTCGTCACGAGCCGGAGGGGGTGTGTCATCACCTGCAACAAATTAGCCATCAGGACGACAAGTTTCGAACGACAAGTATCTTAACTTGCCCTTGCGGTCATCGCCATTCGCACCATTTTCCCGGCGGTCCCGATCGTCGCGATCGTCTTTGGTTTCACGATCGCGCTCCCTTGGGGACCGTTAGAAACAATTTGGAAAAAGCCAGCTGTAGAACCACCTAGAGTCTTACCGCATGTCAGGGCTGCGAGAGCGATCGCGGTCCCGACGACTGTCGCGGTCATGATCGCGGTCCCGGTCTCGACGATCATCTTTGCGAGGAGAGTAGTCTCGGGTGCTACGACGAGGAGAAGGTGATCGGCCGCGGCGGGGTGACCGGCGTCCGCTGTCGCGACTGTCGCGACCGCCATCGCGACCGCCATCGCGGCCACCCTCGCTACCACCACCGCGGCGGTCGCGATCTCTGCCTGACTCGAATCGCCAGGATGCGGATGGGGGAGTCCTGGCCCACTGCAATGTCGTTAGCAAAGAAGGCTCGAAAGCTGGCAGCACAAGAACAAAAACTCTACCTCTATTTTCAGCATGTCGTCACGGCCCATGCGCTTGTTGTGCATTTCATAGTAAGCATCATCGGCATCCCTCCGATCTTCGTACTCAACAAAGGCGAAGCTGCCAAGCTCTGTATCAGCAGGTCGTTGTTAAGTTGAGCCACGACGAACGATCGCAACTTACAGGCGGCTGGAAGAGGAACGTGGTGCGGGGATGTCACACCGGACGAGTCTTCCATAGCTGAGGCGAGGTCATGTCAGTTTCGAAGCCAGATGTTTCACGTACAAGAGACGATATAAGCAAATAAGGACCCTCATAAGTCGATATCTGCAACCCAATCTCACAAAGGGTTCACTCGCAAACGCCGTGACGCAGGCCAGTGATCGATTCGAAGGACGAGGTTTTCCGAGGCGCGCAGACGATTCGACGATCGGCGAAGCAGGAGATAGGAAAGGAATGGGAAGGAGGAGTATTGGGGCGGGAGGACGAATGCGATGAGAGCGGGCGGTGGCACGAAGGTGACGACGGGGGTTGAAGTGTGACATCGCGTCTAAGCCAGCAGACACGATGATCTCTCGTCGGCGAGACGTGACGGGAAGACGGTGGGCGAGAAGCGAGGTACGTAGGACGGTAACGAAGGCGAAGAGCGTGAGCGTAGTTGACATACCGTTCGAACTCGTAGGCGAGGTCGCGAGCGCGGGTGCCGTGGCTGAAGCCGGTAACGTAGAGAGTAGTGCCGCCACGAGACATGATGATCTGTGTTGGTCTTGGATATTCGCGCGGATATCTGCAGAAGGAAGTGCAAGACCACAAAGCTAGCTACACAGACCTGTAATGAACAGGGGATTGAAGCAAACAAGCTGAGGATAATGCAGCTGCAGGTCAAGCTGGCTGGCGCAAATATTCCAGCCGTCGACGATGAAGAAATTTGATGCAGAGATAAATTTGGCAGGTATAATAATTGGCAAGTAACTTTTCCTGCTGACATAATGAACCTCGAAATGTGGAGATACCTCGCCTTGCTACCACTCGTGCCACGCCCCACCACGAAGATGGTGCCTAACACCAAGACAAACAAGACATAGGAAATATCGAAATAGTTTTTAAAATGTAAACATAAGTTGATATCATACTTACAAATATAAACATTGTTTGAAATTTATTTCTCGAATTTAGTAGTCCGTCTCCGGTTTGTCTTGGTGTCTAGTCCGTCTTGGTGTCCAACATCACCTTACAGGCGGGGCGTGGCACAAGTAGTACTGTCAGCTCGGTCTCGCTTGATGTCATAGTCGGGACGAACATGCTCAGAAACAGGGCAGCAGCGAATGACAGGATTCCACTGGGCTCTGGTGACGTGAAGTTCAGCAAAAAAAGGTTGTGTATCTTTTTTTTTTTCCCTTTCTTCAGAGCTTTCATGATGCAGGTCGGCGACCTGCCGCTAAAGCATGGGCTTGTAATTGGCCACTTCCTGGGATTGTGCAACTTGACGCACCTTCCGCGGGCACCCAACAGGAGGCGCTTCAGCCAAAAAGACAAATGCCGAGGCTGCAGTGCGCCGACAGGCAGAAGGCAAATATCGCGCATCGCACGTCGGATATGATTCATACCGGGTGTTCGTTGAGCAACGGGATGACGGCTAATGCACGAAACACCGTAGCGTGGAAGCAATTAGCTCGAAAAGGTCAAGCAAAAAACCGATGGAGGCCGAGTGCCGGGGCTCGCAGCCATGCGGACACTCGGGAGGCCGTCACATAGATTGAAGGGATGGATGTCGGCCTGCGCGGATGACCACACGGTCTGGTGAGTTCGGAGGCCGGGCGCAAGACAAGACTCCGAACCCTTTGCCTGACTTGTTTGTTTGCAAAAACATGCGGGACAAGACACAAACTCGACTGCGCACTGATCAAGGGACATTATTAGGATGCCTCCATCCTCCTCCTCCTCCTGTCCGCCGCAACAGACACAGACCCAGACATGATCGAAACCAAGCCTCCCGAGCTGGCCCGAAAGCTAACTATCCGCGTGGCACCCCAGTGACGCCAAAATTAAGCGCCCCCCCGTGTCTTCCGAACTTTAATAAGCCGAGTCCCCTCACGTCACCAGGGGCTAGGACTGCCGTCTCACCTGCTCATTCATTCCTTCGAGAGGCCCCGAGAAAGACAGGATAGCTTGTTACTCTGGGCATAAATGCTGGCAAAGCGCTCACCCGGGTATTGAGCCTCGACCGACGAGCCAGCAGCAGGTTCCACCAGATCCTGCTCTCACTCCTGCCCCCCCACCCCCCAGAACAAGACGGCCAAGGATCCACTAGTCGCCGTTATCGAAGGAAAGTATGAATCCGGCCGCAGATGCAAATGGTGCCCACTCAGAGGCAAGAGACGGCTCCTCCAATCAACACCGCCACACAGAAACCAAATCACTGGGACAGGCCCTTCGTGAAGCCGGTCTTTCCCTCAACAGTGCCAACCACGGCTCCGAGACGCCAAGTGAGGAGGACTATGATGAGAATGTGAGGCCGGCGTTCGCTCGCAGAAGCCACAGTGATGAACGACCCGCGCATGTCAAGAATAGAAAGCCACGTCGAAACTCTAGGGAAAGCCACACACGAAAGAGCGATGCCGCCGCAGCAGCCACAAATGCGCAGACGATCCGGATCTCTCCTGACGACGAGAAAGTCCTCCAGGAGCTGCTCAAACAAAGCCTGGACTCGGTCAGGCATCCCGGTGAAGCTTTGAAGAAGAAGCGCAAATTCCGTGACCATCTCTTCACCCACCAATTTTCTGCTTTCGATCCACACAATTCAGCCGCCGCCAATAGTCCATTCCATGGCTTTTACACGCTTTTCTGGCTGGCCGTTGCCTTGTTCATGCTCAAGATATGTGTCAACAACTGGATCGTGCACGGGACGCCGCTGGGCTCGAATGAGATTATGAGATACATGTTCCGCCGAGACGGTGAGTGCCGCACCTCACTGGGATCCGCGTGAACTGTCCGGAGCCATTGGTAGCTGTTCTTATGTCGCGACTGACGCAACTTGGACAGTACTTGTTCTGTTGATTTCCGACGGTGTCATGTGTAGCGCGACTGCTGTCAGCTGGCTTATCCAGCGAATGATCTATCGCAAATTTATTGACTGGGACCGCAGCGGCTGGGTCATACAAAGTGTAAGCTCAGCCTCTCTTCCTCTCTCACACTCCTTTGAAAAAAAAAGAAGCACTGAATGATGGCTGATTTGATGGACTCCAGATTTGGCAACTTGTCTTCATAGCTGCTGTCGTTTCCTGGACGCAAGTTCGCGACTGGCCATGGACTCATACCGTGTTTTTCGTCCTTCATGGCATAGTCATGCTCATGAAACAACACTCGTACGCCTTTTACAATGGCTACCTGTCGACTGTCTACTTCAAGCGCTTGTATCTCCTGTCAAAGCTCAAACAACTGGACCTCGTACAACCGTCGGACAGCCCATCGTCGTCTGTGCCCCCGGTGTCTAGTCTCAGCACGTCTCACCTCGACGTGCCACCGTCTGCCTTGCAACGCCGCCAGTCGTTATCTCAAGTGCCCAGCAGCAAGGAAACAGACATTGACAAGATTGCCAAGGCCATTGCATCACGGGAGGCCCTCGACGGCGAGCAAATCCGCACCTTTGAGAAAATCATCAAATGGGAAGTCGATGCGCTGGCGGACGAGCTGCGTGGCACAGCAAGTGATGCCAGCAAAGCATACCCCAACAACCTGACCTTCATGGCACACTACGCGTGGATTCCATTGCCAACGCTGGTCTATGAGCTTGAGTATCCGCGGTCAGAGGCCATCAGCTGGAGATATGTTGCCGAGAAGCTCGTAGCTGTCGTCGGTGTCCTGCTCGTGATGAATCAAGTCGCGCAGTATTCCATATGTTCGTACCTCTCTCGCGCCGGCTATATTTTCCCCTTCTCTAACATCAGTGGCAGACCCTGTAGTCATGAAGACGGTGCAGATGAAAGAAGACGGACTGTCGCTTGGCGCTCGTTTCAAAGAATTTCCGCTTCTCTTGCTGGATCTTATTTTCCCCTTCATGATGGAATACTTGGTATGGTGCTCCTTCCCCCTTTGGCCCATCGGAAATACTGACGGATGTACGTAGCTCGTGTGGTACCTCATCTGGGAAACTATCCTCAACGTCCTCGCCGAACTCACCCACTTTGCGGACCGGAGCTTCTACGACGCATGGTGGAACAGTGGTACGCAACCCCATACGTCTTTGTCTCCCCACCTAATCGCCACAACATCATTCACACTGACGATATTTTTGTGTTGCAGTGTCGTGGGACCAGTTTGCGCGTGATTGGAACCGTCCTGTGCATGTGTTCCTCTTGCGACACGTCTACCACTCGTCCATATCCTCCATGAAGGTGAACAAGCACACAGCCACGCTCATCACCTTTTTCATGTCTGCGTGTATCCACGAGCTCGTCATGTGGTGTCTCTTCAAGAAGCTACGTGGCTACCTGCTGATTCTGCAAATGTGCCAGTTACCGGTGAGTTGTTACCCTCTGTGCATCCATGCCGCGTTTGGAAAGCTTACTTCATTCGGTAGTTGGTCCGGCTGAGTCGTACAAGGTGGCTCAAGGGACGTAAAACGCTGGGCAATTCCATCTTTTGGCTCGGCATATTTACGGGGCCAAGTTTGCTGTGCAGCCTGTATCTCATTCTTTGACGCATCGCATCCTTTGGCGACATTTAGGAGTAAGTAAACACGCAGACCCTGATTTTTGATCATACAGACCCAGACTAAACCCAAAGCGGAGGAGGTACTTTTCCTTAGACTTTGCTAATAAAAGTACATCCTAGATTTTCACATGCATTGATCACAAAGTGCTCAATGCATTGCGAATAACGCGGCCGCGAGGCCGTACGGTGAGGCCGTACAACGAGGCCACAGAACATCGCCGCCGCACAACAACGCTGCCTATGCATCGAGTAGCCCCTTGGCCGGCACAACAGCCTCAAATCGTTCCAAATAGTAGGCCATATCTTTAAGGAGGGCAGGTTCCTTTATATACGCTAAATTATCATGCCAGGCCAAGTCCCTTATCTTCTCAGAGCAGATGTTTTCCAAAGACCGGCCACCCGGTTATGTGGCACAATCCAGCGGCACAGCGGCCTCAAATAAAAAACGCGTTCAAATCAATTATATGCTTATCACACAATAGAAATCTAAGATATACTTTTACTAGCAAAGTCTAAGGATATATACCTCCTCCGCTTTGGGTTTAGTCTAGGTCTGTATGATCAAAAATCAGGGTCTGCGTGTTTACTTACTCGACATTTAGTGTTTCGTTGGTCAATTGCTCATTCACTTTGGCATGGCGCGGTTTGTTGTTGGCATTTTTGTACACTCAACTTGGTATGCTTATAGTCATAAGTTGATCGGAGGGCGATGATAAAAATAATCATGAATATTTGATCTGCTTGCACTCGAAAGTCGGCATTTTTGTACACTTAACCTTGGTATGCTTATAGTCATAAGTCGATCAGAGGGCGATGAATTCCTCTACTTCTGCAGCCCTCAGTGATGAAGATAATCATGAATGATCAATCTGCTTGCACTTGAAAGTCGGTATTTTTATATACTTAACCTTGGTATGCTTGTAGTCATAAGTCGATCGGAGGGCGATGATACTCTCAGCTCAGCTCAAGTCTTAGCATCTGCTCGTCTTGGCAGACTTTCGAGTGCAAGCAGATCAATCATTCATGATTATCTTCATCACTGAGGGCTGCAGAAGTAAAGGGATACACTGGGAAGTGGTTGACAGACCGTGGTTCCAAGCGATCGCGGAAAGGCAACCCACTCCCAGGCCCGATCACGATGCAGCTGAGAGAATGGTACAGACGACTGAAGACTGCCCTAGCTTCTGGGACAGGGCCTATACAAGTGGTAGACCCTCGAACAAGCAAGGAAATTAGGTGCATGTGCTTCTGGTATCACCCCAGAATACGAGTCACTAAGGGTGTGGGAGCAAGGAGGTTCAACACCCAAGGGCGGCGCCTCTGGCTAAGGCTGGGGGCTCAAACCTTTGGGGACTTAATCTCGGATAGCGGTACAATCCGAACCCTGCGAACGCACCCATACAGGAGACTCGGGAAATGGAAAAAGGCTGTGAATGATCTCCTTAAGGACTTACCCGAGGGCTGGCACCGACTTCTCAATACATGGGAGGATCGACGAGTCTCCAGTATCTGCCCCCTGGGTATTATGCTGAGAGGGAAGTCCAAAGGGAGCATCACTTTCACAGAAGCCTACAAAGTATGCCACAAACTGAAAGCTAAGGGGGTACAGGCAATAAGGGTAAGAATTACAGCGAAAAGGTGGCTAGGTGAAGATCTTACCCTAAAGCAAATCTGGGCACTAGCTAGAAATGGCTATGCTGTACCAAAAGCTGGGGATCTGCTGTGGAGACTCCTTCACGAGAAGGTAATTACCGTAGCAAGCCTAGACTACCTAGATATGAATAAGAGAATGTGCCCTGTTTGCAATAAACTCCCAACCCCCGCCCATATCTGGGTGGAATGTGTTTGTGCTGAAAAGGCCCTAGAATACGCCCGAGTAACTTACCTTAGCTTGGGGGGAGACACCACGGGTTTCCCCATCCCCACTAACCTAGATCAAATAGTTACCCTGCTGACTTTAAGCCAAAGTAAGCCACTGGTCAATACCAAACAGAGCACCTTCTGCGTCACAATGGTTTGGTGCCTGTGAAAGAGTTACTTACTATGGTCTTTTGGCGAGGATGAAACTGCATGGCAACCTCAAAGTGTAGTCGGAAAGATCGAAAAAATGCTAATGAATAGGATTTTTCGAGACAGGACAATTGCCATGTCTTACTCCCTATCCTCAAATGAAATGAATAAAAGCGTCTTCACCCTAGCTTGGGGGGTGGAGCCATGGGGCCTAAAGCCGTCACATGGTCTTATGTACTCCGTACTTAGCATCTCTAAAGAGTGGACCCACACCGGCCACTGAAGAATTCGCTGACATGACTACAGCCCCCAGGCGATGGAGGCATTTCAACCATCAAGATTTGCATGTTTTGGGAGAAGGATGACCCTTTTCAGACTAGAGGTAGACTGCGCTTTTCTTGCATTGCATCACGAAATGAGAACCCAAAAAAAAAGTCATCCGCCTAGACTCCTTCCTCCGCCCAACCAAAATCAACATCTCACATCTTCTCATGGGTCGCCATCAGTGAACCTGAATGAACACAATTAGCACCTCCGTAGACGCACGCAAGAAGTTGCAACAACATACCGATGAATGTGGTAACCAGGCGACTGCGGACCTGGCAGATATCCTCTGGCACGAGCCAGATCGTGGCGCCGAGCTTTCGGGCAATGCTGATGCTCAACTTCGCATTCATATATGCGTCCTCGTCCGTATGCCCGGGAGTCACCAGGTCGTAGTCGACATAGCTGCTCTTCATGCCGTTGAGCACGTCAAGCAAAAAGATGCCAGATCCGATGGCGGGATCTTTGAAGGAGCGAATGGACGAGTTTCGGCCGCCCCGCCGAGACAAATCGTTGGCCCAGCGAACCATCTCCGCATCTGTGATTTCTCGCTTGCCCAGCTTTTGGGCCAATGATGACAGCGTGATGGTAATGTTCTTGCGCATCAATTGCCAGACCAGACCGAGCGTCAGTGTCCTCTGACCATCTGTGATGTCGGCGCCTTGGATACCGACGAGCGAGAATTTGTTCTGCTTGCCGAGCTCGATGGCGTAATTTGTATTCTCTACGGCTTTGAACTTGAGCATCTCGCCGCCGTGCGCAGGGGCCTTGTTGACGTGGCGCCAATTCACGGAGCCCTTGATGACCTTGTCGTAAGCCTGTAGAAGGACGGTGCCGTCGCGCAAGTCGTCGAAGAAGGACACCACGGCGGGCTGCACGTCCAAGCTATTGAGCCACAGAGTGAACACTCTGGCTTCACGTTCGCCTTCTGCGTCAAAGTCCTCGACTTGCAACTTCTCTTCCTCAGTGATAGGGTCCAGCGCCGGGTGGTTGTTGAACAGATTCGCGACAAAGGCAAGATTCAGCTTGGGATTCCCAGCGACCAGCGATTTGGGAGTTAAGAATTTGCGACAGCCGAGTTTGTCTGCCTCTTGGAGAACTTGCTCGGCCCGCTGTAGCAGATCGTGGGTTTGAAGGGGCTTTCGAGTGCAACCGTATTCGGGGCCAATCTGCGCCATGAGGACTGCATAATTTTCCCCGTCCTTGACGTCGTTGGAGAAGTTGCTTACTCTTTAACATGATAGTAGTCAGCGAACGATCTACAATAACAGGGGAAGAAGATCTTGCAGGGGATTCGTGGTACCTTCGAGGCCAATTAGCAGCCTTGAGATGATAGTTAAACCATCGGAGGAGAATTTGCTCCGGTGGCAGGCGCAGGAATTGCTCCAAAGTTTCGTCTTCCTCCAACAGACGATACAATTCTGGGTGGAGCTTGATGTCAATCTTACCGAGCAGACCGCGTCGAATCACCTGCCAAATAAGACCGAGGATGAGATGCTCGCGAACCTCGATGATGTCTCCGGCACCGATATTTACGACGGAGCAGCCAATACCCTTTGCTGACTCAATGACAATGTTGTTGTTCTCAGTCATATGGAACGCATTCAATGTCTTAGTTTTCCTCCCAGCTACGTTCAACACTCGCTCGTCAATCGTGTCGGGTACACTGTCGTTGATAAGCTTAGCCAGTACCAGTCCATCTTTGCATTCGTCGAACATCTCGAAAGTATCTGTGGGAAATGGTAATCGATTCCCAATGTCAGCATCACCGGCAAGGACAGCGTTGATGTGGCGTGTGAACTCGGTTCTCTCATCCTCATTGATGGTATGCGTGATGTTTGCGCTGGAGCCCTGGACTTGAATTTTGCCGCTGACACTGCCTTTGGATGCATGCCCGCCCGTGCGCTGGGCAACCACACCACCCGGACTCACCGGAGTCGGACCCGTGGACACTCGCTTTTGGGCTGGGGAAGAGTCGCGCAATTTGGCAATGAGCTACGTGTATTAATCTGTCAGCCATACTTGAGGATGCTTCGACGAAAAGATCCTGTGTTCTTGTAACGGGGTAGAGATGTACATACTCCAACGTAATCCTCGAGTTCGACGCGCCGTGAAGAGTCTAATTCCACCTCTTTGAGAGCTTGTCGCACTACATCGTAGGGCTGGTTTTCACTCTGTTGCGTGGCTTTTATTGCGGTCGCCTCGTCCAGGTAGCCCTTGTCGTCCACGTCGAGCCGCTGAAACGCATCGGAAAGAGAAAAGATCTCATTTTGAGGGAACTGAGGAAATTTCCTGTGTTTCGAGGCGATGGTTCAGCGAGTTGCGCGCCATCAAGCTTCTCAAGCTGGGTGAATCACGCACCTTTGTAATTTGAGAACATTCATGGTGGGGTCGAGGGGTTGCGATGATCAACCCGCTTGGATGCACCTTGTAAAAGTACAGAGTTCAACAAGTGTGGAGATGTCAGAAGGAAGTTGTAGGATGTATGGACTCTGGCGGAATTCGTGATGCTTAGAGGAACCGAATCTCAGGAGTCGCTGCGAAGAGCGCCGAGCTTAGGTACGAAGACAATGACGAGGCACAGATTGTGGTGGGGGAGGCGATGACGACGAGGCCAGGCAGACCAGACAGGATGTGCGAATCTGGAGAGGGGCGGGGCAGGGCGTTGCCTGCTGTCAGAGAGTCAGGGTAATTGTAGACCTGGACCGGAGAACCCCAGCCAAGCGCAAATTTGCTGTCCCCACATGGGCGGCTCCCAGGTCCAGGTACTATACCCTACTGTGCGTCAACGGCTGGCCCTGCGCTGATGCCGGCTAGCACCGCGTTATGATGCGACGTCAGGCTGGACCATATCAGACCGAACCTTTAACTGACAGCGCGCCTCGCGTCATTAGGCATTCATCGTCGTTGCAACCCAAGCAGCATGGTATGACGACCGTTGGTGACACCGGGACTGAAGTTCAAGCATTTTTTTCGTCGCATATGATTTTTCATTCATGCCCCAAGGCTTCCAAACCGGGCGTTTGCTGAGCAAGCTGCGCCAGGCATGACAATGTAGCACGTACATATTCGGCTGCGTCCTTGCAAGCAAACATGAGGAGTGCCTGTTCGACGTTTGGGCCGCTGTGGCTGGGGCGTGGAGCAGCGCCTCCAGCATGCACTTTAGCGGCTGGAACCGCGCTAGAAGCATTCCGCATGGTGCCCAGCACCGAAATTGATGGAAAGAGGAGCCAGCGGTACCGGCAATCTCGGGCTAAAGAGGAGGGGGAAAGAAGAAAGAGAGAAAAAAAAAAAAAGGAGAGCAGGGCAGACCTGTGCTTGCGTCACGTCTCAAAGCCACAGCTCAGTAAGCTCGACTTCAACCGAAGCTGCCTTACTAGACAAGGGTTGACCACACAGCCCGCCTCTAGCTCCGACGAGCACTGATCAAAAGGCCACAGTTGAACAAGGCTTCAAATTGGCTACTCATGTCGTGTTGCAAAACCTGCGAGGAGCCGCTCGTCCTGCTACTGGAAGACGATGCAGACGACGAAACGACCGAAGTCGCCGAGACGGTCCCCGATGATTTGGAGCTTCGCTGCGGCTGTCATTTTCACTGGTGAGTCGAGTTCGCCGCAGTCCATGCCGTCTGGGGATCGCTTGGTCGCACTAAAGCGCCTCTACAGGGAGTGTCTCATGGAAGAAGCCTCCTCAGTGGCATCCTCTCTAAGTTGCCCCAGCTGTGAATCGTATTTGCCTGAGAACGAGGCAGGATCATCTGCAATCAGCAACGGCAACGCAAAGGCTGGCAACACGACCATCCTCGCGCAGTATAGCAACGAGGGCGGTGTCCAACGAGACTTGAACATCATGGACTCTTTGACAGAAGAGGCGTATATACAGAACCATCCCGAGACGCAACCGGCCAGAGCATTCCATGTCATGTGTGCCGAGGGCGACGTTGCCAGCCTCATTGATCTGTTGCGTGACGCCAATGAGCAAGACGGCGATGTTGGTAGCATCATACGCTATCAGGATCCTCTAGCAGAGATGAAAAGCGGTCTGCATCTTGCCGTTGAGAATCAGCAAGAAGAGATTGTTTGGACGCTGTTATGGCTATCTTCTACGGTCCCGACTGAGTCTTTCCCGATGCTCGTCCGTCAGACAGCTGATGGTCTTGGACTGGGACGTCTTCCTGCGCAGGCAGATACCGACATTCGGGGCCTGCGGGATTACCAAGGTCGCACTGCTGAGACGATTGCCAGACAGAATCCGGGCGCTCTAGCAGCGCTGCTCGATGCGGGCGCTCTGGCTCCTTGAGACCATGTAACTTGCCTCATGCCTTGTTGCCCGATGAGGCAGTAATGTCCAAGAGTTCTCCCCCATTAGCCTTTCTGGTTAGAGCGCATGAACACCCTGCAATCGCTTCGACGATTCGACTAGGACGCAGTGGATTTGCCAGAATGGTGACGTTGATGCCCTTTGTAAGGTTTATCGCAGAGCCACATGAATGACGGAAACATTTGGCTCAATCTCTTCGGCGTAATCTGGCATTGGAGTTTCTGAGATGGCAATTGAAAAGTTTGTTCTCTCGTCTATTGATGCTGTATTCTCTGCGGAGCCGTTGTAAGGATTTTTAGCCTTCTCATCACCGTGTGAGCGAGGTAGCTCTTGTTGACGGATGTCCAATCGTGAGCCGTCGCATCTGATACGGGCAATTTGCGGAGTAAGCCCTACGAGATCCGATGCGAAAGTGCTCTGCCATCGCACGAAATGGCGAAATACGAGGGTTGAATATCACGGACAGGGTATCAACAGTACGGGTCCGAAATAAGGCTATTATTCGCGATCGCGTTGCGTCCGGGAAATTGTTCACATGCTTTGGCCGTGATGCACGTCTTGGTTGGCTTGGGGCACTGATCTGGTTTAGACTAGCCGTTGTGACGCCAATGGTGCGCGACGCATGCAACTGCCCACGTGCACCTGAATGGTCTGGGGCAAGCACCAATGCTGCCAGATCGATTGCCATGCAGGTGTGCATATATCCAGCAGGAGTCGTCCATGGCATGCACATTGCATGCACATTGTAAATTGATCAACCGTTGCCATGCAATAGAGGCTATCGATACCATTCTGAGTCGCTCGTCATCATGCGCAACTGCCTGTCTACCCCGGCCCGGTCCCAGATAGACTTCCCAAGCCAGTCCCCGCTTCCCAATCGATCGACTGGCCACATCAACGAGCAGTAACGATTGCAAATCGGCCGTATCGAGGCGGCACATTTCACCACGCTGGATCCGCGGGTCGGAACCAGATTCTTCCTGCACGCCAAGCACCGAACCCGGTCAGCTCTAGGCTTGAGTGTTGCAAAGAGGAACGTTATCAACAACGCTGCATGGCTGTCATTGGGAGCTTGGCCGTCCAAGATGCCTCCAGCGCCCATCGACAAGAAGGCCGAGAAGTCGTACTTGAGTTCGGCGGTCGATTCCATCAATCCCTGGTCGACGAGTCGCACAACAACACCAACGCCGGACAATAAGGTCGAAGCTGCTCGCGCTCCGTCTGAACAGCCTGGCACCCCCAATAAATCCACAGCTTCGCCAGACCACAGCATCACCCCGCTCTATGGCCAGAGCTTTCGAACTTATCCAAGGGACTGTCCTCCATTGATTGTGCAATGGTTCCACGCTGTTGATGTAGGTCGTGTTATTGACCAGGGATCTCTGGTATGCGCAGTGGTAGGGCTGACGTATTCTTATAGGTGCCAAAACGGAAACCAAAGCTGCTCAAGGGACGACGGAGGGGAGAAAACGAAGCAAAGCCATTAACAAGACCCAAAAAATTTGCAGTCTTCTCCGAATCGGATTCGAAAAGGGTAGAGGCACGATACCAGAAGCTTTTAGAAACCGCCGAGGAAGACCAGCAAGTGCCTACAGCGAGCTCGCTGAATCGACCATCAAAACGATCGAAATCGACAAAGTCGAGCTCAATTGGTAACCCCAAGGGTCACACGCGGGTGGCTGTGAATGAGGATTATCTCTTCGATATCGACATCGAAGAGCGGGAACTTGCACCGGTCTATTGGCTTGGACCTATATATGAAGGTGAGTGCATGTGTCAGATTCGACTTGATTCCAAGCTTCGTTGCTAAGAATTCCCTCGTCTTTCGCTCCAGTCCGTCGAGGAACCTGGTTCTTTCAGGATGGCTCAGGTCTCAGGCCTTGTGAAGAAAACCTTGCGGCTCAATTAGAGGAGGTAGATATGCGCTATCTGCAAGATCGAGTGTTGAAAATAAGGACGCATGCTAAAACAGCCGTGATAGGGTTATCTAAAGACAAAGCCTTGGCTTACTGGTCAGTGGTCCTGACGGACGACTAGTCGTTCTGAGACGCTGACTATTGAGCTTTAGTTCGAAATCGGAGCAAGTCTCAAACCAAAGAAGCGTCCGGAACATCTCAGGCCGGACAGAAGCCTTTGGAGGCCAAGCGCCACACTCCTACTGACGACTCATCCAAAGCAGCCAACGCGACGTCTCAGATCCAGCTGCAGCTTCCGACTTACAGACTTTTTGGCGCCTACATGAATAATGTAGCCACATATGAAGATGACAAGACAGCATGGATGACGACTGATGGGATGCTCTCATGGGTTGCTGCGTCGGTGTACGAGAGATTTGCAGGAGGCGGCTACATGAGTGGCGTAAAAGTGATCAGAGGTTATTCGGAGCCCAAGAAACCCAAAGAGAAAGAGGACGACAAAGTACCAGTGGAGACTTTGGACATACCTGGCTTAGATGAGCGTCAGCAGCGACTTCTGAAGAGGAGATCAGCGCCCCCCTCAACGAGAGACTCAACAGATGACCGCGACTCGGCCGAAGCAACAAAAAGAGCGTCAGAAGAGCGCGGAGCAACGTTGCAGCGTCAGCTCTCTTCCTTAATTGGAAGTCAAGCCAAAAGCACCGAGGAGACAGAGGAACAAATGAGGAAGCGAGACGAACAGGAAATACAAGAAGACTACAACGCACAAGATGGAGAGGCTCAAGGTCGTCCGATCGAGCACCTAGTCCTCGTTACCCATGGAATTGGGCAGCGACTTGGCTTGAGGTGTGCGCTCTTCAATTCACAACTTCGTACTGGATTACTAACCCGATTGGACAGAATGGAGAGCATAAACTTCGTTCACGACGTCAACGTACTGCGGAAGACGATCAAGTCTGTCTATAGCAATTCTGCTGATCTGAAGGCACTCAATTCAGAGCTCGGCACTGGTCCGGGCAATTGCAGAGTTCAGGTCCTGCCGGTCTGCTGGAGGCACTTGATAGAATTTCCAAGACAACGTCAGAAGACCGGAGAGCACGATCTAGGCGATGCTTCGGGGCAAGAAGACGAATGTAGGTCTAGGTCTAGGGGGACAAAGCCCCAGCTCCTGACGGCGGACAGCATTTGCTGATAAGCCTTTTACAGACCCATCTCTTGAAGATATTACTGTTGAGGGCGTTGCCTTTGCTAGGTCCTTGATATCTGACCTCGCGCTCGACGTGCTTTTATATCAGAGCTCGTACAGAGATGAGATCTCCAGGATCGTCGTGATGGAGAGCAACCGGATTTTCAAGCTTTACCGAGAGAGGAACCCAGACTTTAAGGGCAAGGTGCACCTCATGGGACATTCTCTGGGTTCCGCGATTCTATTCGACGTCCTGTGCCAACAAAGAAACGAACAGCCTTCCGACGAGACAAGGCATCCGTTGCGCATTCTGCCGATTTCTCACAGTCGACCAGAAATCAGGCCGAAAGGTGAAGAGCTAGAGTTTGACTTTGCCACACATGACTTCTTCTGCTTGGGTTCCCCTGTTGGTCTTTTTCAAATGCTGAAGGGACGGTACGACAACGAACTTGATCGCGCGGATGCAGTTTAGGCTAACGAAGTGATAGAACCATCGCGTCTCGACTTCTCGCCCAGAGTTTACCGTCAAATATCCCCCTGAGCCCGGATGACGTGGGTAGTCCATTCTCAGCACTGCCCCCCGGAAGTGGCCTGGAGGGGTTGTCTTCGGTCAGCGGCATGTCCCTGTCTGTATCTTCCCCAAAGGTTGAGCAGCTATTCAACATTTTTCACCCCTCAGACCCAATAAGCTACAGGATGGAACCGCTCATCTCTACTGCGATGGCGTCGCTGAAACCGCAAGCACTGCCCTATACCAAGCGAGGCATATTTGGCAACGTGACACCACAGGGATTGACAGGAATTGGCGCAAAAGTTGGCCAAAGTGTCAGTGATTTGTGGTCCAGCCTGAGCGCTGGAATCGCAAGTAACTTACTCAACCGTAGCCTGGGGATCACAAATGAGGAAGTTGCTCGGCTCACTTCCGAAGAGCAACAAGTGTCCCTGGCGGATAAAGGAACCTCGCTGGGAGTCGAGGCATTGAGCAATCAGAAGGTTGCCGAGCAGGCGGAAGCAAGAAAGCGAAGACTAGCTGCGAATGCGGCACGAGGACATCGGGTGCACGACAACGGCAACTCGGTAACATTGATTGACGATGAGCTCGAGACGCTCTTTTCGACGTTTCAGAAGCGTCATGATTCTGTTGACGTAACCGACGAAGTGATGCAGCTCAATGACGAATCTCGCAAGGCTCGAAAATTGCGGATAGAAGAAGCCAAGGTGCGCGCACTCAACAGAAATGGTCGCGTTGATTACAATATCCAGGAGTGAGTTTGGTTTCAGCTTTTTCTTACCCACACTGTGTGGAAAAGACTAAATCAGTTTACACAGGAGTGCCTTGGATTTCAATCCCATTAACACTATTGCTTCTCATATGAGCTACTGGGCAGATGAAGATGTGCACCATTTCGTCCTGTCGCAAGTACTGTCGGGGAAATCGTGAGACTGAGGCAAAGAAAAGTGATGAAAAGTCGAACGATTAACCGTTAGAGAGAGACGTCCACGTTTCGTAAACATAATCAGAAGCGAGACAGCTCATGTCGGCATATCTCATTGTCGATTGCGAGTAAATTTGTCATGACGCGCGGACGTGTAGACGTGCAGATGGCTGCGAGCTCGTGTGCCCAATATCCATGGAAATTGGAAAAGGAATGTACACACAAGAAACATCAGAGCGTGCACCGGTCAGATCGTCGGGATATCCACCTGTCATGTTTGATCGGATGTGGCCATCATGCTTCTTGGATGTCAGAGGGAGCCCTCTTCTATTGCCCCGAGCATTGAAGCATTGACGCTATAGAACGCCCGAGTGAGAGCGTCACGGTTACGTGACAGTCAGGGATGCAAGAGACCACTACAAGTGATTAATTGATGCTAAATTCTGGTTGGTCTCCGAGCCTGCCTAAGTGTCGATCGCCTACGCCCGACGCCCGAATGAGGACGTCTTCAACGCCAGCTTTGCGCAGGAAATACCGCTCCAAGACGAAGCCCGGGAGGCACCCCCCGGGATTAGAGTCGAGCCTGGCAAAGCTCGGAAGAATCCCATAGACGCCAATTTTCGCAGTCTGTCAGCTCCTCATAAGGCGAACCTTATCGTAGTGACGGTGATGAAGGGAAACATTGAAACGAGCACCAGCAACTGGTCAGCGCATGGTAAGAGGCTACAAATCTGTCAGGAGGCGCTGCAGGCAATCTTGCATGTGGGATTCCGGTGCTTGGGTGCAAAATGTCAGTGTAGCACAACTGTTCTCTGCATCTTTGGAGCTTTCAGAACATATCAGAGCAAACATAGCTCCTCCGTCATCTGCCTGCCATTGACCGAATCTTGCAAGCCCTGGAGACAATGCAGCAGCAGACGACGCAGCAGTTCCGGCAGGTGAATCAGCGACTAGACACAATAGCGGGAGCAGGTGCAGATGGAAGGTGCAGATGGAAGGTGCAGATGGAAGGTGCAGATGGATGGGCATGAGGCAGGAGTCGCTTAATTAGAGGGGAAGGAATGGGGGGGCCAGACGGCCAGTATTTAGCTTTGGCGTTGTTTACTACTGGAGAAAAATATCGAACCATCCTGCACAACCAATTTGCTCCTTGTGCTCCTAGACATCCCTGTCTTTTGCTTCATCCACCTGGCGACCACGCCAGGAGACAAAAGTTGGCTTCCTAAAGCCATACCTGATTCGACTACTCTGTAACGCACACTGGAATTATCCACCTACAAGATATAGCCCGGTAGGCGGCACCTAGATTTGGGGTATTGTATATTTTTGCCTTATAGAGCTTACAGAAACCCTTGCTTACGAGAAGAGGGACGCGGACCACCTGGCTGCGATCGAGAACGGCCTCCTTTTCAGGGGCGATGACCCCTTACACCCTCTATATAGCGTGGATACTAGAGAGGTCATTGCCGACTTTCCTGCCATGGTCGCTGACATAGATTGAGTCACCAGTAAGTAATATTATAATATAAAGCCTTAATACTTTTTAAGATTTATTTAATTACTTATATATATATATACTCTCTTTAAATATAAAGACTAAGAGAATCCTACGCAAACTACGACTAAGTTAAGATAGTGGGGTTTAGGGGTAATAACCCCTTACACCCTCTATATAGCGTGGAGACTAAAGAGGTTATTACTAACTTTCTTGCCATAGTCGCTAACGTGGATTGAGTCGCTAGTAAGTAATATTATAATACAAAGCCTTAATACCTTTTAAGATTTATTTAATTACTTATATATACACATACTCTCTTTAAATATAAAAATTAAAAGAATCTTATATAAACTATAACTAAGTTAAGATAGTAAGGTTTAGGGGCAATAACCCCTTATACCCTTTATATAGCGTAGAGACTAAAGAGGTTATTACTAACTTTCTTACTATAGTTATTAATATAAATTAACTTACTAGTAAGTAATATTATAATATAAGGCCTTAATACCTTTTAGGATTTATTTACTTATATATATATATACTTTTTTTAAATATAAAGACTAAGAGAATCTTACGCGAACTATAACTTAGTCGAGATAGTGGGGATGAGGGAGAGGAGGAGAATCTTGCTAGCGACAGGAGCGACGGGGATTAGGCATCTGAGTGCATAGTGTTATGGACTGGCCTTACTGCGGCTGCATCTAAGCGTCGCAAGTGATAGCTATTCTCTTGAAGAGAGAGTGAAGGTGTTATGGATTGGGCTTGGGCCCAATCTGTTGGACCATGCAGGCTGGTGATGTTCGTGAGGCCTGAATCTCTCGATCGTCGGGAAATTATCGATGTCTCAGAGGAAATTGCTGTGTTACGAAGAGGCTGTTTTTCGTGTAACCGTTCGTGTAACCTTCGAGGGCTATAAAAGGCGTCAAAGGAGAGAAATGAAGGGGGTCATCAGAAGGTCACCGACAATTAAGGAAGTATTCGTTGAGGGTTTATCGTGTGATCGATTAATATAAATCAAAGGCCTCAGTTTGGCTGCAATTGCGTTGTTGTGTGCAACCTTCAAGTTCCCTGCCAATTGCGACCGTTCCGACGATTGTGTCTAGTCGCTGATTCACCTACCGGAACTGCTGCGTCATCTGCTACTGGATCTGCTGCTGGTGCTGCTGCATTGTCTCCAGGGCTTGTAAGATTCGGACTCCGCCGTCAATGGCAGGTAGATAACGGAGGAGCTTTGTTTACTCTGATATATTCTAAAAGCTCAAAGACATACTATCAAAGTCGGGAATAGATGTTAAGCACCGAAGCCTGCATCGGCCGTGATGACGATTTCGATTGATGTTTCCTGGAAGCCAATCTGGCGGCTTAAGTCTGGGCCCAGCATCGATGGAGTTGAGGTACGAATGCTTGAGCCGTGGCTACCGCAAAGCTGCCTGCAATTGTGCAAAAGGAGCCCGTGGGTGTGTCGGAAGGACTGGCTCGTCCCATAATGGCCCGTGCCGCCGCCCGCGTCAATCGAGCTCCTTGCAAACGTTGGACCGCTCGCAGACGATGCATCTTCAGTTACTTCACTGGCGTCGCGTCTCTGGCAACATCTTTGCTCATTCGCGGCGTCACCCGCTAGCTCTATGAGCATCTTATCTCTGATGAATGATGTGTTAGCATATGTTACTCATCTGAACACATCGATTCACGACCCTAGAGTGTTCCTTGCGACACCGTCCACCAATGTTCACAAGACCGTTGATTGTTCAACATGGGTGGGCCAGTTGGAAACGCCCGTCGCCGTAGTTGTCAATCCTTCAGCCATAAATAATCATGGCAGTCTGTGGCTGTGGCCCCTCGGCCGACGCATGGAGTTGGTCCGTGCGTTTGACACCTTGAAGCGTCGAAAACAGGCCAAACACTGATTGCCATCCATTTCACACTTGCACCTCTGTGGAAGTGGCACATCTCACTTACCACGTGATAGGTCGCAGAATCTCTTGGCCCTCCACGAAATTCCCAATCACCATGCGAGTGGGTTGCTTCACCACTTTCGATCTCGCGTGCGACCGAAGCAACCGTCATGTCTCCGCTTCCTCATCCCCCTCCCCTCCTACAGGCGGGCCCATCACCCGAGCGTTCTTCATATTTCTTGTGGAGATATCTTCCTGTAGCCTATTCCAGAGGATGTTTGGCATACAGACCTACCCCCTCCGCATCTTCAGGATTTGTGTCAAAACCAAACCTGATGTGAGCCTGGCCGAAGCCTGCGCTATGCAATTCGTTGCGAGCCACACCTCGATCCCAGTACCTAAAGTCTACTATGCCTTCGGCCACAAGGGAAAATCCTACATCGTCATGGAGCGTATCAAAGGCCAAATGGCGGCCTTCAAATGGACAAGCCGCCATCACATCTCGAAGGCACACATTCTCGACCAGTTACGCGGCATGATCAATCAGCTCCATGCTATACCTCGTCCAGAGAATGTAAGAATTGGCAATGTCCTCGGTGGTTCATTCTACGATCCGCGCCTCCCGTATCGATTCTACTGGGGGCCTTTTGACACTGTGCATGACTTCCATAAGGCTCTGGTCGACGGTATGGATCTCAGTACACCGTGCGGCCTACCCGAAGTTTCTGAACTGCTTGAATACTACCGGCGGTATCAGGGGGAGCTCGTCTTCACTCATGCCGACCTTAGTGGCCTCAACATTCTGGTACGAGGGGACGACGTCGTGGGAATCGTGGACTGGGAGACGGCAGGCTGGTATCCTGGTTACTGGGAATATACGTGTGCCAAGTACGTGAACCCTCGGAACCCGTACTGGGCCGAGCCAGTTGATCACTTCTTGACACCACTGCCGCAAGAACTAGCCATGGAGACTACGCGACGTAAATACTTTGGAGATATATGAATGAAGAGCGAATATCGGCTGATGGCCTTCTTTCGTTAGGCAGCATGACTATGACTGATACATGCCTAGCCTGTCCGCCTTGTCGCCCGGCTTAATTGCGCGCAAGACAATTATTGCGGCGGGAGAGATTGCTCGGACCTAAGAGCGTTCAGCCAATCGCTTGGGTAAGACTCAGGTTGCGCACCCCTCAAACAGAGCTGTTTGAACATGAGCTAGCGTGCACAAAATGCGGGCCGCAGGGCTTTCGTAGGATCATCCGGCCCGGGCCGTTCGCCATGTCCCTCGCCGCTGAAAGGCGCTGACGATACTTGCACGCAGATCATCTTAATTCACGGGCCGCGCCTGTCGCGCTTGGTCGGCCGAAAGCCCATTGGATTAATACCCCGACCGTTATGTAGCGCTGCCAGGGCCGCCCAGCAGTGGCTTCAGACCATCTCTCGTGTTCCGTGACTCTAAATGTAGGATGAGTATTCTGGAATTTGCGGAAAGTTTACTTTGCTTCGAAATGCAATTTGACTACTTGACCCGCTCTATGTCCTGCCCCACAGGGCGCTCTGATTGTGGTCGGTGGAAATCATGCTTGTTCAAGACGGTTGTGTCATTGTGGAAGAGGAAGCTATAGATTAGTGGGGTTTGACCTATTTTGAGACCTTCGGCTGTCTCGGATCTGTGGGGAGATGCGCTAGCCTGATGTGGCTACATGCGCGCAGAAACTCGAATATGAAGCAGGAACTTGTTGGAGAAGCAGTATTTGCTTTCAAGAGCAGCAATTGGCTGCAGAAGCAGTGATTGATTACAGGAATGGTGTCTTGCTCCTCGGCTGGCCAGACCTGATTACGATGATTCAAGGCCGTAGCTTGTGAGTAGCGGAATTCGCGACAGCTCGTGATCTACACATACATATACCAACATGGCTCTCAGCTACAACGACACGATCTTGCAATCGCAGATCAAGAAGCAAAATAATTCAATACATATGATCTGGGTTATCCAAGAGAGAAGAAGAGGCAGAGGGATGCCCCAAGCGCGCCGTACAAAAGAGGCGCGCTAGGGTGGCCACACGACCTTGTCTACGATTGCTCGTATGTTTGAGCCGCACGATGAGTGGGTGCCCTGGTGCCGACCAATCAGTCGCCCGCTCAGTACTATCCACAAATAGCTGTGATTTCTCAGGCATCAAAAAAACGCTTCAGGCATAAAGAGAATGCGCTGCAGTTTTGAGTCGCCATTCTGCCAGAGTCGACAGCAAAAGTCCCGTCAACGCCATTCTCATCCCTTTCCATTGCATACTGATCCACAACCTGACATCTACTGCCTCTCAACCTTGATCCCTATCTGACCTTGAAACGGAGACCTACCTCTTCTCTGCTCGCTGTCCTTTCGCATGCTCAGCTAAACAGTGTGATGGATACAAATCGGGCCGAACGGGAGGCGAAGAGAGTCCTGATCATGGTGTCGCGGAGAAGCCCGCAGTGGGAGAAAGCGTGGGCATTTCCCGAGGAACTCGTTGTCATTGCACTGCGACTCGCACAGGAGAGCGCACTGCTTCCACCATGCGTGCAAGAGGACTCATCCGCAACCCGATTCCTGGCAAAGGAGAGGTGGGATGGTCGAATATTCATCGTGTTTGACGTCTATCACGACACCTACGACCCCGATAGAGCTCACATGCACGGCCAAGATGACCTGCCCGTGATTGAGGTTTATTTGAGTCGAAAGGAGGTCGCGAGGATGACGGGCAAACCGACAGCGAACAAGGTCAATGGCGACGTCAGAGCTCTCCATAACGCGACTGGTCTTGGCAGCCGACCGCCCTTCAGCGTTGACCACAGCCAAGGAAAAGTGCCCTTTTACAGCAACCCGCGATCTTCTGAGTCATGTGACGTAACGGGCTTTTCTCTTGGCTGAGGAACATTAGGATTGAAACATGGTAACACATTCAGGAAGTTTCATTGCGTTTGGGTGTGCTATTCGCGTAGAGTCTAAAATTCGTCCCTACATTGACTCTGGCGTAGGGAGGCTGCACGAGGCATAATTGTCGCTCACATCCGTCACGTTGGAGCCGTCTACGGCGGATCCGACATGCTGGGCGGTTTGCGCGCAAGCCACGGTACGCTCAAGCTTCACCAGAGAGCTGCGCCGTCCACACGTTGTTCGCGTAAAGCGGCGCATAATCTGGAAACTGTGACCTTCTGACTGCCAGCGGAAAGGGGGCTGCTTACGGGTTTCGACCGTGCGAGACTCGGCGTTACGCCTCCTGAGCGTAGGTCTTTGGAGAAATGACAGTGTTTAGGTCCAGGACCGAAATCTATTGTAGACCAGACGAAAGCGAAGAAGCTTCTCCCACGAGCCACTCTTGAAGTTGTCTCTCGTCAGGCTCACCGAATGCAATGACGAGCAGCACTTGAAGCTTACAGCTTACGGCTACCCTGCAAAGTGTGGTGTGCGTGATGTGACGCCACGGGGCCGAAGCTGTGAGGCCGCTCAGACGCCTCTACGACAGACTAACGGGAAAAATGCTTAGGTGAGCAAGCAGGGATCAAGGTACACTTGACAGTGACATTGATGAATGAAAGGTCAAGACCATGTTCGCAAGTAAAGTCAATATGAGCATAACTGAAACTGCTGGCATGCTGATTCTATTCAGCATCTTTCGTGCACCATTGCCCTTCCAATAAACATAGACCGCCCCAGCATATAGCTCTTTTTGAAGGCCTGGTATCAGCAATTCTGAATAGAGAAAATCAATCAAGTGACTTATAAATTAACTCATGATGCCACTGGATTGACCATGAGATGAGTTTGGGCGGCACATCCCGAACGGGATAAGTACCTTATTCAGCCTCCTTCTCCTCCTTCCAGTCAAGCAGCAGATCACCAGCCAAAAGCCGTCCCCACTCTGTGCGATCGATTGCTTCGCAGTCGCGTCGTACGCGCGAGAAAAAGACCTGGAGGAATTTTGTCGGGCTGACGAAGAAAAGTCGACGGCCCAGATCCACCGGTCCGTTGCGATCATCGCTCGCTATCTCCTGTTCCATCTCAGTCGGTAAGATAAACCCATCAGCTTGGATTTTGCAAAGTGGGCGCCCGACGCCCTCCTCTTTCTGGTCGGTTGGACGCCGCCATTCCAGGCTCAAATAATTGCATGCAAAGATGTACTCGTTGCGCGAAGCGAAGTAAAGCTGTCCCGCAAAGAGGTTGAGCTGCAGTCTAAGCTCGGCGCACATATTCCATTCTTGAGGCAATTCCGTTGGGACCGTGTACAGTCCCAGCCCGTCGAGGGGGCGAAAGGCCGAGTTGATGCGCGGAGCGTAGACGTGCATGGCCACGCGGGTCGGGCGAGAGCCACTGATTGTGTCGTGCAGCTTATTCGCTTCGAAAGGGCTGATCACCACTACATGCTTGATGGCGCCGTTGGTGCTAAAGCTTGTCAGGACCCATTGCACAGGACGCTCAAACATGTCGACACCATTTGCCGTTTCTAATAACCTCACGGTGCGGGCGAAGTCATTGGTCACCTTCAGCTGAGAGGGGAAGCAATCAAGATCGAAAAAGGCTGCTGCGCTGGTGCGTCTAAGCGTCTTGAATGCTGGTGTGAAGGCGTCGGATGGATCCTCGATGATACCGGTCTTGACGAAAGCGATCACGGCCAGATGTAGGCTGTGCTGATGTGGCTCTACTGCGGTCGGTCGCTCTACCTGCCGCTCCTGCTCGATCTCTGGCGAAAGCTCGCGCTCTTGCTCCTCTTGCAATTGAGCAGATGAAAAATCCACGCAGGTGAACTTCTCGCATCGCTTACTGATCTCGAGCTTAGCAGCGCAATGAGCAAGCTCGTGGCCGGTGGAAAGTCGTGCTTCGTTTTTCCTCCGTGGTCTGTAGCCGGTCTTAAGACTCATGGCCTCGTCTTCGAGAAACTGCTCTGCCTCCCCCTGAGACATCATATAGGAGCTTCCATTCTTGGCCGCGTCCCAGAGCTGGCGTTGTCGTTGAAAGCGACAACCTTGTGTTGCCCAGAGTGCCATGCTCGCACGAAGATCTCTCCACGTCTCATGGATTGCCCAGATCAATACGTCTGAGACGTCAATGGAGCTCCTGTCATCTTTCCCGGTTGCCGCAAGAATCTTTCGCTGAATATCTTCTGGCACGTAGAAAACCACGCTCTGACCCTGACCCAGCTTGCGCATTCTCATGCAGGCTAGATAGATGATGTCAGTGTCTCTGTTTTTCGCAACACAAGGTCGGGTTCCAGTCTGCACTACCAGTCTTCCACCAACTTACCTTGAACAATGCGGTCCTTTGTCAAACCCGCTCCCAACGTGACGGCAGCTCGATAACGTGTCGGCAGGCGGAGATCAATGCCTCTCGTATGAGCTTCGTCCAAGAAAACCAGACAGGAATCAAGTCGCTTCAAATAAGGTGATATTTGCAGTATTTTCACATTGCCATTGCGGTCAACCACAGATAACTCGTCGTCATCGTCGACAAAGACAGCGGCCTCCTTGAGATTCCCACCAATCTCATCCGACAGCTCTAGCCAACGTGTGGCCATCTGGATATTTGTGTACTCTAGGATTTGCGAGCCGACATCCAGTATTACCTCTACGGGATGCTTAGACCTGATGATCATGCATAGAAGACGATCAGCGTCTGATCTCGAAGCGTTCTCCATCGAAACGCGAGG
Source organism: Moelleriella libera RCEF 2490 (assembly GCA_001636675.1). Classification (NCBI taxonomy): domain Eukaryota; kingdom Fungi; phylum Ascomycota; class Sordariomycetes; order Hypocreales; family Clavicipitaceae; genus Moelleriella; species Moelleriella libera. The sequence continues at coordinate 624,252 of AZGY01000011.1, read as the reverse complement.
CACGAGCTCGACGTGATTGTCGGGCTGTACTAGGTACTGCAAAACCAACGCATTGGTATGGGATTGTGTTGGTAGATTGTGGTACTTCATGGCCAGGGGAAGCAGGTGGTTGGAGTCGCTTGTGCCGCTGAATCCAGTGATCGGGTATGGCTTGACCTGGCCCAAATCCCATCCAGATGCAGAGAGCTTTTTGGAAAATTCCTTCATCTCGACTGGAAACACAATGTAGGCCAAGAAGTAGTCAATGACCGCCTTGGATCTGCGGAAATGCCGAAAGATGTCCTGTGTGCACTGGTGCCGATCTTTGAGGTTGACGCCCACGAGGGTCCGAAACGAACTGGGCAGGTCAGGACAGTCTTGAACCCATTCCGCATAAACACTGTCCGCCTGATCCGACTTTAGAAGTCGAGTGAATATGTTGAAGAGATCGTCATCGCCAAGACCGCCGTAGTAGTATACAAGGCACGTCAGTGCGATGACCACATCGGGATGACTGAATTCAGATCTTGGGCTAGGGTTGTCTTTGGCGCGGTAAGGCACCGCAAGTCGCGTTCGTGGTGTCCGGGTAGTCGTCAGACCATAGTTGACTCTCCAGCGCTTGCGTGCGAACACGAATGCCAGGATACCTCCGGCTAGCAGGCCTCGCAGCAAAAGTGAAGGGCCAATCATGGACTGCGTCCAGAACGTAGAATCTTCCACCGCATCTATCTGGGCATCGCTGAGATCCGGCACCGTCATATACTCGTGAAACGCCTGGCGAATGTCCAAGGATTGGCGCGATATGGGATATCCAGGAAGGCCCGAGTTGCAAATCTCGTTGGCGAGTAGTCGCTGGAATAATGCAATAGAGTCATCGTCGAGAAGACGTATTCGAGGAAACGCATTGTCTGCTACACTTTGCTCCAACTCGATAGACGGCGGCAATGCGTGAACAATCTCCGGGACTATTCTCAATATGGTGCGAAGCACGTGCTGAACCAATGACCAGCGCTGTGAGCCCATCTCAAGGGACTTTTGAAGACCCATGGTGTACACGAGCTCGAACTTGACGCTGAAATTCTCATCGCTCTCATCGACAATGTCTCGCGCGTAGTCCATGAAGAATCGTTGCGTCTGCAGTAATGGTTCGGCAATCGTTTCCCGACCAAGTATGACACTCTCAAGACCCATCAGCTGGAACGAGAGAAGGTGTTCGGGCTGGACGAGGAGAACGCCCCTGGTACGCATGCATTCTTCACACATTTCCAGGATGGTCCGCACCTGCGTCGCGCTAAGCTTGAGAGACCGTGAGACAGGCATGTGGTAGACCTGCCGGTCAACCAGCCCACCAAGCTTGCATACAAGCATCTGGTGCATTTGTCTGGATTGCGGCCTCGGCACAATAATCCTTAACAGTTGCTCTCCATTTGCCAAGGCTGCAGAAATGCTGGGAACAATCACCGACGACTTGCCTTCGCCCATGTGCAGCTGCATCACAGAGTTTCCGCCCTCGGGTGGACTGCGCATGCGGGCAGCAATGTCTTCCTGTACCTCGCGAATCAGGATGCCGCCCTCGATCTCAATGAGGAGGGAATCGGGGAAGTCTACTGGCTGCCAGTTGACGTGTCCGACATTCTGAAGTTCTTTCGTAAGGTCACTCGAACTATGCAGTGCCGCCAGCAGTCGCTCAGCACGCTGTACCGCCGTAATCGCAAGGCCATATGCGATGATCGCGTCTCTCCAGCGTGGGGGGAGGTGGGGCCGACTTGTTCGAGATAACTGGCGAAGAAAGAAGCTTGGAGAGGCTCGCGGTGAGTTGTACGTCAAAGCTTCACTCTGTCCTTCTTTGGTTGTAGATGCTAGGCCACAGGCTTTTATCCCAAGTTGCCGGCATGTTAGCTCGAGATGTTGCTCGCAATGGATCAGATGCGATGCCAAGATACGACTCAAGCGTGTTCCAGACTTGATCTCTTTCTGCGAGGCATGCTTTTCGGCAAGGCACGCAAAGCTGCTGCGCAGTTCCGTGACATACTCTCTCTGGAACGCGTGGGTTGCATTTTGCGCGAGACGATCGATGACCGGCCTTGAATCTTCGCCGTGACTTCTAATGCCCTGTTCGTGGAACGCGATGGCGTTCGCAACGAAATCAAGTCCCGGAGGTTGCTCCAAGATCGGTGGTGGGCGTGAGAAAAGGTTCGCGTCTGTCGTGAGGAGTCGGGGCTCCGGCAAGGGTCGTTGGGGCAGGGTGCCGGTTAACTGGGACGGCGACAATGGCATCTCAGGTACCATTCGCAGAGCTTGCTCGAGCCTCTGCAGGTACTGGTAGAACTGGTTGTTACGCCACCATTGCTCGAACAGTGGCTGAACATCGCGCATAACACGGCCGGGGTGAGTGTAATGCGGAAGCTGGGAATTGGTTGGACGAGCTGGGGTCTTGCAGGGCCATTGACCCACCAGACCTGTCACGAACGCAGATATCGCTTGCTTCTGGTTCTTGTCAAAGCTTTGCTCTCGCCTCTTCTTATGGGCTCTGACGGTTTCGTCGGCACGTCGGGTCATTCTGTAGTCGGGAGACTCACGGAAGCCAATGAGATGGCATCTAACAAGGGTTCTGACCTCGTTTGACCTAGGCTCTCTACCATTGTCAAGCTTCAGCATTTCGACTTGGGGAATGTCCATGTGCCGCAGCTCGGGCAGAGTGGCAAGCGCCACGATCGCTTGGACAACTTGGGCGTCCACTCCGCTGGCAAATGCCAGTGTCGCAAGGTACATCATCGTACGATACCTGCCAGCACCATTTTGGTTCTGCATCTGCCATCTCCGGTGGATTGTACACCAATGCCTCGCAAGCAAGTCCCAGGGCTGTGCAAGGTACCGCGCATCGAAAGCAATTAGGACTTTGGCGAGTCTGGTCTGTGGTCCAAACATCTCGGGTGTCCCACTCAGTAATTGATACATACGCTCTGCCAGGCCGAATTCGACTGGACTCTGTCGGAACGGAGACCTGGTGAATACTCTGGAGGCCGCAACGCAGACGAGTTGTGCGCGGTGTGCATCCCCCTTCTCGCGGGCCTTTCGCGACGTGTAAACCACATCGCGATCGGTCAAATGCTTTTCGCCTCCGAACCGATATCTTCGGAATGTTGACGTGCGTATCGAATCTCTATTCAGCAAGACCAGATCTGTGCCTCGAAGAACGTCGGGATATTTCAGATTCTCGCCGCACAAGAAGCTCAAGTTTCCGGCTTGACTCAAAATTGCCTTTGCTGCGAGGGCTAAGCCCGCGTGTTGTGCCAGAGCATCGAGATCATTGCGCCAAGTCACCTTCTGCATGACAATTCTGCCCTTAGGGTAATATTCCCTGCTCGGTATGAGACTGGCAATGTCTCTCAACAGATCAGCCTCGTCTTTCTTGAGACGATGGAACGATCGGACTGCTGCTGAGTGCAGTACTTCGAGCGCCTGTTCCGTGCCCGTCAAAGACGTCAATCTATCCGGCACACAGCCAGTTGTGAGGGCATGAATATATGACCGTTTCAGCATACTGTTCATATCGCCGTTGTCAGTCACTCTGCCGAGTCGCTCGTCGATACGGTAGGGATGCACTCGTTGTGACGTGCCCTGCAACATGAAAACTTTAATGTGCTGCTCTTTCCACTTTGTCCATTTGACAATGCCATCTGGCACGAGAACCATTTTCTCCTTGTTCCCGTTGACAAGCACGATCTTGCTTTGAAGCCCTAAAAAGGTGCCCAGGTCGGTGTCACAGCTTATGTGCATTGCTCGGAACTCGCGGGAATATAGCTTGGGGGATGGGTCTTGAGGCATGGTAAATCCTAGCTTCAGCCTCGGTAGCTCAACCTCTAGCTCTTGCCTGCCAGTGTGCCATGTGACATGCAAAAAGTCTATAGATTCCACCGCTTCAAAGATTCTTGAGATCATATTCGTGGTCGCAGACTTCGACGGTATGAGCAAAATAGCTTCGGCTTGTTTCTTGAGCGTCCAAGTTGTGCCAAGCTTGGATAAAACCCAATGAGGGTCCGCCCTGGGCCAAGGACAGCTCAAAGGTCTGAACTCGATTGTTTGCGTGCTGGCGCGGTACCAGTGCATGTAATCCATGGCAAAATGCAGTGGTAGGCTGCCTATCAGGAGCCTATTCGGAACAAGCGTAAAAGCGTCATCCTTCGTCTGGCATATGACAACGATATCCTCGTGTTGCGATTGGTCAGACTGCAGGCCAAAATATACCGTGTAGCCGTGGTGGCTCTTTAGAGCCTCGTAGCACATGCCGGGGCGGCGCGAAGGGAGGACCTCAACAGCCGTGGCCCCAAAGAGAAGGTCGTACGGCAGGTGACTAGTATATTCATTCGGCAAGCGTGAAAGTGGCGTCCCATTTACAAGGAACTCGCCAGTCAGCAGGTTGTATTGAACCGACTGGGGGGCGGTGTCAGCATCGGCCAAAGTCTCCGTTAGCAGCCAGTGATTGTCACATGATGGTGCTGCTCTCCAGGGCGCACCCCGCCGGTATCCATCCCAGAATCTGGAGATTGCCATGTCGAGGCTCGGGTCGTTCTGCTGGCATATAATGCGACAAAGATGTCCCTGGACCTTGAGGCAAAGCCGCTTCCATCTGTGTTCCGAGAGCATATGAGAAAAGCTGCGGCGTTTGTCACGTGTCTGAGTAGTTTCTTGGATGGCGATGGCACATTCCAGCAGCACGGCCGCATAGTCCGTGGTCTGTACGATTTTGGCAAGATGGTGTTCGTCAACTTCGAAGGTCGAAACGCATATGTGGCTGATCTCATACACTCGAAGCAGAAATTCGGCACGTTGAGCACCCAAAGCACTTGCAGCTTTTTCTCGAACAAGACGTGTCCATCTCACTGCTGTGCTGCGACATTCTGCCAGGTATTCGAGACAAGTATTGTCTGTATCGCTTCTAGCCGTATGGGTCAACAGCTTGGTTGCGATAGCCACGAAGGTGGCCAGGGCTTGGCATGATTCCCAGTTGTCGCGTACGCGCTTCAGTCCTCCTTGCAGTGCCTCAAGAAGCTGAGTCCGAAATCTGGGATCGAATAGATCTTGGTGGCCCTCTCTGGCGGCCTGCTCTACTGTCCCAGCCGGGCCAACTTGCCGAGCCACCTGAAGCACAAGCAGGTACGTGTCAAGCTTTCTGAAGTCTACGGCCGGCGCGACAAGTTGAACCAGGATGTTCGGCCACTGAAGTCTCGTTCCCAGAGGCACCGAGGCGAAAGCCCTGAATTCAACGAGTGACATATGCTCTGGACAAGCGTGCTGCTCGGACACAACACAATTTGGTGCCGGCCCGTGAGGTCGAAAACATGGCCGATACATGAAGTCCTGTAAGGAGGGCGACGTTTGCAGTTGATAGGTACAGGCGCGATTAATATATTCGGTAACATCTGTGTCTGTAATGTAGCATTTCGACGTGGCATCGAAGTATGCATAGATGAGACCGTTATGGCGGCATACATCCTTCTCGGATGCAGTTCCAACCTTTAGCGTGCTGTAATGTGACTTCAGATGCGGTTTGGCGTCTGAGTTGAGATGGATCCTGCCCTCCACCGGCTGCTTGAAGCGCCGCAGAAAGTCATCAAGGCCATAGCTGAAGTCGGCAGCCTTCGTGGTACGATAAGTGCACCTGAACATGTCTACGAGGATGAAGATTGTGGCATCACGCCATTCACGAAAGACTGGCGGGCAGTCCAGTTCGAAAATGGTTGCGCAGGCTTCTGGGTCGGCTCGGGGCAATGGCCATTCGTGTATTGTTATCCTCAGTTTTCCTGCAGTCCTGAGCAATGAGTGCTTGTAGCACCAATAGGCGTGCACTCGCTCGACAATTGTTTCGCCATACCAATCGCGTGTCTCGTCGACGTACGTACATTCGCACGCTCTATAATCGCTCATAAGACGATCATAATCACGGCTCAACTCTTCCAGTTCAGCCACCTTCTCGCGTCTTTCGATGGCGGCTGCACTTTCGATCTGGCGGCGTAGCTGCTGTAGCGTTGGCGATTGTCTGAATTGGCGCACCGCAAAGCTCTTCTCTGCCCCAAAGTTGAAAAGAATTGATGGGAGACCCGGGTCTGCCTTGCTGCGACGCTGACACAGGTACGCCTCAATTTGCGCGAGTCTGTTCATGTCGCTGCGCATTGCTAGTACAAGCGATTCGAGCAGCCTCTCAGGGATTGCTGGATCATAGTCTAACAGCATCGGATAATGCTTGGTCGCCACCTTGTCGCAGCCCACCCACAGTTCCAGGACCGTCAGGATCATCACTGACAAGCTTTCGGGATTGTCTTTGTAAGCTTGAAAGGCACGGGTGTGGTAGTCCCGCATGACGGTCGCCAGATCAGCGATTGTGTTTTCATGATCGATATTAGCCTTGAGCCAAGTATCCAGCTCAGATCCAACCCAGATCTCGAAGTCGATTAGGGCAAAAAGCTGTTCCTCATCACTATTCGCTGGTGCGACATGTGAGATTTCCTTGTAGCCAGATTGACGGGCGCTGAACACCGGTTTCGCGTAGAAACTTGCTTCTACTCCGCCCACGGAAGGGCTTGAAAGAGACTCTGCAAAGGCGTCTAGGTCGGGAAGGAGCACCCCCGTATCCGCGGATGGCTTGAGGTTGGCCAGCTCTGAAAGATCAAGGAAGGGAGATAGCTGGCTGTTGACGAGCGCCCACCTCTGCTGCAAGTAGCCAACGGCATTTGATACCACATCCATAATGCTAACACGCCATGGTGGAAGAGGACTGATCGAGCCGAGCTTCTCAAGGCGTTGGAGGATCTTACATGTCATACAGTGCACCTGCTCAGCAGATGGGCCCCTCTTAATGTAGATCTCCAGGATTCTGGTCATGAACAAGGCCGTCACAGCTTTGTAACAAGTTGTTGCGTTGGTGGCCCTGGAAATAAGAAGATGCATTGCTACTCTAGCCAAGAGCCACGTTGACGATCTTCTCCAGGGCAGAAGACCCTTGGTCCAGAGTATGTCGTCACGTGTATTCTTCCAGACTCCTTGCAGCGAAACCACCTGACCAGTTGCCTGCAAAAACTTCATGAGGAAGTCCGTTATCAGTTGCGGGTCCGTGGTCTCACGAATCTCGATTGGGTTGTCTCCAGACTTCGAACTTCTTGACATCACCTGTGCAGACTCTTGGTGGCTCATTCGGACGATGGTCTCAGCCAAGATCGCTCGGAGTCCTTCCTCCTGGAAAGTAGCTAGGCCAATGGCTAAAGCACTAGCTGGGAAATGGCGGGCGACCCTGCCCTCAGTCGACATGATTGTTTCGTTTGGAGGTGATAACTCAAGGGCTTCAACAACGATTGATTCACCCTCTCTGCGCATGATGAGGGCGGCGTTCTGGTCACGGATCGCAATCGGCAGGGTGCAGCCCTCTGAAGCTTCATCAGTTGGCATGTCATACAGAGGAGTCCAGAACGTATTTACCTTGCTTGAACAGTTTACACAGTGCAGCTGATAGAGCAACTTCGTCGACGGCACCTTTACCGTCGAGAATCTCACGCATGTCCGCGATCATCGATGCGGCAGTCTGAATGGCTAGCCGTTCGGGGCCGTCGAACAAACTCAAAACGTCATGTAGAGTGCCAGCCAGGAGCTTGAGGAGGGCATCGTCATTTCGTGCGACCTCCTCCTGCGCGGCAGTGTCTGCATGGCCCGTGTTTGGCAACCGCACAGGAAGGAAGACATGATGAATCATGTATTGAACCTCATCGTCCTTTAGTATTTGCATCGTGATCCAGCAAGAGGTAGGAGGCTAGGTCGGGACGGGTGTGAAAAGGCGTCAGGCTGTTGTCGATGGTGCATCAAGTGGTGAGACGGCACATTTCTGTGAAGATTGATGGATGAGGATTCTTTTTTTTTTTTTTTTGGCAATACTTCGGAAGAGTCTTGGGGCTTTCCCGATGATGCTGCTTTAAATAAAGGATTGGGTAGCTGATCGCCCGACCATTGTTGGATCCCAAGAAGCGGTCAAGGACGTGTAATCAGCGATGAGACAGTCCCAACAGAGTGCCACAAGGTCAGACGTGATTCATAGTATCTGGTCGGATGCTGAACTGCCGTGGTATTCGGCCTGCTGCAGCTCCCGTATTACCTCAATAAAGCGTTAGACGAGCGAGACAAACGAGCCGACAGGCTCCATGAGTATTGACGCCGGAAGAAGCAAGGTCGTCATTCATTCCGGCCAATTTCTGATCGTATTGTGAGCCATTGCTCGCATCTTGAAACAAGTACCGCAACCCCTCGCAGCATTGTTCCCTATTGAGACTTGGAATCTCTTCACAGCAGGGCTAGAAGAGCGTGACCAGCAATGAGATTCTCTAGGCTGGATCGGGGCTGTAGCTGAGGTCGCATTCTGCAGCATCAATCGAAGAGCGCGGAAGCTGTAGGTATCATTCACGCCATCGAGGGTGATCTCCGGGGCGGCTCAAGGCTGACTATTGTGCCGAAATGTGTTTGACTAGCAATGACCCATAAGATGTCAACTTGGGCAAAGAGTCCTAATGCCGTGATCCACGAAGAGTGGCGTGGAGGCCCAAATCCTAGGAGCAGGAATATATATGGCGCTATACCACATTCATTAGTGTGAAATCTATTAAAATATATAGCCAGATTTGGTTGAACGTCGTGGACGCTGGACTGAGAAGTGATCATGACCGCCTCACGACGTGTAGCGTAGACGGTCGCTCCACTTGCATACCTTCATCCTGGTCAACATGTACTTGAAATCGCGTGAGCTCAATTCTATTGCGAACTTAAGCCTTGTCTCCAATCTTCCGCGCCCATAGGGCCTCGACAATCAGTTGCTGGAGGCGTTGTAACCTGATGCGGCCCTTGCAGAGCCGGTCGGCCAACGTTCCGACATTGATTCTCAGGCATGGGTCTCTATCGCGGTCCGTCAACTTGGGGAGGTTGGCATTGCCAGCAGCGGCCGCCCTTTGCGCCTCGATCCTGATGTTGGATTTGTCCACGAATAACCAGCACGTTTCATTTGTTCTGTCGGACATCGTGGCTGTGCGTTCGCTGGTGCCTGATGATTGACATATCGCAATGGGTAAGCGGGGTCCCGCATACTAATGGACGTACCCTTGTAAAGATAAAAACCGAGCCGCAACTACCAAGTGAGCAGAGAAGGGGAGTCAAACACTTGGAGCGTCTGTGCCTACTCGTGCCACGCCCCACCTTCTAGGTGGTTAGGTGGTAATCATTGGGCGCAGCAGAAAGCTAACGGTGGCCTCACAAGGAAACCTGGCAAGACTCATACCCCTGACAGTGCATCTCGATATGCTACAACGTCTAGCCAATTGCAAGGAGCCGGATTACGCGAGTTGGTCAGACTTGAATTCTTGCTTAAACTAAAAAGCCAATCGGATATGCCGAATCGGGAAGCCGCTGTACCACGGTCTAGCTATAGACAGTTGGGTGAATATGCACCTTGGGGGGGACTTTTTGTACGTCGTGTTACGGTTTGGAAACGTGAAAACCCCGAAGCGCCCCGGAGCAAACCGTTCTCGGCATCTCTTCGGGAACGATGGCGACACTCTCTGGTCGCCTTGGCGACGCCTTCTTGGAGCCTCTGTGCTGACAGATAATCCCTTTGAGTGGCAGATTAGTAGTTGGGTCGGTGACGACCAGCGAACACCGGCTATTGTATGTTTTTTTTTGGGGGGGGGATTTCACGTCGCTACTTACCCTAGTGTCGATGAACAAACAACGCTAGTCTCCAGTTGAAAGAAAAAAAGAGGACCGCTTTTCAGTCATCGATGTTTGAAGTCTCTATCATGAGCATTTGGCAGCAGCCAGAATGGCAAGCTCGACAGAGAGCTCTGTGAAACAACAGCTCGTCGACAAGCTTCCCAAACGTTTCAGAGGCATCAAATTTGGAATCCAGTGAGTAATGAAGAGAGCGCATCGCTCATTCTGACGCCCGTACCCCTCGCGCCGGCATCAAGTTGCTTTCCATCATGTCTCTGGTAAAAACTGTTTCTCTGACTACGTCGCCGGCTGCAGATCCAATCAAGATATCGCCAACCAAGCCGTCTTGGAAGTCTCCGATCGATTGCTTTACGACATCGAGAACAACCGAGCGCCGTATCGCCATGGACCACTCGATCCTCGACTGGTAATTCAAGACCACCCTCGCGGCATCGACCCGGAGACCATGATTCTAATTCCTCTTCATAGGGCACTTCCAGTAAAGGAGGGACCTGTGCGACATGCCAGGATTCATTACAGAACTGCATCGGCCACTTCGGCCATGTCAGGTTGCCCTTGCCGGCCTTTCACATTGGCTATCTCAGGTTCATAATGTCAATCCTTCAAGAGATCTGCAAGGTGAATTTATTCGGCCAAGAAAAGAGAGACTGAGAAGCTAACGGGGAAAACCAGGATTGTGGGCGTGTATTGCTTGAAGAGCCCGACCGGAGATCATTTTTGAAAGAACTACGACGGCCTTTTCTGGATAATTTGCGCCGAACGCAGATTTGCAAACGAATTAACGAACAGTGTCGCAAGTCAAAATCTTGTCCGTACTGTGGTTCTGTCAATGGCCAAATTCGAAAGATTGGAGTTCTGAAGCTCGTGCATGACAAGTTCTCTACATTCAACAAATCAACCGCTGCGAAGAAGACGCCCCCGGAAAGCAAAGTCAAGTTCGACGAGTCGTTTGCCGAGGCCAAGCGTGAGAATGCCGAATTAGAGAAGCATTTGCGCAAAGCCATGGAAGACCTCAACCCTCTGAGAGTACTCAACCTTTTCAAGATGATTAGTCCGACCGACTGCGAATTGCTTGGCTTGGACCCAGTGGAAGGGCGCCCAGAGATGTTTGTTTGGCAATTTGTTCCGGCCCCTCCAGTCTGCATACGACCTTCAGTAGCACAAGACAACGCCAGCAACGAAGACGACTTGACAACGAAGCTGGCTGATATTGTCTGGGTCAGCGGCATGATTCGCTCTGCACTTCAGAAAGGGTCTCCTATTCAAACTATCATGGAGCAGTGGGAGTACTTGCAAACGCAGATAGCCATGTATGTCAATAGCGACGTGCCTGGTCTCCAACAACCTGGTTTCGGCAAAACAACAAGAGGGTTCTGCCAGCGGCTGAAGGGAAAGCAGGGTCGCTTCCGTGGTAACTTGTCTGGAAAGCGTGTGGACTTCTCTGGCCGAACAGTCATCTCTCCAGATCCCAACCTGGGCGTTGATCAGGTCGCTGTCCCTGAGCTGGTGGCGAAGAATCTCACGTATCCAGAAATGGTAAACCGCCAGAACATTGAGAAGCTTCGACAGTGTGTCAAGAACGGCTGTGATGTTTGGCCTGGTGCCCAGCGTATCCTTCTGAAGAATGAGAACTACGCCAAGTGGGACCTGCGATTCGGTGATCTAGGTCTTGCTGCGCGCCAGCTGAGCATCGGCGATATTGTCGAGCGTCATCTTGAGGATGGCGACATTGTCCTGTTCAATCGACAGCCGTCCCTGCACAAGCTCAGTATCATGAGCCACAGAGCCAAGATCAGACCGTGGAGGACGTTTCGCCTCAATGAGTGTGTGTGCAACCCGTATAACGCGGATTTTGACGGCGATGAAATGAACCTTCACGTGCCTCAGACCGAAGAGGCCAGGGCAGAGGCCATTAATCTTATGGGCGTCAAGTACAATCTTGCAACGCCTAAGAATGGAGAACCCATCATTGCTGCCACTCAAGACTTCATCACGGCTGCGTTTGCACTGAGCAGCAAAGACCGATTCTACGATTGTAAGACCTTCTCCTACCTGTGCATGCACATGTTGGAAGCAGGAACACCTATGGAATTACCGGCTCCGGCGATACTGAAACCACGCCAATTATGGACCGGGAAGCAGATCTTCAACGTTATGATGAGACCCAATAAGACCTGTCCGGTCAAGATCAATCTCGACGCAAAATGTCGAGCTTACAAAGCGCGAGGCCAGTGCCCCGACATGGATCCCAATGACGGCTGGCTTGTGGTTCGAAACTCGGAAGTCATGTGTGGTCGAATGGACAAATCGACTGTTGGGGCTGGCAAGAAAGATTCCGTTTTCTATGTCATTCTGCGAGATTTTGGCCCCGACGAAGCTGTCATCGCAATGAACCGACTAGCTAAGCTCTGCGCCAGGTGGCTGACAACTCGTGGCTTTTCAATTGGAGTGGGCGATGTATTTCCGACAGCATCTCTCAACGTTGAGAAGGAGAATTTGGTGTCGACGGCCTACAAGATGTGTGATGACTTGATTGAGACATTCAAGCAGGGTAAATTAGACAAGGCGCCAGGCTGTAACATGGAGCAGACGCTCGAAAACGCCATCTCGGGGATCCTCAGCAAGGTCCGACAGCAAGCCGGCACGTACTGTATCGATACGCTCAGTCGCAATAACGCACCTCTTATCATGGCACAATCAGGTTCGAAGGGATCTGACATCAACGTCGCGCAGATGGTGGCTGTCGTTGGGCAACAAATCATTGGTGGACAGCGTGTGCCTGATGGATTCCAGGACCGGAGCTTGCCTCATTTCCATAAGAATGCCCGCCAGCCCCCATCAAAGGGCTTCGTCAAGAACAGCTTCTACACCGGACTGTTCCCTACAGAGTTTCTCTTTCACGCCATTTCTGGCCGTGAAGGTCTGGTCGATACCGCCGTCAAGACTGCTGAGACGGGCTACATGTCTCGCCGACTGATGAAGTCCCTCGAGGACTTGTCGACTCAATACGATGACACGGTCAGGACCTCCAGTGGCGGCATTGTCCAGTTTCAGTTTGGGGCGGACAAGCTCGACCCAGTTGACATGGAAGGCTCTGCGGAGCCGGTGAACTTCAAGCGGACTTGGAGCCATGCAGAAAACCTCACGTGGGATAATGAAGAGGCTGCCATGACACCCGACGAAATCAGAGCTTTCTGTGACTCAATGCTCGCCGTTGAAAGGAAGCGGTTTCCAAGACACGGTCTGATTCAAGGGGAGGATCTGGATTACGACGACACCACTGACTACGGCATCGACGAGCATGAAGGTGCAAGACGTTTTCTCAAGACTATTGAACGGCATGTCGATAACCTGGCGTCAAATTTGGAGAGGGTCCGTCAGCTGGCGGGCTTTGAGGGCGACATAGCGCCAAGCTCAGTCGCTCAAGCCCACGCGGATCGTACTGCCAAGGTTACGACTACCACGCTGCGTCTCTTCATCAAAATGTGCCTGGAAAAATACAAAAAAGCACACGTGGAGCCTGGTCACGCCGTGGGAGCCGTTGGTGCCCAATCGATCGGTGAGCCTGGTACGCAGATGACTCTCAAGACATTTCATTTTGCCGGCGTTGCCGGCATGAGCATCACGCAAGGTGTACCTCGAATCAAAGAGATCATCAACGCATCCAAGAATATCAGCACGCCCGTCATCACCTGCCCTCTCATGAATGATCGACAGATTGAGGCGGCGAAGGTGGTCAAAGGGCGGATAGAAAAGACCTACGTCTCAGACGTGCTGGAATATATCGAGGGCGAATGGCGGCCTGGAGAAGGCAACATCGTTTTGCAAATCGACCGAAGCGCGCTGTCTGATCTCCATCTGGGCATTGGCATATTTGACATTGCCGAGGCTATCTGCAAACAGCGAAAGCTGAAGATTCCTCGCGAGGATCTATCTGTACATGGCGACAGAATCGTGATCAGGGTCCGGGACGTGAGCGAGATGCCGGCCAAGAGGCCAACGCGCGGCAAGACGGCTCTCGAGGACAGCGGTGACATGCTGCTGCGAGCTAATTTTCTCCGCCGAGTCCTGCCAGGTGTGCCCATCTCTGGCTACTCCGAGGCCGCCCGTGCCATTATCCAGACGAGCGAGCAAAACACGCACACAGTGCTTGTCGAAGGGTACGGTCTACGCGAGTGCATGACCACCGAAGGAGTCATTGGGACCAAGGCCCGTTCGAACAACGTCATGGAATGCCGCGACGTGCTCGGCATCGAGGCTGCCCGCACGACGATTGCCGACGAAATTAGCCAGGTCATGGGGGATATGGGCATCGACCCTCGACACATGCAGCTCCTGGCAGATGTCATGACGTACAAGGGCGAGGTGCTGGGCATTACGCGCTTCGGCCTGTCGAAGATGCGGGACAGTGTGCTGCAGCTTGCGTCGTTTGAAAAGACGCCAGATCACCTGTTTGAGGCTGCGGCTGGCATGAAGACGGACCAGATCGAAGGTGTGAGCGAGTGCATCATCATGGGCCAGACCATGGCTGTCGGCACCGGTGCGTTCCAAGTCGTCCGTCGGCTGGGTCTTCGGATGGGGGACTTGCAACCAAAGGAGACGATTTTCGAGGACGCGTGGAGCTTGGAGGAGTCGAAGCGGAAGCAGCTGCGTCGCGGCGCAAAGGCGTGAACAAGATGCATGGGACTCGTGGCGCGTGAGCTCGTGGAGTAAGAGCCGATCACTTTGTTTGGAAATCGTTGGGTGTGACACGACGTGGTGTTTCGGGCGGGAAGGCTCTTGCCATTTAGCCATATGACCTCATGAATCAGACAGCAGAGAAGCATGCACATCCACATGAGGGTACGGGTACCTGAGGCTCGACCCGTCCGAGTCGATCTGCCGCAAACCGGCTTGTTGAATGAAACGTGGTTGTGGCCGACGATATCGTAGTTGCTGGCAGTCAGACTACTAATTTCTTTCCTCCCGTAGCCTCGTCATGAGCAGAACGAGCCCGCGTGCGTTCACACAACCGTGCCTGGAAGCATGCGCCGTCACGGCTCGCAAGAGGAGAGACATCTCCAAGGCACTTGGTGATGCAGCGCTCGGAGCGACAGACATGTCAGCCAGAGTAGCAATACACCGGATCTACTCCAGACTGCGAATCACGTTCAGCCATACGCGCGCCGTCCTATCTTGGCTACCCTTTGCGAAATGACCCTGCATCTGTCTCTTCGTATTTCCAAACTGGGTGATTGCCGGGGCAGCCGGATGAGTGGCACGTAACATGTCGGACCATGCCACATACCCGCGAGATATTTAACTCTATTCGTCTTTGCTACAACAAGACATGATCTTTTCTTCCTTCTGCCTCTCTTTGCTCTTTTCTTTTCTCCCCCCTTTTCTTACCAGCTTTTGTTTCATGAACTCATTCACAGGGGAGGAGGGGGCCTAGATCATGGGCCTCTGTGCTTGTCGAGAAACGTTACCTACTGTCGGGCTTTCTTTTTCTTTCCGTTTTAAGTAGTGCATTCTCTGGTTCGACATTCTCTTCTGGTCAAAAACGAAGATGTGGTGCCACGAGTGTCTCTCTTATTCGTCCTCTCGAGCGTGTTGCTTTCTTTTGTATCATATAGACAGTGAATGCGTCTTTGGAGTTTTGGAGTTGCTTCTTGGGATTAACTGAGGCGAAGGCTAGATCGGCACCCGATGATTGCGATTCGATCGCTCAGCCATTCAGTCAGCGATGAGATGGATCGTCCTACTAGTTCATTACTCTCAATAAGGGTCAGGGGAGAGGAAAATTAGCCACATCACACCACGCCTCGACTCGCTGCTGAGAAAATGAGACCCGGTGAGAACTGATACAGAGCTCTGAGCCTGCATTGCGTCGTCGGGCTCCTCATCAGCACCATCAGATGATGCAGTACAGTAGGGTACGGTGCGTCACATTACCTTCCCGCGGGGTGAACGGATACGGCCGTTCACTGCCGCAGCCAGGTAACAACGTGGGTGGTCCGGCTTCGGACGTGGCGGTCGCGGCGCT
The DNA here is from genome assembly GCA_001636675.1 of Moelleriella libera RCEF 2490. Taxonomy (NCBI): domain Eukaryota; kingdom Fungi; phylum Ascomycota; class Sordariomycetes; order Hypocreales; family Clavicipitaceae; genus Moelleriella; species Moelleriella libera. Next base: position 608,486 of record AZGY01000011.1, on the reverse strand, counting down.
TATCTACGGCGGTGCTCCGGAGCTCCGATGAGAAAATTGCCCTGTTCGGCGGTGGCCAAGCCTCGGGGGAGGGGGATGCACCACGCACGGACATTCACCTACAACGCGGAGGACAGGAACTGATAAGGCATCTTGACGCTTACGGCATTCTCATTTGCCAACAACGGAAAAGGATTTTCTGCTCACTTCTGGTCGTCATGTCTTGCCCGCGTTTTTTTTTTTTTTGGGAACTCGTCTACGTCATCCATACAGGGTCTCCCAACAACAACATGTCTTGCTTCAGACTGAGACAGTCTGTACGACCATCTCTTCTTATGCGCGAGGTACGTACCAGAATTAAGAAAAAAAAAAAAAGAAAAAAGGAAAGGTAACTGCGCAACGGGCGGCCGGGGATGCCGACGCCGTGACTCTCTGCACGACATCCCAGACAGTCGGTTCAAGAGCGATTTGTTCATAGAAGCCGTCTTGTAACGTTGGATGCGGCCAGAACGGATACATGCCATCTTCCTCTTGACTTTGGAGACCCAAGGCACGTCTCGTCAATGGCACGTTCGACTCGGGCCCATCCCGGAATCGGCGCAGGACAGATTTATGATGAGTCAAAACTGCAGCAAAACACAAAGTCCCTTGTGTCTAGCCTGGGCCGTTCTCCATCGATTGACTAGCCATCTGCGCTGGGAGCACACGCGAGCGCTGGGCAATGGGAGAAGGACCCCTGCCTGGCTCTTGCCGCGCCACGGCATTTCGGCGGGCCACAACCTGAGATGTGATGCGTTATTTGCTCTGTCCGGAAGGTGCCAAATAGCCTGGCCATCGCAAACCTTTCCTGCAACGCGCTTAGTGGAAAAAGACGGCATCTGGATTGACAGGTCAGCCTCCCGACGTCGCTTAATCAATGACGTGGATCTTTGTATGCAGCGCATTGTACGGAGGGGACCAGGAGAAAGGGACCTCACCCTCCCTCCGTGCCGAGCCTGCCATTCCCACGCGGCTTGCAACCTGATTATATGCGTCGTTTCTGGGAAAAAGACTGGACGAACGTCCCCTCTCCGTTCCAGTGGCTTATACATGTGCAGGACCGAGTTTAGGGCGGTGCTGCCGGTTTTTTTTTTTTTTTTTTTTTTTTTTTTGGGAAACAAGGCAATTCTTGCGGGCAGCAGCAGAGCTGTGCGTACAACATACTAGGCACATTGCCGTCATCGAGCTCGAATCGTCGCCCGTCGCCCTCGATTCTGCCGTCCCGTTGATGAGGCGCAGCCGGGGTCCCGCAGGACACGCTGGGCTGAGCCGGACTGGAGCTGAGCTGGGCTGGGCTGGGGGCCCGGTAGAGCGAGCGTCAAGGTGTCATTGGACCCCCGGTCTTGTCCGTAACCGAGACGGGGAGAAAGGGGGCAAGAGAGTGACGGACGATTTAGGCGAGTGTCGGAATGCAATGACACCATGAATGTATAGAAACGTGCTGACAAAGGTCCTTGTCAGTGGTAGTCGTTGACTTTTTGTATCCGGACACACACAGGTTGCAGCGTGCGATGGTAAAGGGCCTTATCTAGAACAAGGGGGCAGGGGGGGAGAGGCAGGGAACCACCTTCACGTCAATAAAACCCCGCAATAAGGTCGATGGAGACATGGACAGCAGGCTTATCGCCAACGAGGACAGCTAGTTGCGACACCCAAGCGGCGGCAGACGGACGCGCGGGATCTTCAGTTACGACCAGCCAGGCAAGCAAGCATACAGGAGCGGGATGAACGGCGCGATACGTTCGTGTATATCGCGCAGACTCCTTTCAAATTGTGCCTCGGCTGGACCCGAGTCCAGAAGCCGGTTCTCGAGCAATCGAAGACATCGGCATCCCAGTGTGTACAACACAGTCTTGGCGTCTTCGGAACGCCCCGGGCAAGCGAGACATCTGAACAGCTCCATCGATGCGAGAAGCCAGCGTCAATGCGCGCGCGCTCAATCTCCCTCGCCCCTCCCCCGCCGCTGATTTTTCTCTGACGAAACGATGTCGTCGAATGGCTCGGACTTTTAGCCGCCCTACCTTGCCCTGGGGCCTCGGTCTGTGTGTGCGTGTGTTCCCCTCCCAAGAAAATCACATCTCGTATTGCTCTTGTGTTCGCGGCAATGGCGCAATGCATTTGATTCACGGATCTGACAAGGCATCAGGGGGGGGGACCGAATCAAGGACGTTTCTGTCCGGCATGCGCAGATTACCGTGTGCGCGACCCCCTCCGAATCGGGCAGTTGGCCAAGGCAGAAAGCTCGATGCGGGCAAGCCTGACTCCCTTTCACTTTCAGGGGTCCAGGACTCGTGTTCACCATGTACCAAAGGAACAGAGGAGGAAAAGGGGAGGGGAAAAAAAAGGTTGAGGCGGGGAGGTTCCATTTCCACCGTTACACCCGTACCTCAACGCTGATGATGGGAAGGAAAGCGTGCCGCGGTGCGGCGCGGGCGAAGAGGCTCGAGCTACAAATGTCCATGGGGTCGCACCGGTGTGGCCGGCTGGGAAGCACGCATTGCTACTCTGGCCCACGCGGACACGGACACTACGGTACCGAAATTGAGCTCTGCTTATGAAAGGGAAACAGACAAGGTAGGTATTTGGGGCTGGAAAGAATGAAAGGAAGAGGCAAAAAAAAGAAGGAAGGGGGTGGGAGGGTGCCAGCGTAGTTCAGGCACGGCGAACTGTCCGAAAAGAGAAGAAGAACAAACAGGGGACTTGGAGTGAAGCACACCTCATGGCCGTTGACACTTGCCAAGGGGGGAGGAGATAGGACCGGGGGCCAGCCAGCGGTGGGAATGTTGCTATATAACTCTGTGCGATGCCGATGATCTAAAGGATGTTTTTCTTCTGATCTGCAGCACTGGCAGTTCTCGCATCTGCCTTTCTCGAGAGTAAAGAAAGTGGAAGGGGACCAACACGTCAGCAGCCACACAACCATGAAGAACAGTTTCGTTTTGCTCGCGGGCCTCGCAGCCAGCGCGCTCGCGATGCCCTCGGGCTCGCATGTGCTTCACGAGAAGCGCGACACGAGCAGTCCCCACGGCTGGACCAAGCGAGAAGCTGCCAGCGGCGACACCAAGGTCCCTGTGCGGGTGGCCCTGAAGCAGAACAACCTGGACAAGGGCATGGACTACATTCTCGAGGTGTGAGTTTTCTTCTTCTACTTGCCCATCACAATCCTTTCCCACCCCAACACCGAACCCCCAACCAGACAAAGGAGTGTGGGCAAACCTGCAAAGAGGGAAAAAAAAAAGCTTACATGGGAGAAACCACAGGTCTGACCCCAAGTCCCCCAAGTACGGACAGCACTACAAGCCCGGCCAAGTCGTCGACTTGTTCGCGCCGTCCCAGGCCACGATTGACTCCGTCCAGGGGTGGCTCGTCAAGTCGGGCATCTCGGCCGAGAACATCAAGCTGTCCCAGAACAAGGGGTGGCTCAGCTTCAACACGACCGTCGACAAGCTCCAATCGCTGGTCAAGGCCGACTACCACGTCTACGAGAGCTTGTTCTCCCGGGACGAGCACCTCGGCACAGACGAGTACAGCTTGCCGTCCGACGTGGCCCCCTTGGTGGACTTTATCCTTCCCGGCACCACCTTTGCCAAGGCGACCAATGCCAAGCGCGACAACAAGAAGAAGATTGTCAGTTCCATCAAGGAGCCCGTAACCATGCTGTCCAAAGAGGACGAGGCTGAGGTGCGATCTATTTTCAGTGAGTATTGACGCAAACACCTTCCCCGGTATATGTAGCGGCTCTGCTCTCGTCAAGAGGCCGTTGGTTGGGTGGAACATGAACTCAGAAAGACGGAGAGGAAAGAAAAAGAAAGGGGCCAGGACGCAAAGTGTGGTGAAAAGGAGGGCAGAAAAAAAAAAGGCTGACCATGAGTGTAAAGATGGCACCAACTTCTGCGACAGACTCATCACACCCGCCTGCATCAAGGCCATGTACCGCATCCCCGACGCAACGCTCTCCAACGTGACCAACCCGCTCGGCATGTTCGAGTCCCTGGGCGACGTCTTCTCGCAGGAAGATCTCGAGGCCTTCTTCCAGGTTCTGGCCCCGGAGATCCCGGCCGGCACCACCCCGACGCTCAACCTGATCAACGGCGCCACGGCCCCCAACAGCCCGGACCAGGCCGGCGGCGAATCCGACCTCGACTTCGAGATGGCCATCCCCATCATCTACCCGCAGAGCACGACACTGTTCCAGGTCAACAGCCAGGCCGACATATTCCTGGCCTTCCTGGGCGCCATCGACGGCGGCTTCTGCAGCGAGAACCCGGACAGGGCACCGGGCGAGATGTGCGACACGTTCCAGCCCACGAATGTCATTTCCATCTCGTACGGCGGGTCCGAGTACCTGGTGTCGCCGACTGTTCTCAAGGTATGTTTTGACAAACTGCAGGAAAAATTGCCAGGGAGGGCGCGAGAGAGAGAGAGAGAGACAGAGAAAGATGAGAGAAAATGAAAGATGAGAAAGCAGGCCATGGGTTGTGGAAGCAAAAGAGAAAAAAAGTGAGCTGACGACGGGTGGAAACACCAACCTCACGTGTAGCGCCAATGCAACGAATTCATGAAGCTCGGTCTGCAGGGCGTGTCCGTCGTCGTGGCCAGCGGCGACGACGGCGTGGCAAGCCCCTTTGGCTACTGCCTCGGCCCTCACCACGACGTCTTCGTGCCCGACAACCCGTCGGGCTGCCCGTACATCACGGCCGTGGGCTCGACGGAGCTGCCGCGCGGCAGCAAGGTGGGCGACGCCGAGGTGGCCACCACGCGCTTCTCCTCGGGCGGCGGCTTCAGCAACATCTTTGACCGGCCGAGCTGGCAGTCGGACACGGTCGGCAAGTACCTGCTGCGCCACAACCCCAACTACTTCGCCTACAACACCACCGACGGCGTCATCCCGGACAAGGGCGTCTACAACCGCAACGGCCGCGCGTACCCGGACATTGCGGCCGTCGGCGACAACGGCGTCGTCGTGGTCGGCGGGCGGCTGGGCCTGAGCGGCGGCACGTCCATGTCGGCGCCCATCGTGGCCGCCATCTTCAACCGCATCAACGAGGAGCGCCTCAACATGGGCAAGGGCCCCATCGGCTTCGCCAACCCCGCGCTGTATCAGGCCTCGGAGCAGAGACTGCCCCTCTTCACGGACGTGGTCAAGGGCGATCAGCGGCTGGGCGGCGCGTACGGCTCGAGATATCCGAGTGCCTGCGGCAACAATGGCTTCTCGGCCGTCAAGGGCTGGGATCCGGTCACGGGGCTGGGCACACCAAATTACCCCGCCATGCTCCGGTATTTCATCAACCTGTAGGGGTCGGGCGGAGGGGAGAGAGCCGAACTGTAAATAAGAAAGGGGGGAGGAAGCAAGGTAGTGAGTGACGCGCGATGATGGAATCTTACGCTTCTTGACGACGATGGAGACTGCATCATTTTTGCCACGTGTGTGCCCTACTGTCCCGTGATTCTCCCTCATCGCTGTTCACGTTCGTGTTTAACATGAAGCTCGGTCACGTTCTGGCCTGGATCCACGGCGTGCTGGATGTACTGGCGACTCAGCGCGCTATTTGCATCGAGGAAATTTCTACGGGTGCCTTTCAAGGTACGCGGATCATGTTCTGTGCCAGATCTCATGTGAGTCCTGTTCCGCAACGTAGTCTTTGGCAACTGGAATGCTTTTACTCTCGAGTGTGCGTCGCCGCCATGTCGTCTACGCTACCGCAACCTGGCCAATTGCCCTGCTGGGGCCATCATGTGCGCGGCCATCTTTTTACGAGGTGCTCCGATGGCGCGACGACGGTACACGATTTACGACGTTGTGAAGCCATTGCTGAGCCAATCTTTCACACAAGCGCTGCTTCGACGATTCTTCTTGTTCACAGACTTCCCGTCTTGCGGGTCGAGTAATGAGCCATGTAAGTGAGCCCTCTTCGGCGGTGACTCCACAGCTTCGTCACTGCATCAAACAAATAGAGCAGCCTGCGTGGCAATGCACGACAAGTGCGCGAGGAAATGTGATGTATGCCATGGCAGCAGCAGCAGCAGCAGCAGCAGCAGCAGTAGCAGTATGCCGGTGGGAGATGCGTGTAGCTCAAACACGCCACTTGACAAGAGAGAATTCAGCGCATAGTAACAACGCCGTCTGGGATGTGGTGGTTTCATGCTTGGCGTGAGAAGCCTGCTAGTTCAAGAATTGGAAGTTGCAGTCATGACAGCCCGTATCTCCAATCTATGCTGCCCGACAGGCATCGACAGCTGTCGGTACACATAGATCCTCCGAGGGTGGATCTTTGACAGCCGGCCAGACCTGTGGCAAATGCAGCTACGTGAATGCTCGTGGATCGACGCATTGCTCATAAAACGTCGGAGCGATTTTGGGCTGAAACTCAGGTCCATCGAACCACACAAAGCCTCACCGCCATCAAGTGAAATCTCCGGTAGACCACCAACACCAGAGTCCCAGGAACAGAACAGATGACCGGTTATTGACATGGTTTCTGGGAAGAGCCAATACTGTCACCGATGGCATACCGCATCCTCGGCGCGATAGGAACCGAAACGGATGTGCACAAGAGGGAAAGATGGCTCACATATCGGACCCGGCGCTGTGCGGCTACACATCTCGGCCCGTTGCCGGCCGTGATCGTGGCTGCTTGCCTCGGTGATCTTGCACCGAGAAGCACGGAATAGCCCCCCCGTACCATCATGGCGCTGATGACTGCGTCAACGAATTCCCTAAAAAAAAAAAAAAAAAACAGAAATCCAAGCTCACGTCATCTTGCTGCAGCTCTGGAGACCCGCTCAGAAAGCATTCTTTTTTCTCACAAATGCATCCAAGACCGAGCTCGACGCTACCCTGGCCCGCCCTCCCGGCCACTGTCACTTTTGCTGGCAGGCGTCGTTCTTCCTTCCTGTTTCACCACGTCCAACCATGTTCGATTCATGTGTATGCGTGCCACCTCGAGACATATGCGCTGGCTGGTCTCGTGCTGTGAAATTTGCATATTTTCCTGTCATTGCTTTTTGTCAGGGCCTTGGCGTCGCGGGTTGCTGTGCGAAGACTGGCCCAAAAACGCAGGCACCCATATGATCATGCAATAGAAGTTTGACTAGCGGAATCGTAATTGTAGTCGTCTGCTGCCGTCTCAACGGACTTCACTCAGTGCCCCGTGTCGGCTGGAGGAGCCTCATTTGACACTCCTTGTCTCACGTCAAATGGTCATCATCAAGATTGATCTTAAGCCTCCTGAGTTTCCATGAGCACAAGTTCTGCTCCTGCCGCTGACAGTAGCGGCGGACCCGTGACGATCATCCTGCTCCCTCTCTTATCGCTCCTCGCTGCATATGCAAGAGAATCCTTCCACAAGCCACATTCCGTTCTCCCAACTGCACTCTCCATGTGATTTGTCGACGATCAGTTAGTGTGGTGCCCGTCGTCAGCACCTCTGCATGTTGTCATCGATAGTTACTCTCGCCTTGTGAAAGGGGCCAAGGCTCCAGTCGTTTTTGTTGGAGGGAGCAATATGCGCAATGCCCTCACTCGTCAGCCGACGGTCTTGAATCTTGGATCGAGGCGAGTAGTTGATAGAGATTCTCCACTCGGTCTGCGGTTGTTTTCTCACGATCTGGCTCACCAAAAATTACACCCAAGGACCGTGCCCGACACGACCCATTTGTGTCACTTTGTTTTGTATGCCGCAGGCAGGGACTAAGGGAGCCAGCTTGGGGTCAATATCTTTTTCTGCTTTGCGGGCCAAAGTGTCGAGATACGAGAACGGCGGGAGAGTGATCTTGGTGTTGTCGTCGGCTGTTGTGACTACGGCTGTTGCGTTTGTCCGATTTCGCGGTGGCGGAACGGGAGGCGGCCCCGTGAGCGTACGAGCTGAGGGCGAAGTGTCGGCATTTGGCCGACCGCTCTCGGTCTGATCGAATAAATTGGATGCCGTAATCGTGGTAGAGTTGCGCAGGAGGATAACAGGATCTTCCCTGTGGCGGCTGACTTTAAGGGCAACTTTTTCCAAGGTTTTGTTCTCCAGACGAAAAACGCTCCACGAATCAGGACCAAGGCCCGTGAGAGCACCAGCACCATCAGGCCGGGCAGAAAACTTGGAAACGCCGGGCGCCAAAAGACTATTGCGCTTCCTCCTCGGTTGTTTCAGTCGCTCAAGCTGCTTTCGCTCGAATTGTTTTCTCTGATTCAGTCCGTCCTTGAAGGCAATCTGTTGAACACCCGCTCCGATGCATGGCAAGTCCTTCAATTTACAGAGGGAACACTGGGGCCATACCAAGTCGCACTGCAACGCCGGCGAAAGGAGGAAAAACAATCATTAGGAGCAGCTCTCATAATGATCCTGAGGAAACCCGCATGTAGTGCCAGTAGAAAAGGGGGTGGCGAGGATTGGGAAGAACAAAGGAAAGGAAAACGGGAGGGAAAAAAAAAGAACCAAATCTGTTTCTCACCCTCTTGTTCGCATTACGGCAAGTGAGGCAGCCACGGGCCGAGCCAGGAGCAGGCATTGTTCTCTGAGTGCGGTTGGCAGCGAGAAGATCGCACCCGATGACGAAAACCGGCTGATCTACCCACTGAAGTAACAAAGGAATTGTGGTAGTTAGCTTGTCTTTTCCGTTCCCCGGTGACTTCTTCCCAGCCGTCAAGTTCCCACGATCTCATCCCAGTCCTTCATCATGAGAAGGAACACAGACTTTCTTATATCCCAACGGAAGGGGGAAAAAAGATAAGGCCCTTGCTTCGCCTGGTGATCAGCACGTTCGGCCAACTGCTTCCCTCGTCGGCCAACAACTTGACAACTTGAAAATGCGTCTTTCCTCCGGCCAACAAGGCCACCCACTAACAGCGGTCAAACGTGGAGTGACCCAGGGGGTTCATTTTTCAGGGTCGGCAAAATCGTACCAGGGTCATGAAGCGCAGAAAGAGGGGGTGCGGAGAGCTGTTTGAATGATCGACCACCAACAACCGCGTGAGTGAGACAGATGCCAGTCAGCTTGGCGATTCGCACTGTGTCAGAAGATTGTCGTGCGAGAGAAATGATCCCTCTTTGGTTGCCTCACGCAACAAAAAAAAGCCTGCCTAATACTACAGTCGAACACACGCGGGTTGCAAGTAAGCCAGGCTCCGTAACGAGCTTGCTGCGTCAACGGGGACAAACGTCGACCAAGAGATAGAGAGATGGACAGCATTAGCGTCCATGTTCTGTGGAGGGGTGGGTTGACTTGGACTGCTTGCTAGCTTAGCGGCCGTGACTGCGCCTCGCGTTTGTGCGCCTCTGCCAGGGTATTTTGAGGGAAGAACTATTTGCTGACCACGACGGGAACTAGACCCCTCTTTGGAAAACAACGGATGTGTGCTTCAAAACATGCAGAGGGGCAGTAATCCAGCTGTTTCCATCGCAAAGCAGGAGACATTGTCGCAGGCAAAGTCTCTGACCGTCAAACGTGTCTTGCTCGTACAACCGAGGGAGACTTTTTACGGATACTCTTGCGGCCTGTGAGGTGCTGGCCATGTGATGTAGTTCACAGGCGCTGACCGAGGCTCCTCGCTCGCATAGTATCTGCCACGAAACTGTGAATCGGTGTCAATGCCGTTGACTGATTCACATGACTGGCTGACTGGCTAGTTTCAATTTGTTGGAAAGTGTGAGTCGAGGGCCAACGGCTCTGCCAAAAATAAAAAAAAAAAGGCCTTCACTCTCAAGAGCGAGCGACAGCATCCGATTAACGTGCGGAAAGGAAACGCCCGGAAATGCACGGTTGCATCGCTCCCGCACGAGCCGTCTATCATGGAGCGTCGTGAATTGCTCTTTTGGGAGGTTGTCAGCACGATCGACATTCTTCACCCGTTGCAAGCCCATTCTCGATTTATTCTTGTTTGCTCGCCCGGAAGGCATCTTTGAGCCGATTGGGGCCGGGGGCGCAAGGGAGGATCGAGCGAGGACGGGGCGCCGCTTATGCGAGATGGATGACATGGATAACAAGCTCGTCCAGCCAGCACAACTTGTTGCCCAGTTTTGAGATGGCCCGGGGCGTATCGTGGCAGGGCATGGGTGGCGTAAAGCATCGTGGCCGACGGACTTTGTCCGCAGATGGTTGGGAGTGAGACGTGGTCATGTACGGTAATCTGACCAAATGAGTCTCACTCGTAGAAAGCCTGTAAACCTCAGCAAAGCCATCTGCAGTCCGCTCGTTCGTTCGAAGGGTTGCTGAGGCATAGCGAATTGATGACTGAATGAGTCGGTGCCCCGGCCGTTCTATCATGAGCCCGAAATGGAAGCTTCTGACCTGGCGAGGTTGCATCCCATAAAGGCCAGTCAAAGCACTTCAGCCCGGTGAACGCGCGTGTTTAAACCAATTGCGTGCCGTCCGCTTCGGCCCTTCGGGCCCCATGTGATTTCGAGCTCCGCCCCGTCTCCATCTCACGCTTTCCTTTGCGCACGGCGACAACATCAGCAGACCTGGGCCGCCTGCCGCAAGCCCAAAAAAAAAAAAAATAGAAATAAATATAAGCGGACATACACAATTTGTTTTTAACCAGGTTGCCACGCTTGCTAGGCCCTGCCATGAGAGCCTTGTCCCGGCACACCGCGCAGACATGCACAGATTCCTTCTCGCAAATGACCCCTCAATCTGTGCTCGGGTTGCCATTTCCAGTTGCAAATACATGGCTTTGCACTTCCAGTCTCACATTGTCAATGGATGACGCACGACTATACGCGCCGTGATGCAATGCTGACAGAGCCGGAGGATTCGATGCATTTCCTTTGTCCGCTGTTTGCCCACTGAGAGACATGCGCTTTTCGTGGCCCGTGTACTCACGAATCCGAAGAAGCCGGGTTCCAACGCTCGACTGGCATATTGATGACGAGCTGGAACCGTTTTGATTAGCTCACCTGTGTAGACAGAACCTCATTATCAATCTATACAATCTGTTACTGAGGGTTGCACGCAAGTTTCATTTACCTTCTTCCACCAATGGAGAAACTTGCTCCCATCGTTGCTTCTTCATTGACGAGGCTAGACAAACTTTGGTCCACAACGGCCATGTTTGCTGTTTTCTGTAGGTTTCCATGATCGATTATTTTAGCTATCAAGGTTGTCAATATGCCGTGCACAACTAGGAGAGTCATTTGGCGATGAACTCGGGGTTAGACGTGCAACACCCACGACCATTGCCCCCAATGTCGGGACAGTTGGCAGGAGCGACAAAGGAAAGTGGGGTTGGAGGGGGGAGGAGAAGGGGGGGGCCAAGATCGCGGCTTCCCTTTTTGGTAAACTCATTCGACTCAATCTACAAACACTTGAGGGTCTGCGGCAGGACGAGAACGGAATGCAGTGCTTCGTCGCAAGAAGCAATAAGCCTGCAACTTTGAAGATGCGTCTCTGTCCACTGCGTTCATTCCTTGTGGTACAGGCAAATGCCGGCTGACCTAAGCTCGCTTTTTATTTCTTGGCAAAATTCTATTGGCAAAACTACAGCTACATCAGCGGATCTCTCATAAACACTGACTCCAGCAGTGTGTCTCCGTTGATCTCGAGGTCCTGGCTAACTCAGCCTAATTGCGTCATGAGGAGCTCGCCAAGGAGATTTCGCGGTCGCGGTCTCGGCCGTCAGCCTGGGTCGGTCATTGGGCCCCCCTCGTTTGAAGAATAATATGCAGAACATGGCTGGTTACCCTTTATAAAAGTAAGCGCCACATCTTGATCGCGGAATATGTCTGATACATGTTCTTTGGACCATCAAGACCCCACGGCCGTTCGTGGTTGACCATGGCGGTCATGGCAAATTAGTTCGGAAAGGCGAGCTTGTCATCGACCTGAGTCAGTACACAGACTTCAAGGGTGTTGAAGAGGGTTGGTTCATGGGCGATCCTCAAAGATGGTATCGCGTCTGATATGGGTGCCGCTTGCTCGGCAGCTGCTGGCTGATTCACTGGCACACAGCCAACAAAAGCCCTCGACGTCCGTGCAATACCCGGATCGAGGTGTCGCAGCTGTTGACAATGCCACTGAGATTGCGCAGCCCTTACATTGACATTGGAAGGGGCAGCCTGCATTCCGTCCGCAGTGGCCGTGGATCGGAACAGATTGCGCCCGCGCTCATAGTTCATATGGACGGTAAATATGGTGCAAATTGCAAATGGGGAGGGAGAAAGACCTGCCCTTTCACATTATGCGAGCAGATCAGTTGTTCTGGCGTCTCTACTGAGCTCACCATTGCCACGTGGCCGTTCGCAGAGAACGCCTGTCTCTTCGCTCAGCAGAGCACGCGAAATCGGCGAAGTGCTGGCATGCATAATGAACAGTGACATGAAAGCTACGGCTGGTCTCGTCATTCCCGCTCTGACCGCCACCCGCTCGCGAACTCGTCCTTGCCACTGCTGCCAGACACGTCGGAAACCAAAGCGACATCAGGTTCGCCATTGACGCTCTCGCCACTGGGTCTTTCCGCAGTTGTCGGGGCGCCCGTGATGACTCCAAGATTCTTTCGCAGCCGTCGAGCGCTCGGACCCAACGGTGAGCTCAAAAGTGGCTTCATGTGCTCTGGCATCGTTAGACAACAACGTCCCGAAAATGACAGGTCCATCAGCACAGTTGGTGTGTGAAGACCCCTCCCAGAAGAATGTCTCCAGGCCATCAATTGACAGTCCATCGATATCAAAGTTTCCCACGCGGCGCATACTTGGACCTGCAAGTCGTCTGCATGCTGTCAGATGTTGACAACAGATGTGAAAGCGCTGCAAGCTAACACAATACCCACCGATCGAGTTTTTCTTGATAACAACATCGTTTGGTGAGGTGCAGCTGCTTCTAGTCACGAGAGAACCGGTGAGTAAACTGCGGAATGGATTGTACTTGCTCCGGGTCCTGGAGATGTCGGCATTTGTTGATTCTCAAAGCGCAGCTCGGAAGGACCCAATGGAGCTTCGTTTCAGAAGACAGAGCAGAATAGCGAGAACTGAACACAGTGTGAGATTTGCAGCAATTTTCGCAGGACAAATCATAGATTGATTGCAGATTGCCGATGGTTCGATGGTTCGATTTGGCTTCCCACAACAAAACTGAAACGTACCAAAGATGAGACGAACGAAGATCCTCCACATCTCCATTCATGATCTTACCAGCTTGCTGGGGGACGAGCACGACGGAAGCTTCTTCCTTGATGCACTGTTGTTATTAGTCCACGTTCACTCATGAGCGTGCTACGGCCAACGCCTGCTCAGCGTTCGATGGCTCGAGTTCCCCCCAACTCAATGGGTCGACGAGAGGCAACATTAACCTTGTCATGGACGCAACCTTTGGGAACGGCGGGGCTTTTGCGCCTCGCCTCCGCAGCCATGGCAAAGGATCACCGTTGCGGGCCGTAACCAGGAAGACCACGAGGCGCTATCCTGTCAGCCCTCCGGGCGCTCAGACTCGTTGCCCTTTGCGCGGCCCTATCACAGCCCGGCCCGCCGAAATTTACCGGGAATAAACTTTATGCTCCGTGCCCCTCCCCTCTCACGGCCAACAAAGCTTGTTTTTTGTCCAAGGTTTTCCGTCACCTCACCACCGTTGACGCGCCCAACTGTTTCATATTGACGAAATTGTCTCCATGGTGAGCGGAATTGATGCCGAAGTCAGTGAGTGTCCAATAACCGACGGCGCTTGTGTCGTGGCCGACAACCAGCGGTGTTTCGACCTTGACCACCACGAAATCTGACGACATCAGTCGCGAGACATCGAATTTCCCTCGCCGCTCCATCTGCGACTGTGTGCCATCTTTCTCCGGGCCCCCTCTGAGCTAGCGCGCGATAACATCACCGCAACGACTGTATTTCTGACAAACTCGCGGCGCCTGCTCACATCGTGCTGAGCTTCGACCCCGTGTTACCGTGCTTCAGAAGCTGGTGTGGCAGTCTTGGCCAGAGGCCTCTGCCAACCAACAGTCTAGCTTTGCTATGTCTCACCGCGGGGCACCAAAAAACCACATGATGGCGGCGGTGGACATTGTCCCGCTGCGTATAGTAGCGCCGTCCAATGAGCCGCTAGATAAGGGCTAATGCGGAACAAGCTTGACGATGCACGGAGGGAGAGGCCAGACGTTCCGGTCGAGACGATCATGAAATGGCGCTTTCGCCGACGGGCCCCCTGGGACGCGAGAGCGGGAGCTTCTCGAGGTGGAGTGCTTCAAATCACAGACGCGGGCATATTCCGAACGCTCTGATAAAGTAAACGTGAAAAAGCATAGCCAAATGCAAGAAGAGAAGGAAAGTGCTTTTACGTTCAATGAATGTTCATGTGGCCTTTGAGCCCCAGTTTGACTTATTCAGTCAGCAATGGCAGCCTGCCTTTCCGTGTCCTGACTGGCGCTGGGAACCCTGCCACCGCGAATCTGGCTCTCCTGGACATCGCCACTGTCCAGCTCGGAACCGTTGCGGGACATGCCATATCCCGGCGTGTAGCCGCTAGGATCTTCTGTATATAGGCATTCTGGTTTCTAAGTGCCGCGAGCAACCTTGCCCCAATAACACGCTCGATCTGACCTGCTATGAGGGAGGGGGGCCGTCTGTCCATGCTGGAACCGACCCATTTAGTGGCATAACCACAGCTCATATGCGCTGCCTTGCCATCCGCCGGATGTAACGCCAGAGCCGGTATCAAGAGCAGCTTTTTGACCAGTAGATGGCAAAGCACGCGAGAAGCGGTGGGGACTTAACCGGCAGGCTCAGCGGCTGCCCTCAGTCATCACTGCGACGATAGACTACACTCACACTGTATTGGTTGCTCCGACTCGGGGGATGATGGGAGACATGGCATTGGCAAATCTTTTCTCATTCATGTACATGGCAGAGTCGGTCAACCGGAACTACTTACTGTCTGGTGGGTGACGACCAGCACGCCACGTCTTGAAAAAACCTCCACCCAAATCACGTATGATGATGCCTGCCCTTTTGAGCGTCCAATGTGACACATCACCAAAGCGGGCCGCTGCCTATTTTTTTTATTTAATTTCCCTTCTGGCTCCGAACAGAAGAGTGTTGCGTGCCTGCCAAGGACATGAGAGAATAAGCAGGGGAGAACAAAGTGAATGAGACAGGTGATCGTGCGCATCGTGCAAGTCTGCTGCCCCCGACGAGCAAGCAACCACGTTGATCAGATGTGCGTTTGACAGTCTGAGGGTCCAAGCTCGTTCGTCTGGGCAGATGGCGAGCCCTTTTCCCCAACAAACGGTAACAGGCTCGAATGGTTCTCGTTCAAACCCCTCTCTGTTCCCCCCCACCC
>AZGY01000011.1:543436-593200 GCA_001636675.1 Moelleriella libera RCEF 2490 | reverse complement strand
CCCCCTCTCTCCACAAGTTCTCTCCAATTTCCCATATCGTCTGGGTATCCGTGCTATTACATGACAATCGTTCCCGGCCTCGTAAGCAGGCCAACGACATATCGTCATTGTGCATCACGGGGGACCTCGTATAGACTTTATGTGGTTTTTTTGGGACAGCATTTCAAATCATGCCATGAGGATCCATCACATTGACCAACGATGCCCGTACATATTATGTGCGAGAGCCTAGTCTCACAGCCAAAAGAAAATCCGCGTATAAGGCGCTCATCGCGTGTGCAACGCCGTGCAACCGCGCACGCTTCGTTCCTGCCTTTTCCAGTTGTGCCGCAATCTTGTTTTTACCATATCCTTGCCCTGCATTTTCATCCTTTGTGTCGCAACAATGAAGTCTTTTGCCGTGGCCATCGTTGGCCTCGTGGCCGCTGCTGCCGCCGCCGCCAAGTCTCCATGGGACGGAGTGCGCTCCTGCGCGCGCAACGGCCTCGAAACGGCAATCAAGTCCAAGTGCCAGGTCGATGATGTTGCCTGCTTCTGTGCTAATTGGGACACCATCATGCCTGCAGCCAGACCTGCTGTGCAGGAGTCATGCGGCTTCCAAGTCGCCTGGAGTAAGGATTTGGCATTGCCTCTTTCTTTCTTTCTATTTTTCTTTCTTTTTTTTTTTCTATTTTCCTCTTGGTGGACAGCGACTGACTCCCATGACACTAGATTATGTGTTCCCATACCTGAAGGACGTTTGTGACGGGAAACAAGCCGATGGCATGGCTGATTCAGCGAGCGTGTCGGCGGGAGTGTAGAGAGGGAAAACGTCCTGATGGGGAGGGACAGGGAAGGAAGGGATAGGGAAAAGCGATTGGGGCTGCGGGAATGGCGACGGTCTTCACGGTGTATTGCGGGCGGTGATCTTTGCGGACAACCATCCCCGCGTCAAGTACAGCTCTATCCAGGTGCATGGCTCGCGACGCTCTCTCACAGTCTGAAATGTTCGCTCAGTCACGTACCTGGTATGTAACGATTCTGGCACTCGAATCCGATACTGTTGCATATGCCGGGGCCTTCTCTCAGCGGTAGAGAGTCCGATTCCAGCGCTGGAGTGTCCGGAAGGTTGTCCATTCGATCCGGGCAGGCCTCATGGCGGAAGCACGGGAGTGTCTTTTTGTAATCCATAGCGCCGCCTGGTGGCCGGGATGGAGATGAGGTGGGAAAAAGATCCGGTGTTTCTCCATATGGCCCCTCTCCTTCCTATTTCAACGGGTCCGACTGAAGGGATGCATGTGTATGTCGATGGCGTGGGTGGGCGCGGACATCAGCCCAGGTGCAGACAGACAAGTATGGCGAGAAACTCCTGGCTGCTCTGTCTGGGATCGGCGCGCACGAAACGACAAACGACCGTGATGAGCCGATTGATGAGACTGCGCGTCCAGCTGGGTGTGCGGTGAGTGTGCTGTAGTTCGTTTCTGTAGGGTGCCGGTTGATGAGAATCCGCGAGACGAGCCTCGCGAGTCTGCTATACACATGCATGTCTGTGCGCAAATGTTGCTATTCAGTTCTCGGCGTGGCCCAGACACCATCTATCTGGTATATCTGGCTGCTTTCCTGAAAAACCCTGCCCGGTGCTTTCGACGCGTGAATTCATCGGCTCTTGACTCGAGGCAACCGCGAGGCAGGGGAATTCCGGATCGTGGGCGGGGACGAAATTAGCCATGCCACGTCGGTTCGAGCGCAGCGAGGTCGGCCCGCCGCAGGCGACCCCCGGTAGGGCCGCCGGAGGCAAATATCGCAGTCACTGAAAGACGACGAAATCCGAGCAGTCCGTGTCCGTCACTATTGTCTTGCTACCATTGCACTTTGGCTGCGCCTCGGCAGTGGGCGTCGTGCCTGCAACGGGAGTTGTCCCAAGAGAAACAGTCGCATGTAAAAGAACATCAATCCTGACGTTTCTGAGAATCGCTGACTCTAGCAAAGCAAAAGTCGGGTGTGAGCGAATGATGACTTCTGAGAGTGAAACATGATCGGGGGGCCTTGTATCGCGCGCATCGTACATCGTCATTGATCCCAGCCAAACCTGGTTCTTCAATTTCTCCTTCATCTGGTGAGCCGCTCCGTATCGATGATGGCAGGCACCACTGGTTCGCCCGAGGTCATGTGGGGTTCTCCTCGGTACTCTGGCCCTTTTCATTGATTTTGGCCCGTGGCCTCTTTCGAGCAACGGGCTGGCTCCGTACCACATCGTACGAGGAGTGAGACTCTCCCCGGTCGGGCATTTTGGGATATACTGCTGCAAGTTGTCAGATGCCCTGGGGATTGCGGGGGATTTGTCTATTCCATCAGCTCCCGAACAATTCCACACCACCGTCTTTGACGCGCAGACAAATGAGCGGGCAACGTCCACAGCGACTTGTTCGCGTCTGTTCTGTTTTGCACATGACTAGATGCAAAAGACACGTGGATAAGCTCGGATAATTTGCCGGTGCGAGCCTGAAGTTTCGGCTCATCTGCATTCTCGCAGGATTGGACTGGTCAGTATGACCGGGCGAGCTCGCTGGCGAATACTTGGGATGAACGGACAATCTTGGCGAGGAGAAATTGTTTCCGTTTGGGGCTGTTGTGGAATCGAAATGTATAAATGGGCATGTCCTCTCAAACGCGGAATCGGAACGTATAAATGGGCATGTCAATCCAAATGTGCGCCAGGACAGCAAGACTATTCAACAGTCTTCCAGCCCCAAAGTTCATGCTCAAGCAAGGCATCGAGGCATCGCTGCTTCGAGGGGGGGAAAAGGTGTGCTTGTTTGAAGTTCAGTGTCCAAGAATGTCCAGGAACTAATGCGTCTCAAAGAGTATTGCACAGTGTAAGCTCGATTCCTCTGGTGTAAGCGTATGGTCGACCAGTCCGGCGGCTGGGCTGGGGACTATTACATTTCACTTGTGCTTCTTCATTGCAAATGCTGAGTCGAAGCTGTGACACTGATAACATAGCAGTGTATGGCCATGGAACTATGATGCCAAGCGGGCTGCCATCGATCAGAGGAAGACGTTGAAGGGACTCAGGCACGGCTCAGTCGCGAGCTCACCCTGCAAGTTGGCTGCAGGTTGCGCGCGAGGGTGATTTGCCTCCGGCGGCCCTACCGGGGGTCGCCTGCGGCGGGCTATCCTCGCTGCGCTCGAATAGTCAGACTGCTTCATCTACCTCGAATTGACGAGTGACTGGACACGGCGACCCAGACGCCGACGCCAATGGTCTGAAATGGATTGCGCCGTATGACACGCGCGACGGCCGCGCTGCGTCTACGATGGAGATGTCGGGCTTGCAAGCTATCATTTGGTTGACCCTGCCGTGACCGATATAGTCGTGTTGACTACGTTCAACAAGCTGGCAATTCCGCAAGTCTGTTTACTGTTTCAGCTTCTTATAGGCGAGCGCAACTACGGGCGTAATGAGATGGCCCTCTCCCCCTCGAGGTCGGGCGCACTGCGTTGGTCTTGAGAAATATTTTCCACCTGGTTCAAGGGCGGCGGAGCAAATACAAGAGACTAGACAAATCGTATGAGCCACATGGTGTTGAGGGCGTCCGGCTCATGGGACGAACGACTCGATGCGTGTTAAATATAGCATGCGATAGCCTGACGTTATTGCCGCTGTTTTCAGGAGAAACACCAACTCGCTGGGAGGTCCAAGTTTTGCGGACCACGTCTTTGTCGTCAACTGCAGGATTGTCAGTGCACGTTGACAAGCGAAACTTACACGTGAACCGTACATACAATTTTCTCATCAGCATGCAAAAGAGCTCTCGTTCATTGAAAGATTCTATGCATGGGCAGCCGATCATCTCGCGGCCGGCCGCATTACGAAATACATTACGTGATTACGTGACTGAATTAATTATCGCCCTATTCAAGAGCAAATACTCTTGACTCTTGACCAATTCGATCCCTTTTTTTCTTTCTTTTTCTGTGTGGGTGCGGCGCACCGAGTCCTCTCAATCGCTGCCGCTTTGAAAAGGGAAGGGGGTTAACCTGCTAAGGTTGTCATCATCCAACGCCAAAGGCATGAACAAGACTAGAGAGGCCAGAATAGATGAACCATTCAGGGTTGGAGCGATTCGCCCGGGGAATGGAACCAACGCGAGACGGCAAAGGAAAGCTTCGCGAAGGGCCGTCCGAGGGTCCTTGGCCCTTTCATGACGAACGGGGCGTTTTGGGCGGGCGGTCCGTGCAGACCATCGTGACCACCCCACCCCCCTTCCCAAACCTTCAAATGAACTTTGCCGTCCGGGGTAGGTTGCTTCTGGAATCAATCAACGTGATACGCTTGGTCCTTTTAATCTTTGTCAAAAAAAAAGTTTTTTTTCTCCCCCTCGCTCTGTTCTGTCACGGCGCAGTGGACCCACGCCGTTATGAGCGTTGCTCCGTCAATTGCGTTGCTCGGCTACAAGATTACGCAGCCGAGCATAACAAGCAGCAAGGGTAAGCTAGGGCATAAAAGCCGAGCTTTGCTCGCACTATTCAATTGATCGGACATGGTCCGTTTTGTTAGAAAAAGACTTCCTCACGTGCATGTGCCGCGACAGTTCTCCCTTTGGACCGTTTCGCTGAGATCGGCGCGGTCACGCGTCATCTTGCCTGGCCCTGTGCCGGCCGTCTTGACGTCGTTTGGTATTTGGGACGCTGATCAAACGTTGACGTGGCTTCCGGCCGAACACGGCTGGAATAGCGCGCGCTTCAGGGCGAGTGACACCGCAGGCGTAGATGATTCTTTCTTTTCAGCGTCCGTCGCATCGATGAGAGAATATTGCGCTTCGCACGGCAAGGTGACCCTGCTTCTCCGGCTGAGTTCGACAGGAGCCCAGAGAGAATCAAGTGATCCTAGACCTGGCATCCTCTCTTGGGAGAATCCGTCTAGGAAGATGGGGGTGCATCATTGTGGCGCTTCCGCATTCCGAGTCACAGGCATCCAGATCGTAGGCCTGCGCAGCATCCCCGACAAGGACAGTGATGATGCCGTTGGATAGGACAAGTGCAGATTCTCGCAGGCTTTGACTGTCCCAGTGCCCATGAGCGGCTTGCTCATCTCACGTTGCTACAAATCAAAAAGAGTCAGCGAGACTGTTTTTCAGAATAAAGTCGCACAAGTTCGACAAAGGGAAGCGCTCACCTTTTCCTCCATATGTCACAATGGCATCGTTAAACTCGCCGTCAATCTTCTTGAGAATCGCCGGCGCAATCGCCCTTTCCAGCAACGCCAGCTTCTCCACGGCTGCGGCCCCGAAATTGTCCGTGTCCATCTTCAACTGGTACAAGCTCGAGAGCACAATGATGCCCAGCTCGCCAAACACGTCCTTCTGCGATGAGACGTCGCGGAGCGTCTGCTTGACCTGCGGTTCCAGCTTCAGAAAGTCGAGGCCGACGCCGAAGGAGCTGCTGCCAAAGGGCGGCGACGCCTTGGCATCGTTGTAGGCCGTGATGAGCAGCTTGTGGATGTTGACCGCGTCCACTTCGACCTGGAGCGCCTGGGCGATGCCGAGGGACCCGGCCTTGACGAGCTTGACATCTGAGGAGAGCGTCTTGAGCAGGGTGTTGAGCTTGGCGACGTCGTCCCTGACCGTCTGCGCGTCGGCGGCGTAGGCGACGGCGACGGCAAGGACGAGCAGCCCCAGGATTGTATGTAGCAGAAGCCGCATGGTCACGAACGGTGCCGGAGCCGGTGGCTTGACGGAAGAGGAAGAAGAGAAGAAGAAGCCTGTACGGGAAGAGCGAAACCGAGAAACAGCCGTCCCCCCAGGTACGGGTGGACTTATACAGATTTCACCGTCTGCCATGCAGGCCTGCCATGCAGAAAGAATGAATGAATGAACCCAATGTCGTAAAGGGAAGAATGAAAAAGTTACTTTTTCAAAGTTTCGTCCTTGCCTATTACAACCAGGAGGGGGAAATAGGCCAAAATTAAAAAAGGCGCGCCTCCCCCCATTCCCATCCCATCGGCGGAAATTGGCACCAAGAATCTCGCAAGTTCCAGCGCCCGAGCCAATAACGTGCCGCGCTAACCCGTTGAACTTCTAGAAAATCTTAGCGGGCGGCCGACGATGAAGAGATGGCGCGCGTGCGCCCGCCGGCGTCGCGCCCCCCCTCTCTCATGACCCAAACTCAACACCCCCCTCCCCCTTTCAGCTAGCTCTGTCTTTTTTTAATTATTTCTCATTGACGAGCCTTGCCCTTTTTCAGCCCATTGGCGCGGTGCCATGTCACCCATCCACCCAACCTTCTCCCCCCCCCCCTTGGCCGGACACACACGGACATGATTAGAATACCTTGATGCCACTGCGAACATTCTACTGCGGTCAGTCGAGCGAAGCGAGTCTATCGGCCGTTGCTTTATCTTGCCCCGAAGAAGGCGGGGCAGAGGAGGGGGGTAAAGGCTGTTCTCTCAAGTGAAAAAAGACGTTGCCGCGAAATATGGAGCGTGGCGCAGATCAGTGAGTAGTTGCTGGTTGTGCTCAGACTCGAGGGACGTGAAACGGACGAGAATGAGATTCGAAGGGGTGAGACCAACGCCAACGTCTTCTGTGGCGTCGGTGACAGCTTCACCCCAAAACACCACCAACCCAAACGTCCAATGTCCATCTACTCGTGATCGCGCCTCTCACCAAACAAAAAGAGAAGAGCAAAGATGCGCAGCAGAATACTACTTGTGGCGGGCGTGCTCCCTCTACAGAGTGTCGCGCAGCAACCAGGTACATCCATACCATCCTTCATCTTCCCTGCGCGGCCATAAATACGAGTCCCAGCTCACATCGTCAACAGTGTCCTCGGGCGTGTTTGACAAGATTGCGCGGTATACCGCGTTTGCGGCCGCCTCGTACTCGGATGACTGCCCGCAGCCCCCCAACGGCACCACCATCGTCAAGACATTCAACGACGCCGCCACAGATACCCAGGCGACCCTGTTCCGCGACACCAGCGCCAACGAGGTCGTCATCGCCTTCAGGGGCACATCCTCGCCGCAGGACCTGGACTCTGACCTCACGTACCAGCTCGTGCCGCTGGCCGTCGCCGGCGCAAGCTGCTCAAGCTGCAAGGTAAGTCGGCCATCTCAACCACTGAGCCCTTCCCTTCACTGCGACGGGAGGAATTATGCCTCCGGCGGCCCTACCGGGGGTCGCCTGCGGCGGGCTGGCCTCGCTCCGCTCGAAGTACTGGCGGCATAGAGGCTGCGCCTATTCTCATCAACGATCTGCGTGTGATGCGACTGTGACTGTTTCCCTTCTCTTCGTTCTCCTTCTTCTGCTGCCCGCTGACGAGCGGGGGAAACACAATCAAGGTCCACCAAGGCTTTCAGACGTCCTACAATGCCATCGCCGGCCAGGTGTTGTCGGCAGTCAAGTCGGAGCTGTCGTCGGGCGCACCACGCCTGATCGTCACGGGGCACTCGCTCGGCGCGGGCATCGCTGCGATTGCCGCGACGAGCTTCGTGGGCCAGGGCGTCCGCGTGGCCGAGACGTACACGTTTGGCGAGCCGCGCAACGGCGATCCCCAATGGGCCGGCTACGTCTCCCAGCAGCTGCCGGACGCCAACTACTTCCGCATCACCCATTACAACGACGGCGTGCCACAGATTCCGCCGCCTCTGCTGGGCTACGCGCACCACGGCGCCGAGTACTGGCAGCGCGAGAGCAAGGTCAACACGGCTCAGTCGACAGTCAAGTGCCCTGTTGAGTCCACGGTAAGTCCTTCCATGTCTCCATGTCCCTTTTTTTTCTTGGTTGCTTTGCCTTCTTTTTTTTTAAAAAAATTTTCCCCTCGTCTCTCCTCCTTTTCTTCTTTGGTCTGCAAAACCCCCTTTCCGCGAGCGTGTCCCGAAACCGGCTGACAAAGGTCGCAACGCAGACGTGCAACGCAGGGCAGGACTTCGGATCAAACCCCATTAACGGCGCGCACCTTACCTATAGCAACACCTTGATTGGCAGCTCACTCTTTGTCCCGGCTTGCGGTGCTGTATTCCCTTGACCAGCTATACTAGTCTACTTACCCTTTCTTCTTTTTTTTCTCTCTTTTTCCCGTTTCCTTTGCTGTGATTCTCGGCAGCCAATCGCCCGATCAAGATTTGGATAGGCGGGATGGCAATGGTATCAAGCGGGATGGAATGAACGCCGATGGCACGGGGCAAGTGGAGGGCGGGCGTTGAACAGGAGGAATTCGCATTCGGGATAGTCAGGGCCCATCGCCCGCGATCTTGGCGCAGAGTCGGGACAAACAGGTGGTTCACCGAAAAAACGGGGCATGGATTCAAAGGGAAAACCCTCCTTGCTTAGCGTGTGGCGTTCAATGAAGAATATTGCATCATGGCTCTGGCAGAGTGGACTTGGGTCCCCTGGGCCTGTGAACGGGGGACGGCCAAAGGAAGGAGGGCGAGCGAAGAGAGAGAGAGAGAGAACATGGGCTGATGATGTGATGTGATGAGCTAGCGTGTGGTAGGGCGGTTTGCGGGATTCCCGGGGGGTGTGGGGTTTGGGCTTGGTTTGGCTCGGAAGCTGCGCAGCATTGGGAGGACGACATGGTTCATTCAGATCGCGCCCCCCAGAAGCTCGTCAGCCCTGGGACCTGAATCCAGGCCAGACCGGGTCGACTGGGCGCGCGCCCCGCTGGATCTGAGACGAGATTCCGACCCACCATCGGATGGATTCCAACATGTGGTATGGCGTTGGGTGTGGCTACAACGTTTTTTCCTTATTATTATTTTAATTTTTTTCCCCCTCTGGGCGTGTCCGAGCCCTGGCTAACTTCTTTTCGAGTTGGAGCCCGCCTAGCCTGGATGGAATTGAAGGACTTGGAGAGGGGATGAGGGGGGGCCCAGAAGATTGCCGAAGCAATTTGGAAATTGGAACCCCAAAAAAGACCTTTCTCATCTGCCAACACACACACACACACACACACACACACACACACGCTCCCGGGGAGGGGAAAGACAGGAAGAAGCAAAGGCAAAACTCAACGGTCGTGGTGTCAATGAAACCCCCTCCCTCTCTTCTTGGCTAGACCAAATGGAGATTGAAGCCGTTGACGATTCTTCTCGGCCAAGTGCGCATGTCATTGGTTAAGAGGAAAATGCCTCTGGTTGCCTCCCGATCCAGCAGCAACAACAACAACAACCGCATCAGCACTCTCCGGGTGCCGCTTCTTCGTCTCGTCGTGCGCCTCTTCCGAAACATTTACTTTTTCACCCTCAACCTCCTCCTCTCTCCAATGTGGATCTGGCCGCTGTTCGTCTCGCTGCTGGCCACGCTGGCCACGGCCACGCCTTCGCGGCGCGACGCAACCAGCATCAACGCCTCGCTCGACAAAATCACCCAGTCCCTCGTCGCGCTGAACAACACGCTCAACACCTTCAACGGCGGCCTGGTCGGCACCTTTGTCGCGCTGCAGATCCAGAACCAGGCGCTCGGCCTCGAGAGGGACATTGACGCCGCCGCCGGCACGGCGTCCCAGTCGGCGCCCCTGAGCGACACCGAGTCGGCCAGCGTCGCCTTCGCCATCACCGCCCTCACCCGCAACATCTACGACGTCCTGGACAACATTGTGCGCAAGAAGCCGCAGTTCGACAGGGCCATCCTGGGCATCGGCTCCGCGTCGGGCCTCGTCAGGTCCGACCTGCAGAACCTCCAGAGCGCCACCGACAAGTTCGGCGCCGCCCTGACGGAAAAGTTTGTGCCAGCGGTCAAGAATCTGGCGCCGCTGCTGATATCTGCCATTGACCACCACTTTGAAGAAGCGCTCAAGGTCTACTCATGACACGGACACCAAAAAGAAACCACAGAAAAATAACACTGCAGGTTGTGCGCCAGGGTGATTTGCCTCCGGCGGCCCTACCGGGGGTCGCCTGCGGCGGGCTGTCCTCGCTGCGCTCGAGGGGGCTTGATTCGAGTGTGCGCTCTGTACCATAGTTCATAGTAATGAAAAAAGTCACGAGGCATGGAAATTGAGCCTTGCTTGCTGCTGCACTTAGTCGCGCGCGGAGCAACTCTTCTCTTTTCCATGAAATGACCACCACGTCTGGAAAGGGAGTGTGCTCTCCGCCTGATCTCGCCCCGAGAACCGTTTGTGGGGCAGCCAGTCGTTCGGTAGCGATGATATCATGAAACAAGGCCCCCGATTTTTATTCTCTTCTTTCCCTGTCTACAGACTCCTGTGAGCTCGAAAGAACAAGAACAAGTAGAAGCAAACAAAAAAACATGGAAGCGAGCTAAGAAGAAAAAAAGATGAAAAAAGCCAGCTACCCCATTCCCACCTTCTTAGACAGGCATGGCCCCCCCGAACCATCACAATCTGTCAAAAGTCGCCACCAATCGTGCGAGAAGCGGTCAGCCCAGCCAAGGCGAGTCAACAGTGCCCGTTTACCTCATCCGGTGCATCTGTAGCCAGCGTGCGATTCATACGGTCCATCGAACCATTTTTTTTTAGATGCAAAAGCGAACGTGCTACCTTTTGCCGCGTGATCGAGTGGGTAAGGAAAAGCCATGCCTTTCCCCCCAGCGTAAGCGTTGCGAAGATTGCCCTTTCCTCGTTAATGCCGAATGCCAATGACTATTTTTCTTGAAGGGGGGGGGGGGGGCACCCGTTGTCCCAAGCTGTGCATTTGCCTCCGACAGCCGGCCCTATCCTTTGGGGTCCGCCTGCGAGGGGCTGTCCTCGCTGCGCTTCGAATTGCTGCCCTCGAAAGTCACCAGCCTCGAGTTCTTGGGTTCGTATGTCAGGTTTAGCTAACGATTGCCTCCGGCGGGCTGGCCTCGCAAGCAAGCTCCAAGGTCTCTTTGCCGGGCTGCCGTTTCGCGCTAGAGAAAGGCAAACAAGAAAACACAGTTCACTCTATGCCGTCATGCGCCCGCGCCCCGCGCCCGCGCCGGGGGTGGGGGAAAACTTCAACGGCGATGAATGTGTGCCCCGTGCCGAACAATGCGCCCGGCATTGAGAGATCGACAGATCAAGAGGGGGCAGCAGAAAAGGTAGAACCCCAGGAAAGTGCTTCTTGCATGCATGAACCCAACCCAACCCCCCCGCATCTTGCAGCGGGATGGATTCCCGGTGGGTTTTCTTGCGATCCATGCACGCTCCCCGAGGCAGGCTCACATCAAGACCTTGACAGAGCGCCCAGGTTTGTTGAGCCTCCCCCGCTGGCTCTGTCCTCGAGAACAATCAGCCAGTCAAAGCCGCTTCTCTGGGCGCAGGTTTCAGTCGGTCGTCACGCTCCCGTGGTACGTCATCCCCAATTATCATGCAGCAGCACCACCACCACATGTAAACCCGCCCGGGGTTCATTGAGCAATGCATCCCGCGAGGTTCCTCTCCCCCCACACTCCAGCGCCAATCACACCGTGGATGTGAATGCTGCTATATTGGCCAGTGACGATGTGATTGTGGGGTTGGTCACGCAATTCGGTGCCTCGGAAAGTATTGAGCCGAATGCACCTCTATATGAACGGCCAACTTTCTTGAGCTGTGTAGCAAGGTAGCACATGACGGGCAGGCGAGGCAGCTGGAAATGAGCTGCAGTTGATTGAAAATCTGCCCCGAGTCCGAGATGAATCCTGGCTGAAATGCCGGCCCAGTGGTACGACACATGTGGCGAAAGCCTGAGCGAAGTAACCTAGACTATTGCTAGTCCTGGTTTATTGAAGTTTGTTCATGCTGAGTGCCTCAGTGGGATTACTGAACTGGCGACTTGCACAGTGAGCCTACAACGTCGCTACTGCAGGCATTACGCTGTACGACCATTAAAGACGCAAACAGATAAGCCGCAATGTGTCTTTCATTGATGCCTGTCTAAAGTACCGTCACCCCACCGTTCTTGAAATGCAAAAAAGGAGCCCGTTATGCGTGGAGTGCATTTTTGAGATGGTCTGTACATGGTCCGCACCGAATAGTCCTTCCTGCTCTCTCGTCGATGATTTTTCGGGCAATGACTCTTGTTTTTTGCGAATGACGAACAAGGATACATGGCAGCGTGTGTGGTGACGTAGCGCAGGAGGAAGATATCGCCTGCGCGAGCGACCACTGGGGCAAATTTTCTCACTCAGCTGAGAACAGCGGACACAGCCGAGATTATGCATGAAAGCCTTTCGTGCTTTTGACCTGTTATTTTGGAGTTTCTTCGATTTCCAGATGATTCCGGCGCCGGCTGTCATAATGATGAGCTCATTCTTCTGTAGAACTGCATCGCCGATTTCCCCCCTCCCCGGATCAGGGTCATCGAGCTCACGGTCGAGCTGCTATTCGGCCATGTCTCAGCGCAACAGTCGTGATTGCATTGTAGAAGGCTGGTCCTGTTTTTTTCTTTGTTGAGAAGCAGACCATTCACTGACAAGAAGAGTTTCATCCCAACGTTGCTTTCGATCCATCTTGCTGAAAGATGAAGCTTCGGCTGCTGTGGCATGACGCAGAACTAACAGAAGCTCACGCCCACGGGCTTTTGAGATCCAGTCTCGTTACCCTCCTGATCGCTCCGATGTCTGACCTTGTCAGCGAGGCGGACGGCATAGTCTGTGCTCGCAGGCAGCCCTCGATGTCTCCCTTGGAGCATCACAATGCACAGCACAAGTTTGCTCCAATCATGCCAATCTCCTGAGAAGCTACAATTCTTCTTCCTGGCGCCGGTCGAGACTCCAACGCAGCCGTAAGCAGAGACGGTCTCAAATAAAATGTTGAAGACGCTGTAGGATACAGGGTCCCTTGAGAAGTTGGAGGCTTCGATTGAACTAATAACAAACACCGCGCAGGCTAGTACTCCGACATCGTCAGCCTGCAGCCCTCGGACCTGCTGTGTAATAAATTTGCAAAGTGATACCCTCTCTTCCTCCTCAAGGCTGCCAGCTCCGGAGCTATGCAGGGTCGGACCCTGATGGCGTTGTTCGGATATTTTACCATGACGCTTGGTGACAATGACCGGGAAGGGCGTAAGGTACATCATGATCACATAGAGTACAAGAAGACCGATGTTCAATTTTGCGATTGGAACGACATAGAAGCCCCCGGCTCTGACAGCTGCACAGAGGAAACGGCGAGTCAATGACACGTACTCCAGACGCTTTTGAACGTGATCCTTTGCTACGCGAGCACTTACCAAAAGCCTGGAAAAGTCCATCGAGGATGCGCGACCCTGAAGGTATTGACTGAATCACTGGGTTGTATGCGCCAAACAGCTCGAATGCAGCCCAGCTGACACCATTTAGCAGGATGACCATAGAAAACAGCCACCAGGTGTGTCGTGCGGAAAATAGCTGATGGTAGACTCGCCCGGGATAATTCAGAGTATATTCCACGCAGGGTTTCCATCGTGTAAAGGCATGTCCAGCAGGAAGTGACTTCAGTAGTCTTGAGATTGACCAGAGGCAAAAGCGAAGGAAGACCGGATACGCAGTGTTGCCAGCCAGAATCATGAAGCTCATGGTGATAAGAAGGTAATGTGCCGTCTGAAATGGAATCATGTTGGTGTCTGTGAGTGACATGCCCGAGTTGTTGAAGGCTGAGATACCGTTAAAGACGCCCAGCCACCAAGGGTTGACGCCATTCGTGTACGCGGCTGCGGGGCGGTTGTTGGCGATCCAAGCTCCGAGACCGATACAGCCAAACAGCTGCCATATCACGAGATACAACGGTACCACGAGAGACAGAATGCTGAGAGCTTCGTATTCGATTCGACAAATGGGTTGCATTTCATTGACGGAAGCGTCCGCGGTGCCTCCATCCTGTCCAGTGCTTGTCTTTTCCACAGAAGCCGGAACAGTGAAGGATCGACTTTCTGATTCGACGTGCCGCAATTGCGCTACCCTTCGGAAGCCGTTGATCCCCCCTTGGATCCCAAGACCAGCAGAAAGAGCATTTCGATCGATCGGACATTCACCACGTGAAACGTCATCAAAAGTGGCTCGCCATGGCCTCGGGACCGAGTCAGTATCTGTCTGCGCAGATGGCCTGTCGCGATACTCTCTGCTCAGCAGCCGTTGGAAAGATCGCCGCCTGGCAGCTATCAGCCAGACTGAGATCCATATAGAGCCACCGCAAAATATCAAGAAGCAGAGCATAATCTGTTGCCAGGTCGTCATTTTGCTGAGGTCGACTGTATTGAGACCAGCTCCGGTCATGGCGGAGACGACTAGAAATAGGCTGTCAACATAGCTGATACTGAAGCTGGACTTGGAGGACACCCAGAAGACGATGGAAGCCAGGAGAGGCACGAATGTAAAGTAAACATGGTGAAAGCTCACGAAGCCGAATCGCGGAGGACTGCGGTAGATTCGACAGTGCCACGACATAATGATGGATCCCGCTGGTCAATGAAGACTAGCGAACAAGCAATCAAAGTGCCCGAAAGATGCTGATCAAGTGGCATCAAGTGCATATATCACGACATGACCGACGCCATTGGAGGAAAACGATCATGCCAACCAGCGAGATCCGGCCGGCTTGATTGGCCTCGTCGGGTGTGGCAATCGAGCGCGAGGGCTTGTTGAGCGGAGGAATAGGGAAAGGAGGGCCGGCGTATCACCAGCCACCTGCATGAAGCTTTGGGGAAGCTACTTCTGCCATGAGGTTGTATGGGATGGAGCCCGGCAGAAGTGATTCGGCAACGAGCGCCAGTGGTTGGACCCCGAATTCGGCAGTTCCACAGAGGCGGGGAAGGAGCAATTGACGGGAAGAAGTTGTTGACTCGGGTCATGGATCATGACCGACCCTTGGGACCCCTCATCGAGCCTGTCAAAAAGTTCTAGCCTTTCGCTTGCGCCTGCCGTGCTGCACTAGCCGACATGTTCGCTCCACCGCCGTGATTGTTGCAACACCGTTTCGAAATTTGCGACGAGCTCGAAGAGATTGCCGTCTACCGAAGTTTCTTGCCTGCACCCCGACGAGTTGTCCACTCGGCCATCACCTCGTCAGGCGTGTACTCTGCCACGACCGGCCGAATACCGAGGAAGCGTCCCACTGTGGCCGCGGCCAACAAAAGCATCCGAGACAAAAGCCGGTCTGTGGCAATGAGCCAATGCAACGGCACAAGGTTCCCTGTTCGAAGCACCGATTGGGGCAGATTGGCGAAGACGGGCACGTTGTCCAGTTTAGCAAAGATGACCATGAGCTTCAGCTCGATCCAGAGGCCCAACATGGCGTGTGCCATCGCCCTCGGCAACCAGGACAGGACATGACCAGCGTCGAGCAGCCGAGGCGCGTTTCGAATCACTCCGTTGAGATTCCAGAAGAACAGCGCCTTCTCGCCGTCGGCTGGGTCGGTTCTCTCCATGACCACTACCTCTTCGCCGTCTGGCTCGGCGCGTTGCCATTCGTGCCAAACGTATCTGTCCACCCGGATCTCTGGCTGGTCTAGCGCCGTTGCCGACAGAATCTGCTGTACACCTCCCAAGTGCACCTTGACGCTCCCTTGCATGACTTTGAGGTATTCTGTGTGAGTCTCGTGCCAGTGCAGCCCGCTTGACCAGGCTGAGGTTGGTGGCAGCGAGATGAGGACGTGATCCGGCGCGCTGAGATCATATTTGACTCCATTGGGGAGGTCGCGTTGAATGACTTCGGAGATGAGCGGAGGGGGCATGCTGGGCAAACCGGATTTGCTGCGCAGTGATACGAATGAGGTTGTTTGTGGCTCAGATTTGCGAGGCCAGTGTCCTGCCCAGCTTACCAATCACCTGACGTGGCTAGCCGACCGAGTTTTGCGGATTTCGAACTCGCCATTGACTTTGGCAATAATGATGCGCCGGATTGAGATCGTTCAATTGATGCAAGTGCATAGATCACTTCTCGAGGCATGTGCAAACCCAGCTTTGAAGTAACAACGATGGCACTGAATCTTGAAGAGCCTTCCTGCGGACTGCAGGCGCTTTAGGACTAATAACTGCTGTTTTATTTTTTTGTAAATTAATAAAAATACTTTCATAAAGTATTGATTATTCTTATAAACTTTCATCTCATTAATTCAATTATCAACATATTTCAAAATTTAGAGAAAAAGAAATTGGCGTCTCGTCCGTCTGTTGTCCAGCACCACCTTAAAGGTGAGGCGCGCCACGGTTAGCAACTTGAAAAACAGACGTCCTGGCATATTCATGCAACCTTGTGCTCGACAATCTCTGACCAGCTGCGCCAAGCCTTCGATTCACAGATACCTGCAGATTTCAGGTGCAACGCAAGTCACATCACCATGGTTCGTCTCCGTCCTGGCACGTTGTGTATTGTCCCGCCCTGGTAACCTCCCTTTCTCTCTTCTTAGTCTCCTGCGTGCGGCGGACAGCTCAATGGCTTGCGGGCAACTCGGATCACCCACGGTTGATAGCGACACGGTGACACAGCGCAAATTGTCTATTGTGCTCCGCCTCGAGAACCCGATCTCGGTAGTGCCTGGCAGACTCGCACGTGCCGAGCGTACTTTTACCGATATAGCCAATATGTGAGGAGAGCCTCCAAAATCTCCATGCGATCAAGTTCAGGCCTACGTCAAGTCCCAAATCCTATCCCACTATGGCCAAACCAACCTCCGCCGGCTGCTCCAGCAAAAAACTCGGGCCAGCCTTGACAGATTTCAATGATGGCGCACCGACTGCATCAGCGATGACCAGGACAAAGATGCCGCGAGCCTCGAATTTGGCCGGAATTTTCACCGAGAGAGCTTTGCTTGGCCAGTCAGCGGTATCAAGAGGGACAGACGCGTTGTTGGGCCCGTGGAAAAAGACCGCATAGTACTGCTTGTTCTTTTTGAACTCGGGCTGATTGGCCGGATCCGTGAAATTGAGAGAGATGGTTGCCCCCGGCTGAAGTGATTGCGTACCGTGGGCCGGCGACAAGGCCGGCAGGTGCTGCCTGGGCGAGGGGTACAATGGATTCTCCTTGGGACAGCTTTCCGGGATCACGAACGCGCTCGTCACGTCTAATATCTCATTCGCGTAGGGGAAAACCGTATCAGACGGTCCCGCGAACGGGTTAGTCTTCCAAATGTCCATGAGCGCCCACGTCTCATGCCGTGTTTCGGTAGCGGCAATGGCCGTCATTGCGCCCTGCGAAGCGGGCAGCTTCGCCATCTGCACGAGCCCCGTCAGGAAGGCCATGCTCGATATCTCGACGACCGTGGCCAGGGCCACAAAGGTAGCGGCGTCCACGAAAGGGAACCGATACTTGCAGGCGCCGGGCTTGAGCGAGTTGCTCGTGATCTGGTTCTGGAATATCCGCAGATGGCCGGCCTCGTTGTCTCGGATCTCTTGGATGCGGTCATAGGTCGTGTTGGGATAGCCAGCTGCCACGAAAGACGACGTGTTGAATGCCTCCACGGCCTGCTGGTACAAAGAGAAGATGATCCATTCTGCCGAGAGGAGATTCTGCCACACCACGTCGTCGATGCCCGGCGGCCCAGTGGTGGTCGGATAGATGGGCGCGGTGACGTTGCCTGGGAAGGGGGGAGCCTTCCCTCTGTATGTGCTGAACAGGGTGCTCTGCCCCGGAACAGGTCCGTAGTTGGGATCTGCAAGCTTTTGCGCTTCGGCCGTGCTGTTGGTGGGCAAACAAGCTGCACCGGCAGCGAAGCCAAACAAGAAGGTAAAGGAGAGCGTGGCCAACATGGCTGAAAGTATAGCAACTCTTGCAGACAGATGGTTTCATTCAGACAGCAGATAGCTGGCTTCCAAGGGGGTAGTCAGAAGGTTTATATATCCGTATTTTTCTCTTGGTTCTATTCAAGTCTATACTAGGGCAGAATGGCGAAGCCGTCCTATCCGATGAAGGCGGCTCGCGATCCCATCGTACCCAAGCGCGGCATCCGAGTCGATGCGGACGCAAGCTTCTCAGATGTAAGCCGTCGTCAGGCTTATCCACCCAGTGAAGGCGAAGCTAGTATCAGGCTGTTCTCACCCTGGCAGGTTCAAAAGTTCAGAGCCGGTGAGGTGAGGGCTTTGTCGGCGGTGCAGCTGACAAGTCAGCGCTAGGCTGGGACTGGATAGACAGCGCGAGCAGGTATGTGTGGATTCGAGGCTGGCCAGCTGTTGATGCGCAGTTCGGCTACTAGCCGTGATTAACGTTTCCCGATTCGGGCACGTCATTCGGCGACAGATGCGCTCACTGGTTGCATTCGCCTGTCATCCATCGTTGCTGCCACTGCCAATTCATTGGATCCGGCGGTCCCTTGGGCTTTTTTCCATGGTGCTAGAAGTTATTGGAAGATCCAAGCATACACGAATGACCTTGATGTTCGCGGGCAAGAAATGAGGGGGTGAGCCGGTTTTCGGTGAGACACGGTGGCAAGGGGGATAGAACAGGGACAGCGCGTGCTGGGATCCCAATCCAGTCGCCGCTTCGCCATCATGGCGTCCTTGCATTCGTCCGGTACCGGTGGTATACTGTATATCCTTTGAGGCTTCGGTCGCCGTTCATCGGGCGTCAGGCCTTGTGAGCAAATAATGACAACTTTGACTTACTTGATCGTCATGAGAAGATCCTTCTTTAAAGAACGACAAGGCGTCAACTGCGAGCTTGGTCTCACAAGCAGGAGTTTGTTCGCGCGACCCGTCAGATCTGCTGGTGTACCGTCACACACACATGACCGTTTCAAAGCTTAAACGGTGTGACCGTTTCAACGCCTGAACGGCGTGACGACCTCACACCCTTGTCATTTCCCAAGGAACCATCACCTCCTAGCCCGCGTACAAGTGTACATACTATGCAGACATGCGCCGGATTGCTCCTGTCAGGCGAATCCCAAATCTTGCTGCCATGACTCGAGCTCCTCGTTGCAGAAAAGGTATTCTTTAAAATATAAAAGAAATCATAAATCATGCTAATCCCATGTTGAGCTGCCGCAGTCAATCGATTGGACTCGGTCCCGGGCTGGGCATCCAAACCAGCTCTATGACGCTGTCCTGCTCTCGGAGCGGCCGACCTTGCGCCGTGACCCAGCGGGTGTCATTAGCTCTCCCGACATATGTCTGCAGCACCGTGCCGTCATCCTGCAGTCTCGCTTCGACCAATGCCCAGGCGAGCTTCTTGCCCGTCTTGTGCAACGACGCCCGCTGCGTCCCCATCTTGTCGTCGAAATTCGTGCCCACATCCTTCTCGGACCTAAACGTCCTCTCAACTTGGGAGGTGTTAAAGTCGATGCCCTCCGGGTACTGCGCAATCGAGTAACCGGAAATGATGAAATCGTCGGCCGTATGGAAACGCTGACCGGTGCAGTCCTCGCCGCAGATGCGGGCGAGCCGAGTCAGATGGCTGGGGTTGGCCGTGTGCCAGCTGCGATAGTGATGGATGGACAGCGGCTTGATGCCCCATTCGTAGAACCCCGAAGGGTCGTCAAACATGTCGAGCTGCCACAAGTCCGGGAGGGCTGTGAGCTCAATGTGCGAGTGCTCCGACACGCACTGTCGCAGGAGCCGATCGCCTTGCCAATCGGCCGCGGCGACCGTTTCTTCTGATGAGCATTCGTCAAAATGCTGGGCAATCTTCTCGGCAGCGGGACGGGAGAGAAAGACCCCCGCACCGCCAAAGGCCTGTCGGCCGTGCTTCTCCACGGCAAACCCATCTTCGGATAATCCGCCCACGTACATGTCGCTCCTCGCGTCGAAGCTGTGTAACTTGTCGATCAAGGCGTGCATATTGGGGAAGAAAGTGTCATCGTCGCACAGCGCAAGCCATTTCTTCGTCTTGGAATCTGGATGCCGGTACATGGTCGGTACGAGGGCTAGATTGCGCGCCGCCATGGGTAGTGACGCATCAGATGTAAACGTGTCGGCGTCGATGCCTGCTTCTCGCAGGAGCCGCTGTGCATTCTGGAGATCCTCTTCCTGTGCGTCTACGAGCATGAGAATGAGCTTGCCGCCGTTTGATCGCCCATATCCATCAGTCAGCCAAAAAGACCAATCATTTAGGATGGTCGTGGAGGACTCCATCAAGCGTGGGTACGTCGTGGAAACTCCGAACATCAACTCGGACGCGTTGACGGTCTTGGGCAGCCCGGAAACCGACACCAAGACGTTGATCGGTTCCGGACATGGAGCACGGTTCAAGCTCGCTTGCGGACGGTTCGGTATTGATTGAAAGTCCTTGTGCAGGAGCCGCTGAGCGACCTCTGTCATACTTGTCCGTTGGACGTCAGACTGACGCACAAAACGGACAAGGCGCTTCGCATATTGAAACGTGCTTGTGAGCTCGTACTGTTCTTTCAGCTTCCTCAACCGATTGGGGTCTGCGTGGCAGCTGCTGTCGCCCGTCTTGGGCGGATCGAGTTCTTTGCCGGTTCGGGAGTCTTGGCTTGGCGACAGACTCGGCGTCTGGCGGACGGCCCCTGGGCGAAGAACCGCTTTCGCGGGAGTCGATCGGGCATAGAGGAAGATGGCCAGGAATATGAAGACGTATGTGACGATCAAGACGAATCTGTGTCGCGATTTCCACATTGTCGATATGAGTTGGTCGCCGGCCGCGACCGAGTTATTTGGCAACGTCGTCGGCCAGGGCGAGTTCGATATTTTTGTGACTTCTTATCTGATGTTTCGGCTCATTCGCAGGCCCGAGGATCCAAACCTTAAAAAGGCCGGGCGCAGAAAAGACACCAACCGCCGGGAAGGGGGAACATGCCCAAAGATGGCGTCCCAAGGCAATGCACCGAAGGATGGGCTTCTTCTTATTATGTTGAATCCTTCTGCCCCCCAAAATGCCTCGCCTGAAAAGGCTGCAAGACCCGCTCGCGTGCGAGCAATACAATATGAGAGCGCTCACCGACGGACGTAATGACGGAGACAACAAGAAGCTTGCATGGCACGGACATGGGTCTCGGTGTCTCAGCAGCGCACGCGATCCGCGCTACCCACCCGGTAGACCAGCGGCCCAGTGCGATGGATCCTTGATTCGTCGCTGCGAGTGCGCCGCTATCGATAGATTAGAGGTCAACTGTTTCTCGTCCAACGTTCCATCCAGACTGAAACAGCGGGGGTCGGAGGCATGGCCACGCAATGTTCTCCAGTACGGTATGAATGGGCAGTACTAGTCGGACGATGCATACGTTCGCTACGTGCGTGCAGGAACAACAAAGGGAGCATCAGAGGCAGCATCAAGTGTGCGCGGCTGGTCCAGCAAACGCAAACTAGCGGCCACGCTGTCGAAAGCGCAGGTGCCACACGGCCGTCTTCGGCCATCAACCCAGTGCCGATTCTCTCGTAGCTCTCCAGACCCTCGGCCGTGTAGCACGTGCTTTTTTTTTCCCAGCTCGGACAAGGTGCAGTCTGCTGCGGCTTGCCAATGATGAGGTGAGGATTAGTGGGAGCATCCACGACAAGTAAGCCGACTAGAATACAGTGCCTGCACGGAATGGGTGAGCAACCACGTTTTCGAGCGTCGCCATTTTAAATGCAGATACTACAATCGCTGCTCGGGATGGCTTTCATCAGTCGTCTTGAGTATTGACGCTACATTTTGGGCGCAGTGCATGCAATGCGCCGAAGGTGCATGCGTTGTCGGGTCTTAAGCACGGAGCGCGTCCTAGCGGGCCGGAATCGACACCTATGGTGTTGGCGAAGGCGAGAAATGGCATCCTGCTGGTTTTGCAGGATCGCGGCGGATCATTCCTCAAAGTCTGACGAAGCAGATCCAACACAGGCTTGCTGGTATGGCCCGCGAAACTACCATGTTGGACTCGAGCTAATCGAAGGGGCGCGCGTGTACTTGGGCAGTACAGGGAGGCGCCGAACACCCTGCAGTCTCGCGGCCCTCCAGTGCTTGCTCAGACAAAAAGCATGGCAGGCAGGTACTCTGAGAGGGGATTGCACTCGATTTTGGCACAAGCCGCCGCATCTGCTGGCCCGCCTGCTCCCATCGGCGTGCGGCGGTGCGGCTTCGACAAGACGAGTTTATGGCCATGCAGCAGGTCTATGCACGCTGCTCGAATCGTATGGCCAGAAAGTACAGCACAGGGAGAATTGGGTTGGGGGAAAGCGCGCTCCAGAGCAGCGGGGGGTTTTGGCGGCAACGGCGGCGGCGTGCAGGGGGTGGGCCAGGGATCCTCCGAAACGGCTCAGTCGCCTCCCCGTCGACAACAGACGTTCAGCATCATTTCACAGCCAGTCAACATATATCGTCCCTGTTTGCTGCTGAATCATGTCGGCAGCTCGAGCCGTGTCACGATGCAAGAAGCGGAATTCTTCGCGCGGCAGCTCGCTTCTGATTACTTTCCACATCCTGCCGGCCATGCAATGCGACGTTCGCCACTTATCTTCAAGGCTATTGGCTCGGGCGTGAGGGCAACCGCAATGGGTCCTGCCAGAACAAGGCCGTCATGCATCTCGGAGCGGAAAGTGAAGCACTATCTCCTGCACGAGGTGCAGAGATGACGAGGCGGGATCGCAGACGCCTTTTGACTCTCGTGCATATATGGGCTGCATCGAGGCCCCTTCGCCACTCGATTTTGGGTGCGCCAGTTGATTTTATTGTCGTGACGAGAATCCAGTCTCTGCGTTTCTACTGAACGGCTTGTTCCGGGCTTGCTCGACGAAATGGCGACACGTACTCCGACTGGCAGAGTCGCCTCGTTATTTGCACACGTCAAAGACAATTGGTGCCAAGAGTTCTTCGACGAGATGTATGTGTGCACCAATGGCGACTGCATCGAAGACGCTGCCATTACCGAAGACGAATGCACCCGGATTGAAAGTATACCATGCGTCCAGCGCTTGTTCAGGGCGGCAGCAGCACACGAGCGACCAGATCAGCTTGGATCTCCGGGACTTCGCATACTCGATTTGTGCTGTGGCCAAGGACGACACAGCATCGCTTTGGCCACGCGACATCCTAGGGCCAGAATCCTCGGAGTCGATCAGAGTGAGTATCTCATCCAGCTGGCCCGACAAAGGTCTCTCGCTCTGGGGCTTGGGCAGGTCGACTTCAAGCAGAGCGATGCACGACAAATCCTCGCGCCCAGTGATACGTTCGACCTCGTCATGGTCATGGGTCATTCCCTGGGGTGTCTGAATGACAGCGACGGGGCTGCCGTGTTGAAGGAGATAAGCAGGGTCGTTAGACCAGGCGGTTCTGTCATTATCGAAATCCCCAATAGCACGTGGTTGCTAGAACACTTCTCCCCCAGTGGCTGGGAATGGTTAGATGAGCCCAACCTGAGCGACAAGAATGAAGATGTGAAGAATGAAACGGCATCAAGGCAGCTCATTGCTTGTAGAGAGCGTGAACTCTCTCCTGACAAGAAACGTATGGCGAGCCGTGAGATTGTCATTGATGTACTGAGCGGCTCTGTTCTCAGAGATCAGTTTTACGCTGTCCGACTCTACAGCCTTGACGAAATGTCAAGCATAATGACGGATAGCGGACTGCAAATGCGACCCGACGAAACGATACAGGTGCGCGGTCCGCAGTACGAGGGAACAGGAGACGCAGGTATGTTAGAGGCTCGCCAGATCGTCGTAGCTATGCGACCACCATTCCCAGCCTTGGCTGCTGCAGCCAATCCCCAGGATGCGCTTATCTACGTGCATCCTCTCCTGCAGCCCGGACACGACCCCCTCAAGGGTAAGATGCTGCGCGCCTCAGCCTCGATTTCAGCCGGGACAGTCATCTTGGCCGACGTGCCGTATGCCATGGTTCCAATTCAATCAGGGACCGCTCGGCGTTTCATTTGTAGCAACGTCTGCTGCCGAAAACTCGTCTCTATCGAGCAGACTTCCCGTTGTCCAAAAGCATGTGCAGATCGTGTCAACTGGTGTGACGACAAGTGCAGGGCAGCCGGAGAGCTGCATCACCAACTTGAATGTACGTGGCTGAAGGAACAGTCGGAGCTGTTGCGAGTTACTGAGGGAGAGTACGATTTTACCATGCTGTGGATGGTTTTGCGGCTTCTCATCGGGCGTCTGGTAGAGATGTCGGCTGGCTCGGCAGACACTCACACGTTGACTTGTGATTGGGAGGACCGGTTTCAACGTGGTTGGCAGTCTTTCAACGAGACTCGATCCAATCTAGAGCTCTGGCCCAGAGCACAGCTCGATCGATGGCGCCGACTCATTGATACATATTTGACCACGAGCATCTTGTCGACTTTGCAAGTCAGCGCCGAAGAGGCCCTGGTTGTGCTTTGTCAAGAAGAGACGAATTCGTTCTGGCTACACGACGGCGTGACGGGGACTTTTCCCGTGCCTGAAGAGCCGCAGTCGCGAGGGGAGCCGTACGCACTTGCTGTATATCCGAGGGCCTGCGGCTTCAATCATTCCTGTTCGCCGAATGTACGCAAACCTCCCTACCTAGTTTGACTGGCTTCGATACAGGATTTGCGATGCTGATATATGAGGAACAGGTGATTCGTCATCCGGACGAAAAAGGCCGCATGGTGTTCAGAGCTTCGCGGGATATCACAGAGGCTGAGGAATGCGTCATCAGCTACTTTGATTTGGCGGAATATGTTGACGTCGACTCTAGGCAGACTTTACTTCGTGACTGGTTTCGCTTCACCTGCCTGTGCGATCGATGCGAGCTCGAGTCGTCCGATTCGTGATGCACGAAGCTTCGGTCGGGTCTCGATTGGTCTCGATTGCAGAAGCCCCCAACATGATAAGGTTAACACAATTGTTTGGACAATTAGCCATGCTTGTTTGGCAGAGAAACGACTTATTTCTGATCATGTTGAGTCAGGTTGTGCTGAATGTGAATTTCCCATAATATCCTTGATCGTCTTTTTCTCTCAAAGGCGTTTCATACCGTTCCATGCGTGAGGAATCCTCCGACGTGTGATATGTCCAGTGTTTTGCAATGGGGACCCCTTTGCCGTCTCCCCAGCGAGTCATGTCGAGGCATGGTAACGAGAAGGAAGCAGGCAGCAATATCGGCCAGTCGATCACTGACATTTCCCATCCATTCTCCCTGGGCTAAAGGTAAAGTTTCATCCGGCTACGACGGCACTCAAGTCCGCGAGGGCGCGAGATATCATGGTGGGCAACTCGCGGTGTTTCACGTCAGCCTCCCCACGGACGGGGAAGGGTAGTTCGTTTCAAATCCACCTCGACCAATCATGCAGGGAATTGTATGGCTATAGCCAGACAACAATGGGTCAGGTTTCCCTTTTGCACAGGGTTCTGTCCAAGGCCCTTTGGGAGGACAGCAATAGACGAGTCACTGCAGAGGTCCGTACAAGTGTCGCACATTGCAACGACACGAAACGGCCAGCCGTGCGAAGCTTCACAACAGCGCAGCGCAGCGCGCGTAGCGGCGCAACCTATGAATTTAAGCGCGCCCGACGCTTATTGCACCACGGTATAGGGAGGGCACATCTATTGCCCTTTTGGGACGAACCCGTCACGTCTCGGCCAACCAGCAGCCAACCAGACACATTGAACTCAACACTGGCCCCCCTTCCTGCACGCCAGCCGATTCTGCAACGCTGGTTGATTCAAGCGCCCGCTGTCGATACTCAAGCCGCTTTGATAGCCCGACAGGAGATCATACTTATAATCGACAAGCCATGTCTTCTTTCGACCATGGCCAGCACCCCCCTAAACCGGCTCAGCCACCTAGCCCTCTCTTCTTTCGCTCGATCGGCTAATTACTGGGAAGAAATAGGGGGGGTTCCTAAAGAGAGTAAAGTCCTGGCCCTGGCCATCCATCCATCCATCAAGCCGCGCAGCCGACGGCAGCGATTTTCCTTGGCACCGCTCGCATTACCCATTACCACGACGCGAACCACCAAAACGACTTGGCCAGATTTCATACGCCAAGAACTTACATCAGATGTCATGATCATGTGTGCGCGGCGGCAGCGGCTGCTGGCGGCTGCGTTGGGAGGCTTATTGTACGGCGCGGCTGGTTGCGATGCTGCTCTGAAGAGGTTTGACTTCACGGTACATAGCGCTTCGCGGTCACCGGGTATGTATTGGCCTCGACCCGACTTGCCCAGCACCCAGATCTGGTCTCATCTTTGGTTTTTTTTTTCCACCACTGCAATATGAACTTTTACAACGGAGAAAATTGACTGACGTGAGAACGCATTGTGCAGATGGCTTCGAACGTGAAGTTTACTTAGTGAATGGGCAGCAGCCCGGGCCGCTGATCGACGTGGAGGAGGGCGACGATGTGGAAGTTCATGTCAAGAACGAGCTCATGGTTGACACAGCAATTCACTGGCATGGTCAGTCTCTTCTTTTCTTCGTCGCTTCGTCGGACAGCACTGTAGTCGTGTTGTGAACGGAACGCTCATTTTTTGGGGGGTGCAGGATTGATGCAGCGAGGTACACCAGACATGGATGGTGTGCCGGGAGTTACTCAAGTAAGTCGCCGTCTCCTCGGGGTGGTTGAACGCCAGCATCCGATGATGTTTGCTCATCAGGCTCCCAGAAACCCATTCCTCCCGGCGGCAACATGACCTACAGATTCTCCACAAAGGGCGAGTACGGATTCTACTGGTATCACTCGCACTTCAAGGCCTACTACAACGACGCCATTCGAGGGCCGCTGCTCATCAGGCCGGCGGCATCGCGTCAGCGACCCTTTGACAAAATAGCCGGCGGCAAGCCAGACCAAATGTCAGCCCTCTTGGCGGCCGAGAAGAACGCAAACAACATACTGCTGAATGACTGGACGCACGAGCTCTCTGATGTCGTCTCTGCGCGGTATATGCAGACGGGTGCTGCTCCCTCGTGCGTCGACAGCATACTTGCCGACGGTCTCGGACGAGTTCAGTGCCTGCCCCAGTCGATTCTAGACGCGGGGCCCGGTCTAGGAATTCGATCCCAGTCTGGCAGTCCCAATCAAGATGTCGCAGCAGGCTTTGCTCACAAGAACATTTTTGAGGGTCTAGACATGCACGACATGACGATTCATCCATCCCCCACGCTGCCTAGGACGGCAGCACCGGCCACGGCCACGCCGTACGCGGCTGTGGTACAGACGGAGAAGACGAGTGGACTGGGGCCGCGTGGCTGTACGAAGCCTATGATGTTCAAGCCTGGCTTTGATCAGGCTTCGCTGCCGGCAGAGACGTGTGCAAACACGACTAGCCCGCTGCTTGTCGTCCCGGCGAACCAGAAGAATGGCTGGCTGGCGCTGAATTTGGTCAACTCGGGCGCTGTCAGTGCCCTGAGCGTGTCGTTGGACGCCCACAGCATGTTTGTGTATGGCGCAGACGGGGAGTACACTCAGCCACAGGAGGTCAAGGTAAGAAGCCAGGTCCTCGGATTTTCAGGAGCGTGGTCAGCGCTGACATACTACAGGTACTGCATATGGAGTTGGGCCAGAGGTACTCGGTCATGGTCAAGCTGGACCAAAAACCCGCGAGCTACTTTCTCAGATTCGCAACGTTTCCTAGTGGCGACATGCAGCAGGTCCTGGAGGGCAAGGCCATTGTCTCTTACACGGTGAGTCGGCACGGGGTTCTGGCCTATTCCCTCCGACGCCCTTTCCAGTAAAGAAGGTGAACTGACAGATGGACGGCAAGGCAAAGTCTAGCACCGAGGCAGAGGGCAACGTATTGGATGACGAGGCAAGCGTGTGGATGTACGTGAATGGATCAGCAAAAGCAGGCGCGGCAAGACTTAAGGCGCAGGATCTCTCGCCGTTTGATCAGCGCGATTTCCCGTCAGGGCGCACGGCCGACAAAACCATGTCATTCACAATCAACCAGACCGACGCGACGACGTGGGTGCTCGACCACGATGCGTTCAAAGAGCCGGACGTGCCGATTCTGAAGGGCGCTGCGTCGCCAGCGTGGAACGCCAGCACGACCATCCAACTACCCCTCAACTCAACTGTCGACGTGATTTTCAATATCGCGAACCAGTCCATGGATGTTGTGAGTTTTCATTGCTGGCAGCAGAGTGTGAAGAGACGGGCTAGGCTGACTGTACGGGGGACGTTTTGCAGATGGGCCATCCGATCCATTTGCACGGTCACAAGTTCTGGGTCCTAGGATCCGGCGAGGGCTCGTTTCCTTACGATGCAGTCAGGGACGCGCCAGAAGGGATGCTAAACCTACGCAATCCTCCGCTTCGCGATACGACGGGTGTCCCTGCACAGGGCTGGACAGTCATGCGGTATGTTTTACTTTTTTCGTCTTTATTTATTTCTCTTGGAAAGCCAATTTTCTCGTCTTATCTTACCTTACCCTTGCATCTGAATTCGGTTTCTTTGAATTTCCTTTCTGCTTTCCCTGGACAGAAAGAATGCATTCAAAGCTGCAGCATGCGCGCATACTGAGACATGGATTGGCGGGCAGATTCGTAACGGACAACCCCGGAGCATGGATTCTCCACTGCCACTTGCAATGGCACATTGCTGTGAGTTGTCCCGCTTCCTTCCGCATGGCTAATGGGTCTTCTGCCCGCCTTGGCACGCGAGTGCTGACAATTGGAAACAGTCCGGCATGGCAGTCGTCTTCGTGGAAGGGGGCGAAAAGCTGCCTTCTCTCCTCGAGGGGCAGGCAGCAGCAGCAGCAGCCACGAACGCTTCCGGCCAACGACGGAGCGCATCACTTTCCCGAATCACATCATTTTGCGTTTTTGTTGGTGTTGTCGTCGCCGCCACGGTGGGCTGAGTCTGCCGGATACAAAACGGATCCAACATGGAAAGAAGATGAAGAAGCCGCCGGAATAGAGCCCTCTGACCTTTCGCCGTTATCGACGTGGCTTGTTGTGTAACCATGCTGAGAGAGCGGCTGGTTGCGGCGAAACGAGGCCCCTGGGCTGCGGACGCGCAAGAACGGCTGCCCTATTTTGTTTGCCCGGCC
Source organism: Moelleriella libera RCEF 2490 (assembly GCA_001636675.1). NCBI lineage: Eukaryota > Fungi > Ascomycota > Sordariomycetes > Hypocreales > Clavicipitaceae > Moelleriella > Moelleriella libera. Next base: position 564,459 of record AZGY01000011.1, on the reverse strand, counting down.
TGATGCAGCGATTCGCCGAGCAAACGCTGTCTTTGGGCAGCAGGTTGCATTGCAGGCAGTTACGCGGTACGCAATGGCCAAGTCTGAAGAGAAGAGAAGGCATCTGCATCTGCATCTGCCAACACGACCCCGCACGTCCCCCGATAGCGGTGGGGCCCGCCACCCGCACACTCTCCGCCATGCTATCGTGGGCGGCTGGCTGGCTGGTCTGTGCATCGTCCGCCCTCTCAACTCCTCTTCATTCACATTGCTCGCACGCCTCCGCATCGAAATCCAGTCCAGCAGACACCCACAAATCACAATGACCGTCTTGCACGTCGTCCTTCTTGGCTTCAAGCCCGACACAGCCCCCGAAGCTATCCAGCAGGTACGAGCCCAGCACCGGTTCATTTACCGAACACGAGGTGGGGTGTCCACGATTATGGAAACGCCGCCTCGAGGAAGAGGCAAGGAGTCCTTGCTAACGAGCGCCTCGTTCTTGCTTGCTTCACTTCCAGTGCTGCGCAGATATGCTTGATCTCAAGAACATCTGTGTCTCTGCCGCGTCAGGCCAGCCGTACATCAAATCATCCAGAGGCGGCAAGGACATTTCCATCGAGGGCCTACAGGTATGCGCATGCCACGCCACGCTTCCCCCTTTCCTCCCCCCCGCCACCCTCTTCCAGTGAGCAGGAGGAGCAGCAACAGAGAAAGAAAAGAAGGCGGCGGGCAGGCGAAAACGGGCGTTTACAGAAAAAATAGAGGCTCAAGAAACATGAGATGTGTGTGTGTGTGTGGTGATGAACTGACATTTGGCCGGAACCGGCGCCGCACACACGTAGGATGGCTTGACGCACGCATTTGTCGTCGAGTTTGACTCGGAGGCCGACCGGGACTTTTACGTCAAGCAGGACAAGGCCCATCACGCATTCGTCGAAAAGTGGTTCAAGGCCAAGGATGCGCCGCTGGGGAAGGCGGCGGTGCTTGATTTCGTGCCGGGGGCGTTTTGATGCTGTCGGTCGCTTACCTGGCTGCTTAGCCACCCACCGTCCCTGGAGAAGCTTGTTTGCGCTGGGGGGAGCCTCTCTTTCCCACAACGGTGTTGGACATTACTGCATGGGAACCTTGGGCCGTCGGGCCGGCGGTCGTCTGCTGCGGTGTTGCTCATGCGCGCATGTGGTTCACTCACTCACCCACCCACGCATCACTCATGAGGAGTAGCAGCACGTGGGCAAACCATCCCGGGATCACTGCAAAGTCGGTTTCTTCCATTCAATGACATGGAATAGGGACGCTGAGAAAAGCAAACGAATTGAACACATTGTGTCGTCATTGACTGTGTTGACATGGGGAAACGAGTAGATTGTGTTCCCTTGTGACGAGGAAAAATGAGTCAACACACAAACACACGCACGCGCACGCACACACATGTCCATAGCACGTACACACACACATACACACATCTGCAGACATACCCATATACGTGCACATATGCAAACTCGTACACACCAAAGTAAAAACCAGAAACGGGCAAAGGGGGTAAACATTTGCCGTGGCGATATCAAGCAAGCATAATGAAGACATGAGTATCACAAAGACAGTCCTCAGGGGCAAATTCAGAGTCCCATGGGACACGAAGCGAGCACCAGGAAAGTGAACCCAAATAAGTGCATTAAACTCCAGCTGAACACCCCCTTCAAGACAGCTCGTTCTTCTAATGCAGTGCCCGTCCCAGCATCGGACCACAGCAAAAGAAAAAATCCTATGTATGTACAAGCCAGATGACCATGAACGGTTAGTTGAGTCACTTTCTATGCCAATTACGTGCCTCCCTGCCATCGAGGCTGTGATTGCTCTTGTGCTGCGCCTGTGTGCGCGCGAGACGACGTGTCGCCCTCAGTTCATTATTACGTATCCACCGCGGCCGCGGCCGCGACCTTTGACGACTCGTCGTCCTCGTCTGTCGAGGCTGTCTTGGCCTTGTCCTGCTCTTCCTCTGCGAGCTTTTGCGCCTCGTCTGCCTTTTGCTTCGTGAGCTCTTCCAACTCTTCTTGTTCTTGTTGTTGTTGTTTCTGCTTCTCTACTTCCTCTGCAGTCTCTACCTCCTCTTTCTCATTCTCCTTCTCACTTTGCGCCCTTTCCTGCTCAGTCTTTTGATGCTGGTCCTTGTCCTCGGCCTCATCCATCTCCTCTGTGGTTTCATTCTTCGAGTCTTCGTCTTCTGTTTTGGATGCGTGCTCACTGCTGGCCTCTTGGCTCTTCTGAGTGTCAACGTCGTCAGCTTCTCGCTCCACCTCTTCCTTTGCGCCGTCCGTCTTTGCTGTTGTCGCCGTTTCTTTTGCTGTCGAAACGGATGGCTGCTTCTTGTCTGCGGCTGCCTCTTCCTCCTTCTTGGCTGCTTCCTCCTTGTCCTTCTTCGCCGCTTCCTTCTCCTTTTCCTTGGCGAGCTTCGCTTCCTTGGTCTTGGCGATGCCTTCTGTGAATTTGGAAGATGTCTTTGTCATAGTCAGTCAAATTATTCGCTCATTACGAATAAGCATGGGAAATGCCGATGGTGGAAAAAAAAGCTCACATCTTGGAGGTCCAAGACCACTTTGCTCAATTCGTGCAGATCCTCCTTCGTAATGGCCTCTTCGCCCCATCTCGTCGTGTTGAAGAGAAATTGCTCGGCGTATACATAGGATCGCGTTACCGCCTGGAAGGGCTCCGTCGAGACTTCCGGTGTGTTTATGTACTCGTAAACCGTCTCATTCACCTTCTTCATGAACGCCTCGAGGTGGGTCTTGCCATTGTTCCACTGGGTCACCCGCGCAACGTGCAACGCCTTTGTCCGATTCCAGTATCGCTCCAGCTCCTGCGGGTAGTCTGTCTCAATCAAGGGGACGTTCCATTTAGGGCTCATCTGGTCCGACCTCTCTGACCACTTCATGAGGTGTTTTTCGCGCTCTCCGACGCCGGCGAAATGGACGAGGAAGTCGCCGGGGTGAATCCGGTCTTGGGGCGGGTTTTCTTCCTCCGACTCGTACGCGTTAAACCACTAGTAAGGGTCGAGTTAGGAATCGATGCTCATGAGAAAAGAACCCGAGTGCGCGTCGGCCGCCTCATCGTCGACTTACCCGTTGCGGCACCTTGGCGACGTGATTGATAAACTTTCTTCGCTTGAGCATGTATTCCATGGCACTCTGGTCCTGGAAAGGTAAAGGCGTGTCGGGCTCAAAGTCGCGGAAGGCCAGGATTCCGGCAAACAGTTCGGCTGCGTATCGCGACACGCGAATGCCAAAGACGCCATTGTTCAGGCCGTTCCAGTCATCGGCGACCAGGATGTTGATTTTGCCCAAGACCTCGTCCTGGTCAGGAGGCAAGAAGTCTTCCATGGCAATGTTGTAATTGACGACGACGGTATCGGCGTCGAACCAAAAGAGCCACTGCAGCCTCTCGCTCTCAGGCTTGCGAAGCTCTCGTAGAATCATGTAGTGAAGGAAGGCGGGCTTTGTCCAGTACCCGTCCAGAACATCGACGCGTTGAATGAACATGGGATAGCCATGTTTCCGATTGTGCCGTTTGTGAGTCTGCAGCGCGCGTTCGTAAGCGCGGCTGGGATTGCCGTATAATATACTGATTTTGGCAATACGGGCTTGCTCGTCGTGTAATTCGGCTGCTCGTTTCCCCCAAGATCCAAGATTAGCCTATTTCCTCCAGAACTGATGAACGCGTTGGTTTTCTTTCTGACCTTGAGTGCCAAATTGAGTGTGAGGGGCGTTCGACTTCGAATGCGTAGTCCATCTCTCATGTGAGTGACGAGAGTACTGATAGAAAATGAGGAAAAAGAACATCACCAGGAGAACCACCAGCGTTCGCCGGGTCCGGGATGTGAAAGATCCTTTCCACATGAGTAACCGGAGCTTGTCCTCCCCCATGTCTTTGGAATATCTGTTGACCGCGCCTGAAACCATGAGCTACAACGGGTGGTTCGTTGGTGGGAAGCAAGAGTCGAGGTACAATACCGGAAAGAAAGCAAAAGGGAATGAAAAGATTGAAAGAAGGAGGTGTAAATCACAGCGGGGAGGAGCGGCGAGAAACGGCTTTCTAATTGAGCCAAACGAGGCGTTGGAGTTTAAGGAGATGGACCAGGGGCCTGCCTATCTGAATCATCCCATTCCGTCTGGCCGCTTCCCCGAAAGAAGAGAGATGATACAGTGAACAAGCACGGGTGCGGCTGCAACTTTAAAGCTGAAAACATCTTGCGCCTCTTGGGGGGGAAAGAGGCTTTCGGCCCCCCGCGAACGCTCCACCATCACCCGGACAGGACGCATAGACACGAGCCGCATGGGGTGGTTGACGTGGACGCCGGTTTGATAATATAGATTTGTGGACGAGGCGTGGTACAAGCCTCAGCTTCCCTGGCGTCAATGTGTGAAGCGCCCCAAGTCAATAAATCCATCGCTTGGGACCCACCGAGCGACCTGACTGCCTCGAAGGGGATCTGAGTCGCACATGGCGGGTTCAAAGTCCATGTACCACGTACTTAGGTGCCAGAGATGTCTCCCGGTGCAGAAGGTGGTGCCGAAGAAGGTTCCTGCAGGTCGGGGGGTGCACCCGCACGCACTCGACTCAGATCTCCTTGCAATCATAACACGCGACACGAGAGGAAAATTCCGAGGGGAAGAGATTGCCCAATGCATCAATTGGTTGTGGTACATCGTAATAATCGCACATCAGAGGGTCTTTCCGGGGGGCCATGTGTGTCATGACTAGCCTGGCCGGCTTCTGAACCGCGGAAAGGGGAGAGAGAGAAAGAAAAAATAAGGCTCCGTGGCAGCATCATGGCGCTTCTATTGGCCTGTCGGTCCCTCCGCAGCCGCCTTAGCTGATGGGGCCTCTCCAGCAAGCGGCTTTGCATGACAGCTCCAGTGCTCATCTTCGTCTCTGCTTTTTGCTTTTTGCGAGGCCCCGGCACCTGCCGGCTCTAGGAGGCGTGACTGGCGTCGAAGCCACCGGGCATCATGTGGAAAAAAGACTTTCAGGTTTTTGGTTGGTCCTTCGTCTGTTGGGACGAGTCTGGTCCTTTTCTTCTTGTTCATTTTCTGTGAGTTCTCCACCTCGGCGCTCGGAAACGTCAACGCGTGGCGAATTTCCGGCTTGGGGTCAGTGCGGTTCAGCTGCCATGTATGAACGTTGTGAGTGATTGTCCGCCTGCGGCGTCTGCTCTTCCAATGGCGCGGTGATTGTTTCACTGTTTTACGTAGGCCGCATGAAGAAGAGGTCGTGGGGCGGAGTACGTCGGTTGCAATGTGTTCTGTTGGACGCGCGAAATGGCCAACGTTGAAGGAATGTCGCGCGCAAGAGATTCGTGATGCTGTGCTCCCCTTCCCCCTCCCCCCTCCACCGCCAGGGAACAAGCATGGGGCGGGTCCCCACCAGTCATCGATTGTCAGGTCATACCAACAAGGTTGTTGAAGAAAGCAAGCCACATCTAGACTGCTGCTAGTCCCAATAGAGGGCCAAATTTCTTGGCCGCCGGGAGATTCTCTGCAGGAAGTGCCACCCCGCTCTTTCCCGTTCCCGTCAACAGGGTCCATCCATTGACCATGACCACTGTCTCGTACTTGTCTTGCATCTCAGTCAACTCCCCTCTCCGAGTGTCTCTGAGGGTGTGTCTGTCGTGTCATCCTTCATCTCTTGCAGACGCGCCGGGGGGGAGGAAGAAAGAAAGAAAGAAAGAAAGAAAGAAAGAAAGAAAGGCATGATCCTACTTCGTAAAGTTAAAATGGATGGATGCCTCTAGCGCGCTTACGCGGTGCCAGGTGCCAGGACAATGACATATGTAAGTACGAGGCCCCGCCCGAGCGTGTAAAGGTTATCCGTACGCTCGGCACATTGTACACATGTACAGGCCTCCATATGCTGGTCCATAACTCCAGACGCTGTGCTTTGACAGGACAGAGGTCCAATTCATATGGTCATCAGTCATAGGGACTGCGCAAGACTCGCGTTGCTGCCGGTCGTGAATCGGAGGCCGTAATCCGCCCACCCAGCAATAATTGTGATGCAGGGTCGATACCGTGAGTGAAGATCTGTCTCCTTAATTGGTGCAAATGACCCCAGTTCTATTCCTGGAAATTCGTGCAGTCTATGCAATGTTCGCTTTCGAGCCTCGACTAGCCCGTAAACTCCAAAGCAGCGATGGTGCTCGCAACCTGCCGTTGTTCAGGGTAGGTTGCAAGTAATTATCGAGGCACCGAGCCATTGAGACCATCACGCCCTAACCGTTCGCTTCCGGTGCATTATGCGCAACATCTGCTGAGAACCCTGGCAAGAACCGGTGAACGTTGCATGGGTGACTTTTGCGTGGTAGGGACAGGCACATATACCGTGCGTACACCAATCGCGGAGAATGCAGGCCAGGCTATCAAGGATAAGTCGATTTGGCAATCAAAATCATCAAGTCTCGGGCCACCCTCGTGCCACTGTCGTATCTAATGTAATCTGCTAGCCTCTTGGTTGGTCGGGTTTGCCCAGAAAAGTCGAGTGTGGCCCACTGCAGTATGCCAGAGAAACCTCGGGGTTAGGAAGTTCATTCCTCGATCGATTCACAAACCTCCGTCCGCAAAACGTTCATAGGTGTTGGCTGAAGGACTGCTGTCTCTTGATAACAAAATGTTCATCTCATGAAATAAAACCAATGTTACTGAGTCCCATACACTCCTACAAGAAGCAACGTCCATCGTGACTGGTCATCCGGATCTGGCAGCGCTCGTGATGCATCAAACATGATGAAAGGAGGAATACGGTCTCTCAGAAGGGCCGATATTAATGGGAGAGTTATGTCCCTTTGTAGCCGTTGGCTCACGGTGACACGATCTTTAATGACTTCCATGACCTTCATAAACGCAGTCGCTACTAAATTCAACCCCACGTAGCGTGCGTCGGGACCAACACTGAACATGTGTATATGAGAGGTATCGCTTAGCTGAACGTGACGGGGATACCGCACGAACGATGGCTACTTGAGTATATTAGTTGTAGACTATCCTGACACGTGACTAACAGTCGCGAAGCAAGCGTAGACACACGCTTAGGGGACCTATCTCATGAGAAAAATCTATACCCCACGATCGCCCAGATCACTATGGTCTCGGGCTTTGCCCGTGACGTTTTGCGGCCGCTAATTTTATCCATAATGTTATTCTAGATTCATAAACTAATCTCTATTTACTTAAGGCGCTTTATTTGATTCAAGTCTCTTTATGCTCTGGTACCAATTCTCATAGCGCTGGCAAGCCGTTGTCTTGCGCTGTCTCTATCCCGCGATTCCACTCGTGGCGCTGTATTGTAATACCTCTCGTCCTCCGTAACCTTCTGAGGGCGAGGGGGCGGCGGAGGTGGTGCATGAGCCGGGCCTTGATCCTGGTCTCGTGCTGTTGTGTAGTGATAGTAATCTCGATTCGGACCCGACTGACGACCTGGGGTTCCATTTACATCCTGATATATTTCCTGAGGAATCGGAGGCCTCGAACTAGCTTCAGATTGAACCGTGGGAGTAGTCGCAGCGGGATGTAGCTGTAGAGGATCTTGTACCGAACGGCGGTAGTCATGAGGCTGTTGATTTTGTGGCAGTGACTGCTGAGGAGCATAGCGATTGACTTGCTGACGCTGAGGTCGGCTCTCATCATCCTCACTCTCGTCATCCGTTTCTTCCTCGTATGACCTTAAGTCGCTCCTCATAGCGAGACTAGCGCATATGTTTCGAGCCTCCTCAATAGCCTTCTTTTGCGCTTTAAGCGCCACTCGCTTTTCACGCGTCTCCTTGTTTTCGGCCGAAATTGAATCAATAGTTTCATCGGGCATTTTCAAGATGGCGATAGGATTGAAGAGTCGAAGCATGCCCAGGAGTAAATGTCGTTCCACAACCTGAGTTATAACGTTCCGGGTGAAGATCCTCGCTGTTAGGTCGTAGTAGATAAGCATCTTTTCCAGCACCTCTTCGGCTTCCGTATACGTGCCGCCGTTCTCTGTGGACTCGGCGCGCCACTTTCGTAGCCTATCCTCGTACTCAGGATCATAAGGCTGCACTTCGAGTTCCATATCATCCGTCAGCCGATTTAGCTCTGCGTCTGCTTCTTCCATCAGGTCTTTCATTTTGACCTCCAGGAAATGATACCGTAGTGGATCTCGCATGCGTGTGGGCCAGACGTAATCGATGACTTCCGCAAGAAATTCGTTGCAAATAACGCCGAGGTTGTCTTTGTACTCCTGGGCTAGCACCGGCCACTTGCGGGAATAATCCTGAAATAGGATATAAGGGGCACGCGGGTTTGAGTCTAGCGGCAACTCATTACCGCGAATTTGTCGGAGCAAAGGCTCAACTTCCTGTTGCGCGAAGTCTCTCTTCGATTTATCGCCAACAACGCCAGCGGCGGGGAGTTGCTGACCAGCGGCCGTCACGGTGGTAAAGTTGACCTTTCTGCCTTGTTGTCGAACTAGTTTGGAAAATCGCTCGCTCTCTTCACGAGCTCGGGCTCGAAGTTTGTGGGGTGGCGTACCCTTTGGGCTTGATTGTCGGGCAAAAAACTTTTCGCCAAAAGGGTTCTTGTAGTTGCCATTCACAGCCGGCGTCACGAGGTTGTTGGATGCAGTGAACAATTCACCCATCTCAAATCGCATCTCCTCAATGGTATCTTTTGCCGACCCCATTGCCTTGAGCTGGGCATCACAGCGCTCCAGGGCTTGTTGTATTTGTCGGCGTAGTGATTTGACGTGTTTGCCAATGTGTTTCTGTAGCTGCATGCTGAGCTTCTGGCGCAATGCGCCCACTCCCCACATGGTGGGAGGCAACCCAGCCCATCGCCCGCGTGTGAAGAACTCGGCTTCTCTGCGGGAGCGATCTTCGGGATGCAGCCACTGCTCGTTAGGTCCCGGATTAAGCAATACATACCAACCCAGCTTAAAATGATTTTCAGGATCTTTATTCATGATAAGCTCAATGAATTTGTCCTCAAGGCCAATTGACTCAGTCATATCAGGCTTGGTGAGGACGCCTATGGTCCTAGACCCCTTGGGATCGAAGTGTCTTGCCTTCTTCAGTATGGGTGCTTGTACGTAGTCATTATTGCCGCCGATAACAGCCAGGATGATGGTCCGTGAGCTCTTCATATACCGGTCAGAGAGGGCTTCGATGGTCTGAATATCGGCTTCAGACTGGTCTCGGTTGGCGACCCGTACGAGGCCGGGGAGATCAACTAGCGTTAATAGTGGCATATCCGGACCGCTCTTTTCTAGGACGAGAATATCGCGGGCCGCGAAGCGCCCGGGAATGCCACGAGGAGCAATCAGTTCTGTGGCTTCACGCATCATGCCTTCGAATGACGCATCGCCGGTAACGTTGCCACCATAGTGCAGGAGACTCGTCTGCTCCTTGAGGGGTCGAGTCTTATCGGGGATGATAGAGACCCTGAGGGATGTCTCTTTACTGCGTCGCAGTCGAATCTCTGTTGCGAACCGGGTGCATGCTCCAGCATCTCTAGGAAATGGCGTGCCCGAGATGGCTTCCAAAACTGAACTCTTGCCTGCGGATTGGTCGCCAACGACGACTATCTGAGGAAGCTTGACATTATCGAGTTGCGCAAATTGTAGTTTGTCGATTAGGTCGAGTAAACCACGTTGTTCGTTCGCGAGTCCCTGCGTTTCGAGGGAAGATTCAATAGAATGAGGCATTTTCGCGCCAGTTGATACACTTGCGAGTAAAATCTCGATGATCTCAGACAGTAGTGTTGTAAAATTGCAAAGAACTCAGATAATAAATAGCGTTCGGATTTTCCTCAGTGACTGAAGGACTCTTTGTCTTGGAGTCGCCGTCGAGTTTTCGAGAGGGTGCCGAAAGGGCTCCTTCCGCGCAGGCACCTTTTTTCGGAGTGTCGGCGAAGAGATGTATCGATCAAAGAAACGGTCAAGGGAATCGACGTTAAAGAGGCCAACGGTCAAAGAAATCAACGGCCAAAGGATAACGATCAAAGAAATCGACGGCCAAGGGATTCAACGGTCAAGGAAAATTTGACGCGTACTGACCTTGTTTTGCGGGTATGACGCAAGCTTTATTGTCGCCCCATACAACGGCTGGCTGCCTCTGGAAAACGCGCGGCAGCCGTGACCCTCTTGACAGGGATTGTTAGTGTGGCAGTGCAAGCTACGTATAAAGCTTGCGCCACATTACTGCGCCACATCTAGAATTACGTAGCGTGGAGTCATTACGTCATTTCCAGATTACAGTATCGCAAGCAGCCTGTACCAATAAGACAAGTCAAATGGTTCTCAGATCGCTCTATAGCGCTTTCTGTCACAGAAGTCGAGCAGCCCATGACACGATGCGACATTGCACCACACGTACTGAACTCAACATTTAGAAGTAATGATTCCAACATAAGATAAAAAGGCAGACTCATTTCGAAAAAGACAATATCTGACAAGCAGTCATATGAGAGGATATGAGAGACTCAAGACCACATGACCTTTATTGCCGCAAGCAATATCCCTTCAAATTTTGCACTCTGCGTGTTGCGGCACACCAAGAATTGCCCGCATTTAAAGACCATGACACCAAACCTTCGAGATTCGTTTGCTGCTTGCTTTGAGTTAGTTTGCGCGTTGCTTTTGGTTATGTTGACGTCACAATGACCGGCTACGCCGGAGGACAAGGTCCGCCATCCCACGCCTAATGATCTAGGTCACCAAAGCTTTTTCGTTCTGCGCGGTCGCAATCATGCACGCTGGCGTCTCGAGCAAAAGCCTGCTGGCACCTCCATCTTACACCACCTGTACACCTGTTATGACCGCTGCCTGGGCCTGAACAGAGCCATGGTCGGCAAGCGTGGTCTTGGAAAGCCGGGCCACGAGATCCACGGCCGAGGTCATCAGAATGCCCACCATGATCTAGAATCAGGCATGCGTCCGACGACGGCGCCCGCCGCAGGCCGCCGCAACCCAACTGTGAAGCCAAGCCTGGCTCGTTTTCGAGATGCCGCGCGGACGGCTCTTGAAGACGCGCGTCGAGACGAGCTCAAAACCGCGCTGCTCAAGGGCGTCGACATGGATGCACTAGAAAAATATCGAAAGAGCCCCGACGAGCTCAAACGCATCAACAACAAAGGCGTTCGCCGCTTCTACGAGGCCCAGAACGAGCACCTCAATGACTGGCTAGAGGTTAATGCGGTGGTGACGGCGATTGCAGATGATGTTCTTGAATCGATGAATCCGGACCCCGACCACGACGGCGACCAGGAACGTGGTGGTGGGCTGCAGCAGGTCGCTGGGCATGTGGGGGAACTGCTACCTCCCGACGAGAGGGAACGACGGCGCAAGGCTGCGCGGCAGGCCTCCCTGGCAATCAACATCAACGTCGTGGCCAACATTGTCTTGTTGGCAGGAAAGGCCTTTGCAGCATTTACGACAGGCTCCCTGTCCCTTTTGGCATCTCTCGTTGATTCAGCGCTTGATCTGCTCTGCACGCTCATCATCTGGTCGACCAATAAGCTTGTTCTGTGGCGATTGAACGCGCTGCAGAAGAGGTTCCCCGTGGGCAAGAGGAGGCTGGAACCTATTGGCATCTTGGTCTTTTCCATCATCATGGTCATTTCGTTTTTGCAGATTCTCGAGGAATCGGTACAGAGAATGATGCCGCCCCATGCGCAAATCGAGGTCCTTTCCACCGTGGCAATTGTGTCATTGGTGGCTACCATTGTCATCAAGGGTGCCATTGGGCTCATCTGCTTGCCCATAAAGACAAGTCAAGTCCAGGCATTGGTACAGGACTGCAAGACGGACGTCATTTTCAACACCATGTCCTTACTCTTTCCAGTCATCGGCTACAAAGCCGGTATCTGGTGGCTTGACCCCGTGGGTGCCGCGCTTCTTTCACTGTTCATCATCTACGACTGGGGACATACCTGCTTCGAGAACGTAGTCCGTTTGTCCGGGGAAGCAGTGAATGCGAGGGTGTACAGAAAACTCACATATTTGGCTTACCGCTTCTCCCCGGTAGTAGAGGGAATCAAAAGCATAACTGCATATCATGCCGGAGATGGCGTGTGGGCCGAATTCGACATTTTGTTGCCCGAGCAAGCCAGACTAAACAGATCGCACGACGTTTCCGAGACGCTGCAATACTGTGCAGAGGGACTGGCCGAGGTAGACCGCGCGTTTGTGTCAACCGATTATGCCATGATTGGGCCAACGGGACACGCTGCAGATTCAGAATGGAATCACTAGTCAGGTCTCGAAGAGGAGAAAAAAACTGAACCATGACGTCGCAGCTCGCGCAAGCGACTGTGTCATTTAAATTTCTAGAATGTAAAACGTCGATCACGCAGTCATTACCGTCGCCTCACGTTAGTGCATCATGACTCATTCACAGTTCGCAGCATTCTTTGGCGAAGCTCCTCAGGATGCGATCTCGCAATTTGTTCCGGCTCGGCATATTTTTCCAACACGACCCTTCTCATGACGGTTTTTGGAGCACTTTTGCCTGTAAAGAGCTCAAATTGCGCAAAACCTTGGTCCGGAAGCAGATCTAGCCCATCCATTGCCACCCAGCCCTTGTCCGCATTGTCTACGGCTTGCCGCAGTAGCGGCGTGTTTAGCGTTTTGTACCCAAGCTCCATGATAACGCCCCCATTTTCATGGGCGAGCCAAGACTCTGGCAACTTCAGCTCGGGCGACGGTATGTCACCAATCGAGTGCGTAGGAATGCATGAGATAATGATAGATGGCAGTCGAAACTCTGACCGCCAGGACTCTTCCAAAGTAGGAATCACGTCAAAATTGGTGTCCTTGCCTGCTCCCAACCTTTGGAATGCAGCATTCTGGAGCAGGTCTCTGAAGTGTGTCTCCAACTTGCGTCCGTTCTCAAGTGTCCGATTGTAAATGGCGATGTTACTGACGCCAAGGTGAAGCAGCGCATAGATCGCGGCTCGGGCCATGCCTCCAGCACCGATGATCAAGGCGCACGTCGTAGGGCGTACAGCATTCGCTGGGGATAGTCCTCGATAAACGCAAGCTTGGATGCCGATCCAGTCAGTATTTTCCCCGTGCAAAGCTCGTACAGGACCTCTCCTGCTGACGTTGCGAAAGAATGCTGCGTCGATAGGTACAGTGCCATCATAATTCAAGTCGCGGATTGGAACCAACGTGTTGACTGCGCCGATGGCCCGCGCGTGGAGGCTCAGAGAATCTGCCAGGCCAATAACCTCGACCTTGAATGGCAATCCTATGGAGGCACCGCCAAACGAGGGGTCATACATCAAATGCTTGACCTGATCCAGCGAATCTGCAGAGCAAGATACATATCTGTGGGGTATGCCGCAAGCCACAAGAGCAGCGTTATGCATGATTGGAGAGAGACTGTAAGAAACGTTGGTGCCAAAGACCCATAGTTTCAGAGGATCCTTTAGGAAGCTCGCGTATAGGGCCCTGGTTGCTTCTCGCGAGATCAAAGTGAGTCCGCGATTGTCGGAAAATTCCGGAGCAACGAGTGTGAGCACTGGATTCGTAAATGCCGAATGTCTCCCCAGCGACCCCGAATTATAAGCCGATAGGGGAATAGCTGAACCTGGTAGGGCAGCTATGACGGAACGAAATGCGGTAACATCGGCATTGTCATCGATAGAGGTAGCCGGGCGGATCAATTGAACTATATCACAGTGCAATCGAACTGCTCGCTGATAATGAGTCGACCAAATGTCAGACCTCCACGGCTGCGAGGCGGTCGGAGCAAAGAAGGTTCCGATCAGTTTCACCCGCGACTTAGATCTTGCCACTTTCGATATTACAGCGTCTTCGAGCCGCAAGTCCACGGTCATCATCCCTGGCGCCACAGATAGCGTGTGCATCAAAATATCAGTATAGAAGTTGGTGTTGAGGTTCGAAACGGGGTCTGCAGGCCTGCTGTGGACAATGATTGGCAGAACAGTGCTGCGTCGCACTCGGCCGACCGCCTCTGTGATCTGAGTTGCACATGTCACGAGCGTCTCGTAGTAATCAGCATCACTGCAGCCGAAGTGATGAAGATCAACGGTAATTTGTACGGCATCGGCCCCCGTAGAAGCATCTCCAACGTCGACACGACTACTTATGACGTCGTCTGCTGTAACATCCAGTGCATGAGTAAAGGTCCGATGCTCTATGGGGACGTTGGCAAGCGGAGTCGCAGACTTGATGAAGACCGTGCCAGGAGGGTATATTTGCCATAAAAACCTCAGAAAATGTTGCTCAGCTCGTTTTAAGGCCAGGTAACGTGGTGTGCCACCATTCAGCAATTGAGATATCGGAACATGACCTGATCTTGCAGCTTCTGCCTCTGACACGTTGAAGAATTCCAAGTTGGCGCAAGTCCGGAAAAACAAGACACTCGTGTACCAGACGGCTTGCGTCTCTGCTCGTGATAAGCTTGGGAGGCAATCTTGAATGCTATCCTGTTCTCTCATGACATGGATGACTGGAGTGTCGCGGCCAAATTGACGCAAAACGTCTTGGACCCGTTGTCCCATCCACGAACAGACAATGATGTAACCACGGTGTCTGTTTTCCAGGATTTGTTCGAGCACTTCGCCCTGCTTCTCCTGGCATTCCGATGTGCCGTGAACCTGGCTGTATAGGTGACTTGGCATTTCATTGTTGCGCTTAAAAATCACTTCGGCTTGAATGATCTTCTTGTTGAGGGCATAAGCTGCCATGAGGGCCAAGGTGGTCTTCCCAGTCGCTCGTGCGCCCACGAAGACAACGGAGGAGTCGGCGGTGAAACCTCTCATCCTGACTCAAAAGTGCGGCGGAGCAGGCGACGATGCTCCTGGGGAGAGAAGGCTCGAAGCCGCCGGATGGATGAAGTATTGGGAAAGCCGCGACAGGTCAATGCCGAGAATTTGAGCTGAGGATTAAGTGTCGGAACAAAGCGGTAGAAAAGAACGAGCGATTGGCGCGTCATGGCCGCGAATCATGCGACTTTCGAAGTCACAAGGAAAGTATCTCCCATCGCACGGCCACCAGAGCAGAGGAGATATGGGGGTTCTTGGTGCCAAACGGGATCAAACAGCCATCGCTTAGCAGCTGGGGATGATGAGACGGCCGGGCGCTAGCGCTAATAGCCTGTGGCTGCAAGGGATAAGTCTTTACCCCCCACCTTTGTAGACATGACGGGGTCACGCAATCAAAGGGCAACCAACGGGCAGCCGCGCAGGCTCTCCCACCCCCCGCCGTCCTCCAGATCACTTCTACATTGCAGGCTAGTGCCCTCGCAATTCCCCAGCCGTAGCTCGAGAAGCACTGTCAAGGAGTGATCTACCTCACACGTGAGTATGTCTGGTGGACGAGACCGCAAAGGCACGAGCGACCAGCCCCTCCAGTCTGGTTCTCGTGTGCAGGATCTTCCCTTCTCCTACTGCGAAGCGAGATTCTGGCAATGTGTGAACCGTGCGGATGTATCTTTTGACATCGTCTGCCATTTCCACGCTCGATCAATCGAGATCTCCTCGCCTTAATCTTGCATCCTTCCTCACGAGCGTCCTCCGACTCGATGGGCTACTCATCATATGCTTCGCAATTGGATGATAGAGTGCAGCCCCAACCTTCATAGGAGGCCATGCCGCCAAAGAGACGAGCTCAACCCCTGGATTCTACCCTCAACGAGCAAGAAGATGACGGGAAGCCAAAGAAGCGCCGAGTGTCACTTGCCTGCGATGCTTGCCGCGCAGCCCGCGAGAAATGCGACGGGGGTAAGCCTCCGTGCGGAACATGTCTAGCACAAGCCCGAGTCTGCTCATATACACCGGCGACCAGGAAGAGGGGCGTTCAAACCGGCTATCTGCGAACAATCGAGCTGTCTCTGGCATGGCTCTTTGACCAGATTCCTGAATGTGAAGAAAAGCTTCACGATTTCCTTACAAACGCCAGCGCAGGTCATGAGACCCGCTCTTTACTGGGTAAGGGGGGCTCTGGTCACCATCTTCAAGGGCTGTGGAACGAAAGCCGCGTGCGGAGGGCTGTGGATGGCCTTTTGTCGGACAACAAGATATCTCATGGGGAGCTTTCTGCAAATGATACCGATGTCGAGAGTGATCGTGCTTTACCTCGACAAGACAACAGGGCCTTGACAGACCCAACGTCGGCGGGACTCTACGATGGTGTAATGCCGGCGTCATACCAGACAGGACGACGCGAGACGCATCTGGAAACAGCTTTGCGGCTGCCCCCCGAATGGCGTCATCTTCTACGAGTATACGCCACATATACTCACTGCTGGCTGCCGATCGTCAGCCCGAACACATTGAACACGCTTGCTGCATCGTACGAAAGTACGGGCGCGACGAGAGGCCCTGTCGCAAGCCGCGGGCAGATTTCAAGCTATGCGGAGCTTTGGGCTGCTCTGGCAGTAGCTGCTTTCCAAGACGGTTTTTCGGCCGCTCATGAGCGATTTTCGGACCTCAGCCCCTCGAGAATATTTCAAATAGCCCAGAGTCTGATACCGCCCTACGACGAAGACTGTGACATCCACCACATCAATGCCCTCATGATGCAGGCTATGGTTTTCATTGGAAGAGGGGAAACCATGACGGCGTCAAGATTTCTGGGGAAAGCCGCGAGATTACTACGACAGATCCGATTGGAAGGCAGTCTGTTGGCATCCGCCGCCGACGCGACCGCGGCTCAATATGATGTCAGCTCTATTGCATGCTCATTTTTGAACATCTTGACGTCTCTGGCTTTCAACCAGGCACCGACGGCTAACCTCGGTGGCCCGAGCGCTTCGGTGTCTGGTGTCACGGTAAAATGTGCAGAACTCGAGCAGAGTTGGCAATGCCTACCATTTGTGTCGACTTTCTCGTCAGCAGATGCACCGGAGCAGCTGATTTTAGATCCGATGCGAGTATTGGTGCAGCTTCATGCCTTGGTCTCAACCCTCAGCAACGCAGTCACCTCGCCGGCCCGTGGCAGCGATATGTCGCGACCAATCGGACCAGAAGACCTGGTCCAGAAGCTCGATCCGCGATTCAGCTTCTGCAACTCACTCGTTTCCAGCGGCTCGACTCCTGCACTTCCCGCCGCTTATCTTGTCAAGCTCGTGTTCCACACGGCGAACGTTGGAGTTACCTCGAATCTTCGGCCCTCTCTACTGTCCGGCTTCAACGAGCTCGTGCATTCTTCCTTCGCAAATTTTGGGGCCAACCACAGCCCACCAATTGCGGTCTTACTGCTTCAATTGGTGCAAAAGCGCGTCGATGGTGAAATTTCGAGTGGTGCTGAGCGAATGAAGCTGCACACAGCCACCGAGACATTACATATGATATGGAAGGATGATGCGGGCTCAGAAGCGATGTTTGCAACTTATACTCCCCCGACAACCGTTGTTGGTGCAGTGAGCCAGGAAAAGAAATCGCCGCAGAAAGCAATGACCTCGCTATGCACGATATCGGACTCGGACTTTGTCAGATGCCAGGAACGCGCGAGTCCACCAGTTCAAGTAGGCGGGTTTGGATTGCAACCGAGTGCGGAAAGATCGGCAAGACAACCACATTTCGGATATGCGAGTGCGGTCCCCAGCAACGCGCCCCTGTCAGACGCAGGACCATTCGCTGACCCAATTGGCGGCCTAGCCGACGACCATGTCAAATTCCATGGCGACCTATGCACGAGCCAGAATTTCGACCATGACGCCGTCTTCGATGACTTGGGGTCTGCTGGACACGTAAACAACGCGGTGAACGCATATTTCACATCGAACTTTGGTTTCGCCTTGGATCGCCACGCGGCGGAGATTTTCAAAGACGACTTTGGCGTCTAGAGTTGGTGAGACTTGGCCAGCGAAAAATTGACAACGCTCCCAGGCACTGTACCATTGTGGACTTGGTTGCACTGCACAAGCCCTCCATGCGCCGCGTCTCGTGCTTCTGGCCACGACGCTCCGGCCCGAGACAAGCCTCTCGACCCAGCAGCAAGTGAGTGATTGGGGTTGGTGGATATTCGTTTATCCCCCGCGGAAAAGAGCTAGCGCACGCTATTTGCAAGTTCGCCTCAGCTTGGCGCGTGGCCGAGTCAAGTCAGTTGCCTGGAAGGGCCCCCCGCACCCCGGATTTGTGGCGTCAATTGATTGTGGGTGCGACGCCCGCTTCCTAAAGATTTTTCCCCCCCAGCCGAGCGTTGAACCTGGGAAGAATGGGGGACTCGAAAAGAAAGCATATCCTTCCATCCGATCGATAGCGCCTTCTCTCTTGTTCGAGCAATGTCTTGATATCATAAAAAAGCTTCTGCAGGACAGAGGAAAACCATTGAACCAGCGAAGCTTTCCTTTGACTCGGAAGGCGACCGCTGCCTCCCCCCACAGTGGTACAATGACTTTGCTGGCTCTCAAAGAAGATCGGCCGACGCCTTCTGCAGTTTACAATTGGCGAGTGTATGTCTGCGCAGCTACTGCCTCGTTCGCATCATGCATGATCGGATACGACTCTGCCTTCATCGGCACCACACTGGCTCTGCCATCGTTCGCGACTGAATTCAGATTCAGTGAATACTCAGCCTCCTCTCTGGCACTGCTCAAGCAGAACATCGTCTCCGTCTATCAAGCTGGGGCTTTCTTCGGCAGCTTGGCTGCCTATGCGTCGAGCTACTTTTTTGGACGGCGCAAGTCGCTGTTCTTCTTTGCCATCATCTTCATCATTGGTGCCGGAATGATGCTCGGAGCCGACGGTGACCGTGGCACCGGCCTCATCATTGGAGGGAGAGTTTTGGCTGGTTTTGGCGTGGGTGGCTGCTCCAATATGACTCCCATCTACATATCGGAGCTGTCGCCGCCGGCTGTGCGAGGACGCCTGGTGGGCATCTACGAGCTGGGATGGCAGATCGGTGGCTTGGTCGGATTCTGGATCAATTATGGGGTCAATACCACAATGGCACCCAGTCACTCGCAGTGGCTCATTCCCTTTGCAGTTCAGCTGATACCGGCGGGCTTCCTGATCATTGGCACTGTTTTTATCCCCGAGTCGCCGCGCTGGCTGTTCTCCAAAGGCAGGCGCGAGGAAGCCATGACGGTGCTTTGCTGGATTCGACAGCTGAAGCGGGACGACATCTACATTATCGAGGAAGCAAATTATATCGAGGACGAGTTGGCACGCTTTCGACGAGATGTTGGACCTGGGTTCTGGAAGCCGTTCCTGGCTCTGAGACAGAGACGCGTTCAATGGAGGTTTCTTATTGGAGGACTACTCTTTGTATTTCAAAATGGTGAGCATTCCCTGATCGGGGGCGACGGATTGCTGCGACATGGCTGATGACCCCGCTCACCTAGGTTCCGGTATCAACGCCATCAACTACTACAGCCCCACAGTGTTCAAAAGCATCGGAATCACGGGCACGAACACCAGTTTCCTCACGACGGGCATCTTTGGCGTCGTCAAGACGGCACTCACCATCGTATGGCTACTGGTTCTAATTGACCATATGGGACGTCGCAATCTTCTCATGGTCGGTGCGGTTGGAGGGTCACTCTGCATGTTCTTCATCGGCGCCTACATCAAGCTCGCTGGGACGAACACCAAGAGCGCTTCAGAAGGCAGCCTTGATTCGGGCGGCATTGCAGCCATTTTCTTCTTCTACCTCTGGACAGCATTCTACACACCTTCGTGGAACGGAACGCCGTGGGTCATCAATTCGGAAATGTTTGATCAGAATACGCGATCACTGGGCCAGGCTAACGCGGCAGCCAATAATTGGTTCTGGAATTTCATAGTCGCTCGCTTTACCGAGCAGATGTTCGGTGCCTGGGGCTACGGGGTTTATTTCTTCTTTGCATCGCTGATGATTGTCTCGGTGGTCTTCGTGTTCCTGTGCGTGCCCGAGACCAAGGCGCTCCCCCTGGAAGCCATGGATCGCCTGTTCCAGATCAAGCCCGTATGGCGGGCGCACGGCGTCTTGATGGACGACTTGAGAGTCGAGGAGGAGCAATTTCGCCTGAATGTCAATGGGGTGTCCCCGGAGCTAGAGAAGGTGGAGGAGGAACGGGTTGAATCCAGGACACTGTGATGCATAATGCCCGAGGGCCATGGCATGGCACTTTATGGAGCGCGTCGCCATGAAAGCGTGTACAAATAGCGACGTGGTCAATTGGACCCTCGCTCCTGCATTGGTGCCAGCCACACTCGTTGTCCAGACGTGAGCTGGTTTGGCATTCTCGTTTGTTGATCCTGGGCGTGAAAGCAGCAGCAGCAGCAGCAGCAGCAGCAGCAGCAGCAGCCGTCATTCCAATTTTGAGTTATTTTATTTATGCATTTCTTCCTCCTTACTGATATTTCTATTGTGATCTCGTTTGAAGGTCGGCTTCGATGTTGCACAGATGCAACCTTGGCATCGGATGCCGTTTCCACAGAAAAACCGAGAAGATTGCACCCCGTAGACCACTAACCTAAGCAGGGGGGTGAGAAGGAAAACGATAAGAAAACACCCTAATGTTACGAACGCTTGCCTCGATGCAATCTCACGAGCCGTATCTATACAAAATGCTGCCTCAATTCGTGTCGAGCGCCAACCAGAATGC
The DNA here is from genome assembly GCA_001636675.1 of Moelleriella libera RCEF 2490. Classification (NCBI taxonomy): domain Eukaryota; kingdom Fungi; phylum Ascomycota; class Sordariomycetes; order Hypocreales; family Clavicipitaceae; genus Moelleriella; species Moelleriella libera. The sequence continues at coordinate 543,911 of AZGY01000011.1, read as the reverse complement.
AGAACCGATGGCACACGCGCTCTAGCTGTCCAGGGAAAAAAGGAGAAGAAAAAAAAAAGAGAAAAAAAGTAATTGGCAGGTTGATCCGGCCCCGTCCACATTGTCATGGTTCACAGCCGCGACCGCGATCTCTGTGCCACCATGTCACCGATCGCCTCCTGTACCTTGGCCACGGGTAGCTGATGCGTGTCCAGGCCGGTCCAGTACCTGTCCTGCTCCAGACCCTGCCAGATCAAGGCCTCGGTACCGAGAATGACCTGCCAGCCCAGGCGTTCGGCCAAGGCACCGAGCTTCGTAAAGGGCGTTGGGTTGTAGCACATGTCCAGCATGGCGCCCTTCTTGTGCTCCCCCTCCCCCTCCCCTTTGGCCAGCAGCACCTCCGTCACCTGCCTGGCCCGCAGCTCGGCCTCGGTCTGGGGGTCAAAGTCGGGCACGCAGGCGACGATGGCACCTGGGCCGGCAGGCACGGCATGGG
>AZGY01000011.1:505439-543409 GCA_001636675.1 Moelleriella libera RCEF 2490 | reverse complement strand
AGGCACGGCATGCGCCTCCTCGACGGTGGCGATATGCCGTATGGCGTGGCCGTAGCCGCGCAGGGCGCACTCGGCCATGATGGCGTCCACCTCGCCCTGGTCCCGGTTGACGAGGTAGATGTCGGTGACGTGCATCCATTTGCGCAGCGCGTAGACGGCGCTGCGGGCGGCGCCGCCGCCGCCAATGACGAGGGCTGGGCGGTTGTGGTAAGTGGACGAGGGCTCTGGCACGTTGCGCTGGAATGAGTCGCGGATGCCGATGACGTCCGTGTTGGTGCCGCACAGGATGCGCTTCCCGTCGCGCTCCCGAAGGAAGACGGTGTTGCAGGCGCCTACCTCGCGGCACTCGGGCGTCATTTCATCCAGAAAGGGGAGGATGGCCATTTTGTTGGGCATGGTGATGGAAGCACCTTTGATGGACTGCGTGTCAGCCAAACAAACTCATACTGCTGCTGCTGCTGCTGCTGCTGTTGCTGTTGCAACTACAACTTTCTGTTTCTCCTCTTTTCTCCTCTCTACTCTCTCCTTCTTTCTCTAGTCTCTCTCATGTGGGCTCAAGTGCGGTGCGTTTTTTTTTTTTGTTAAGGTTGCAGAGGTTTCTCTTTCTTACCGTAAAAGGAAGCATCCTGTGCGAGCTGCAGAAATTGCGACAAGTCAGCTGAGTCGAACCGACTCTGGACCCAATTCAACCCCAAGTCATCGTACACGACCTGGTGCAGCAGCGGAGACAACGAGTGCGTGATTTTTTGGCCAAAAAGATATCCGTGCCGCCGCTCTGGCTGATTGTGCGCAAAGAGAGGTTTGGGTGCCGGCGGTGCACCGAGAAAAAGGGGAGCAGGAAGCGCCGTGGACAACATTGCGAGCGGTGGAAGACAAAGAGGAAAATGAAAGACAAAGAGAAAAAAAATCCGTTTTTGCGTGCATGCAGTTGTCACCGGGAATAGCACAGAAGCATTATTTTTTCTCTTTCCCCTGTCGAAAAAAAAAAAAAAGAAAAAGAAAAAAAAGAGTGCGAGGTTCCCTCAGATGAATTATGTGTGGCATGCAAGAGAGGAAGAAAGAGAGAAGTAGAGAAAGAGATCTGGGGACTTGTTCTCCACGCAGATGCAACGCTGTGACCGAGAAAAAACCCCCCCAACCAATCATAACGAGGTCGACGACCGAAAAAAGAGTCCACAACCAACTAACCTCAAGGTTCCTGGCAAAGGGGGCAAACGGGGGGATCCGCCGTTAGATGATAATTCATCCGTGTATTTTCTTCGGCAGCCATTAGTCTACTAGTGGGATAAAGGCTTAGCCGCCGCGCCGCCACGGCCACCACTCCCGCCGCGCCGCCGACGACGACAACGACGACGTCGCCCCCATCAGCTGCCGCCAGCCGGCAAGAAGCCCCCCGCTGGGGGGGATGCACAACAAACGCGGAAACACCATTCTGCGAAAAAAAGCGAACCCAGCGTTTCGTCTCAGAGTCACACCGAGCTTGTTTGTGGGTTGTACATTTACGCGGGCCGAAAGCCCGGTGCATGCTTTCCCCCCTCCCCCTTCACTGCTATTCTTCTTCAGCCTGGGACCACCATGCCTGCCGCAGGCCTCTCCGCGTCACGGCCCATGGCCGACGAGGGCACCCCATACCATTGTGACGTAGCCCGTGAATACGTGGCCCGTTTGTGTGTGTACGCGCTCTCTCTTTCTCTCTCTCGTCTTTCATTGCTGTCTCACCCCGATTCACAGCTCGTTTGCGCAGGCTGCCGAACCTGCGGAGGCGGAGGGGAAGAGATGTTGGAAACCCTCCCAACTCTTCCCCTTCTCTTTTTCTTCCTCTCTCTCTTTATCTTTCTCCTTAATTCGTTTTTTTTCTTTGGCATACGGGAACAAAGCAAAAAGCTTCCACGGAAAAGAAATCATAACAGCAACTACAAATCTTTTCATCTCAACTTTGGGCCCGGGAGGCAAACTATCTGCAACCTGTTCTTGATCTTTCCCCCCCCTCGCCATCATGGTGCACCAGCCGAGCATCGCCACGGTTTCCCTCGGCCGCTGCACAGCTGGCCACAGCCTGCAGAACAAGCTCGAGGCCGCAGCCAGTCAGGATTTCCGCGGCATCGAGCTCTTCTACGAGGACCTCGTCAACCTCGCGGCCTCGTTCCCGGGGGGCGCCACGCCAGAAAACCAGCTCGACGCCGCCAGCATGATCCGGCGCCTGTGCTCGAAACGCGGCCTGGCCGTGATATGTCTCCAGCCGTTTGTGCAGTACGAGGGCCTGCTGGACCGAGACGCCCACAACCAGCGCGTGGAGGACATGCGTTTCTGGATCCGGCTCGCCCACGCCCTCGGCACGGACCTCATCCTCCTGCCCAGCAGCTATTTGCCCCCGGCGCAGGTGACGGCCGATCGAGACGTCATCGTGCGGGACATGCAGGAGATTGCCGACCTGGGCTCGGCAGCGCGGCCGGTGGTGCGGTTCGCCTTTGAGGCCCTGTGCTGGGGCACGCGCATCGACACGTGGGAGGCCAGCTGGAACGTGGTGCAGGGCGTCGACCGCGCCAATTTCGGCATCTGCCTGGACTCGTTCAACTTTGCCGCCCGCATCTTCGCCGATCCCCTTTCGGCCACGGGCATGACGGACGGCGCGTGCGAGGCCGTCCGCGCCTCGATAGCCCGCCTGGTAGCCGACGTGGACACGTCCCGCATCTTTTTGCTGCAGGTTGCCGACGCCGAACGCTTGCAGCGCCCACTCACGTCGGAACACGACTTCTTCGATCCCGACCAACCGGCTCGCATGAGCTGGTCGCGCAACGCCCGCCTGTTCTACGGCGAGGACACCCAGGGCGCCTACCTGCCCGTCAGGGCCATCCTGAGCGCCATCGTCGACGAGCTCGGCTACCACGGGTGGATCAGCTTCGAGGTCTTTAGCCGGGCCCTGTTTGACACGGCGCCGACTGTGCCGGCCACCATGGCCCAGCGGGCCATGCAGTCGTGGCGACGTATGGTGGTCGATTTGGATCTTCAGGAACAGCAGCTGGATAAGATGCAGCCGATGCTGTGAGCTATCGAGGAGCAGCCCCCCCTGGGAGGGGTGCTGCGTTTTGTTATTCTTATTTTTATTTCTAAATTTTCTTCCTTGCTCCTTGGTCGAGTAGAGCGATATAAGTGTCGGACAGCAGACGACCATATCGCAACATCAATGAGAGAAAGCAGAATGCTGCAACATTAAGACGTGGTTTTCTTCTGAGATGCTCTCTGTCGGGTCCAGTCAGCGACACATTCATGTGAGAGCTTCCCCAGAACAACAGCCTTGGGAGGTTGGTAGCTTTCTGGCATTTGCTCTGGCAGTAGGGCGCAGGCCAATGACGTGTGTGCGAGAAGTGTCAGTCAATGATTTGCTCCATCATGTTGATGTGGTTGTGTCTCCTGCCAAGCTCGCCTGGCATTGTCGACGAGAGGGCGCAAGAACAATGCGCAGCCATATGATATGAGACGATGTGCGCCTGTCGAGCGTCATGTCGACAATCTGGGTAGGGGAATGAGATTTGTTTCTCGGCACACTTTGCTCTTTCCGTCCCTCCGTTGTTGCCCTTTGCTCACATTCACGAATGAGGTCTTTCGGCTCATGTTAGTCTCCAGTGGGCCCCTGTCTTGTCCCTGCAGCACGCAATCGTTGGTGGTCAGTGCCGACCGCGAGGGAATCCGAGATCGCCCTGAAAACTCACTCCTCTTTGACAGTCCTCTGAATGGCTCCCCTTTGCACAGCATATTTCAGACGACTGGCGTTCAAGGCCAAGGTGTCCCCTATTCGTTGGTCATTCTTTCGATATATCTACTTGTTTCAACTGTTTTCTTCTCTCGTCAAACCCCAACGCGCGCTCCACCAGCCCTACATAATATACATACACCCAGGCGACGAACCTGCAACTCAAGCGCTGCTGCGTTCTACAGTTGACGATGGTGACGACGACGATGGTGATGATGAAGCCAATGGTATCGCGGCAATGTGCCTGACGACAAACTCGATCGCCGCCTCGTAGCCGTACGTGCCCAGCCCACAGACGACCCCCACCGCCGCATCGCTGAGGTAGCTCCTGCGCCGAAAGTCTTCCCGCGCGTGCACGTTGGACACGTGCACCTCGACAAACGGCACGCCGACGCCGAGGAGGGCGTCGCGGATGGCGACGCTCGTGTGCGTGTACGCGCCCGCATTGATGACGACCATGTCCACGCCCTGCGCCGGCACGTCGTGGATGCGCTCGACGAGGGCGCCCTCGTGGTTGGACTGGAAGGTGGACAGCGTGCAGGCGAGCTTGGCGGCCGCGAGGGTGCGCAGGCTGGCCATGAGCGCGGGGAAGGTGCCCGTGTCGCCGTAGATTTAGGGCTGCCGCGAGCCGAGCAGCGTCATGTTGGGCCCGTTGATCACCAGGATGTGCGGCGGGGGCGGGCTTGGCGGAGTGCCCGGATCGGGTAGGAGGACGAAGGAGGCTTGCGGGGAAGAGTCAAGCGAAACACTGCATGGCATGGCATGGCACGATACGTCTGGTCAGGGTGCCTCGCTCCGTCAATTTATATCCACGCGCTGCGGCTATACCTGGGACGAATCATGGCCATTGCCCAGATAAGATGGACACGGGGGCTTGCGGATGGGTTGCATGCAACGATGCCAAGTCAGGTGTGTCGGTCTGTCGGGAGAGAAAGCAAGCAGGCCTCTCTGGATAAGACTTCATCCGCCCCCACGCTCGCCCGCCCGGCTGGCACCATCATCGTCGTGCCAATGACGGGCGAGGTTTTGGTCTGCCAGAGAAAGATAAGCCCGATGCGTGATCGCCCAAGAATCCCGATACTAAGCGCCGCGTTTTCTGGGAAATCAATCCGGCAGGCCTGGTCCCCTGGTGGCAGAATGGGAAAGATGAACCACGCACAATACGATATTCAGACCATTTCCCTTGCTTTCCTGCATCGAATCGTAGAGCAAAAAAAGGAAAAAGGAGAGAAAGAAAGCAATCAATAAGAAAGAAAGAGCTAGTCACCAAAGGTCTCCCTTTTTTTTATTTTAAAGAGCTGCCCATCCTTTGCGCGGCGTGCTTTCGCAGCATAACCCATGAACGACCAAACGCTTTCCGAAATCTACGACTTCGCTGTCCAGCTCGGCAAAGATGCAGGCCAGCTGCTCCTCGACGCGGCCTGGTCGCGCGCTCCCAGCACCACGGCCGGCGGGAACAGCAGCAGCAGCAGCGCCCAGCCAGTTCCCGTTGAAAAGGAGAGTTCGGTAGACATTGTCACCGAGACGGATCACGGTACACCACAAAGACCCCCGTATCGAATGGCATGTGGCTCGCCGACAAGCTGACGCGTGTTGGTAGCCGTGGAGGCCTTCATCAAAGACAGCATTGCCGCAAAATACCCAGAACACGAGTACGTGAGACCCCATGTAGCAACCTACCGAGCAGTTGTTCGTCAGGATGTCTGCCTGACAGTATGCGAGGCAATCAGCTTTCTTGGCGAAGAGACCTACTCGGCGGGATCATCAAAGACCTACCTCGTCACATCAGGCCCTACCTGGGTCGTGGATCCCCTCGACGGGACCGTCAACTTCACGCACCTGTTCCCCATGTTCTGCGTGTCCATTGCATTCTGCGTCCAGGGCCAGCCCGTCATTGGCGTCATCAACGCGCCTCTGCTGAACCAGTTCTTCTCGGCGTGTCGGGGCAAAGGGTCCTGGCTCAATGAAACGCGCCGTCTTCCCTTGGTGCGGGATCCGATTCCACCTCTACCGCAGGAGGCGCCGAGTGGATGCATTTTTGCGTGCGAATGGGGAAAGGACAGGAGGGACGGGCCGGCCGGTAACCTCAGCAAAAAGGTCGACTCCTTTGTAGTGATGGCGTTGGAAAGAAAGGCTCGCGATGGCAAAGGTGGCATGGTGCACGGGATCAGGAGCCTGGGCAGGTAAGTGGCGGACAACAGGACGACAAGTTTAGCGTATGATTCTGACTACGGCCGGCGAGAAGCGCGACCTTGGACCTTGCATACACAGCAATGGGCTCCTTTGACATCTGGTGGGAGGGCGGATGCTGGGAATGGTGAGGGGACCAAAGTCTCTCGTCAGCATCTCTGAGCGGCATTCCGTTGCTGATACGAGACACTTACAGGGACGTGGCAGCAGGCATTGCCATTCTCGAAGAGGCCGGCGGGCTCGTCACCACCGCCAATCCGCCCTCAGATCCGGCCGCTTCTCGGGTGCCTGCCGCGAATCTTGGTGGCAGGCTGTATCTCGCCATACGGTAAGCATCCTCTGAGAAGGGGACAAGTTTCACGGCTGACATGGAGCACAATGCAGCCCCGCCGGTGGCTCTGAGCACGAGACAGGCCTCGAGGCTCAGCACCGTGTTGTTCGACAAGTGTGGCGAAGGGTTCAAACACTAGAATACGAGCGACCATTCGGTCCAGGATCCCCAGAGGAAAATAGAGTGAGCCACGTCATGGCATAGTGTCAAAGCTACATTATCGCATACTATCAGAGCATGTCGTAAACGCATTCTCGGCAACAATCTAAGCATTATTCAATGCATTCATTCGCGTGATAAACTCCTCCTGAAGCCCTTTCAAGTAGCCAGGAAGAGCCTCGTCATCTCCATGTTTGGCTGCCTGCTTGAGCGCTTCGTGCAGATTTAAGACGAGCTTCCGCCGGGCGACCAATCTCCGTGATTCGCAATTGCGCCAACTTTCCTCCCTGCGTCGCCTGATGTCGTCAGCAACTTTTTCAGCCAGATCTGTAAATTCTTTCGGGAAACCGAGGGCTCGTGCCAAGTCAATGCCATAGTGCTGGTCGGCGTCGACCGTGCCCTTTGTAGCTTTATGCAGCATCTTCAATTGCGGCGTACCATCCTCCGCTACTGTTCGCGTAGATGCCAAGTGGAACTTGACAACGCCTGGACGATCACCGAGTACTTGAACGACTTGCGTGAAATGGGTCGCAAACCAAACGAAAGCCCGCGACTGAATCAGCGCTTCTGACATTGCGATGGCTATCGCGACACCATCCCGCGTACCGGTGCCTCGACCCAATTCGTCGATAATGACCAAACTCTTGTCATCAACGTTTCTCAGGATAAAGGCCATCTCTTGCATCTCCACCGCGAAAGTAGATAAATTTGCCTCCATTCTGTCCGAGATCGAGACGCGGGCGAAAATGTTGTGAATCATGGAGAACGACGCGTAGGTTGCCGGGACGAAACAACCGATCTGAGCCATGATCTGCAGCAGTGCAGCACCCCGTATATAAGTGCTTTTGCCGGCCATGTTGCAGCCTGTCACGATATTGAAGCAGTTGCCCTCGGATGCAAAATAATCATTTGGCACGAATTCTTCGTACATGATCTTAGTGTTGTCAGCACAAGAAAAAAAGACGGAAGTGGAGTAAAGAACTGAAGTGCTGACCTTGTCGAGAATAGGATGCCTGGCGGCTCGCAAGGCGAACACGTCCCGGAATTCGGGCCTCACGTAGTCCCTCACCGTTGCGATGTGTGCAAATGATGCCACCATGTCAACCAGAGCCACCGACTCACAGATTCTGAAGAGCTGCGCCACTGCATGTCGAATGTCACGAATCAGATCTTGAATGATCTCATCGCTACGAACAACTATCTCATTCGCAGTCTCTGACAGGCGATGGTTGAGTTTCACCAGAGGTAAGGTTTGGCACTCAATGTGACGCTTCTTCTTGATCACATTGATGAATGTTGGTGGCAAGGTCTGCTCCGAAGTTATACCTGTAAGCTTGAGCCAATATTTGCGACCGTTATCAAACTTCAAAATCGGCAGGATACCACACTGTCCTGGTGATTGACGCAATCTCAGCTACGGCGAAGCGCACACAGCTGGTGTAAACTCACTATCGATGTCTTCAACGTGAAGGTGAATCTCCGTGGTCAACTCCTTGTAAGTCTGGCGTGCGACATCTAGCATTCCGTTGATTCCAGACCGAACGGCAAAAGTCCTCGCATTTCGCATATCCAGTGGCGATGACATGGCCGTGGCGTCTGCCTCTATGACGGCTTTGACTCTGTTGAGAATAGGTAAAGTAACATGGGGCTGGCATATGTCCCGAATTTTACGCAGAAGAGCACTCTTGCACCCAGATAGGGCTTGATGGAGCTCCGGGACTGATTCGAGAAAGGCTTTTACTGTGAGGACGTGATTGATCTGCTCTTCTGCTCGATGGATTTTTGCGTTTGGGGAAATCGTTATGATCTGTTTCTCGGCAGTCAATAGAGGCGGCTTGAGATCTTGAACGCAGAGTCTGACCTTTGTGAGAACTCGTTCGATATCTTTAAAATATCCCAAAGCTGTATCATCGTCAGAATCTCTGGATGGCAAGTGGCTTGGTCATGACACACTTTTGCGCACATCATGAAACATTTCTTCGGCCCCAATAAATTCCTCAAGTGCATCATATCGTGGACCTATGAATGTTTCATATCGGGTCGGAGGTTGCAGTATATTGCTTCGTAGCATTCGGGAGCCCATTGGCGTTTCGGTCTGATTCAAAAGCCCAAAAAGAGAGTCTCGAGACTTTGGCTCGCTGATGTTGGTCACGATTTCCAAGGATTGAAGCACCGAAACGTCAATCATCATTGTGTCCTCCGATGGCCGGTATCGAATTCGAAGCGACTCAGGTGCGAAACTGACATTAAAGGTGTATTCGATGTATTTCAAAGCCTGGCAAAGTCAGCTCTCTCCTCAGCCACCTCAACGTCCGTGAGATTTGGTTTCAGTAGTATACAGACTGCGGCAAATGAAGTCACACAATAGTATTTGCCATGTATGGCCACCTTAATTGGATCGACGTCGCTTGGAAAGGCTAGTCTGTGGATGTAGTCCAAACCATCTGGCTCTGACCACGCTGCCCGGTCAAACACTTCGATCTGTGCGTCAGGTATCAGTTCGTCAACCAAGCAGTAGAGCACGCTGTCTTTGTTGGGCGGGCAAGCTGTTGACATGAAGACGATTCTAGATGGCAGCGTCATCTGAAGCTTATGAACAGTTTTCACATATGACTGATTGTCACATATCTGGCTAAGGACTGCTTCGCCGAGAGTGATATTGATGAAAGCGACGCCTACTGAGGGCGATACGCCGCGAGCTTCCCCTACAGCACATATGATTGTCTGGTGATCATTAGACCCTATGATTGTTGACAAGGTGCTGGGCCGAGATTTGCGGCTTGAAGTGGCCGTTGACGGTCGCGATGCCAGGGTCGTGGAACTTCCGGCTGTCCCGGGTCTGTGACTGAAAGCAGACGATAATCCTGCAATTTGCGGAAAGCGAGACCTTGCTGCTGCCGAAGAAGCTCTTGCTGATTTCGGCATGACGGAGGTGGCTCCCATGCATGGACAAACTGAGAAGTACTACGGTGCTTGACGATGCTAGGCCGGGATGTCAAATGCCTGGTTGCGACAGTAGGACACAAACGCCTGTCACACTTTCCTGGCCATAAAATAGAGCCCGTCCTGTTTCGGGAGGGTACCTCCTTCCCCGATTTTGAAAAGGACGAGAAGGAAGTCACATTGCCGTGGAATGATCCAATTTGACAGTAGCAGCCAGCAGCGGAGCAGAAAGCCACCGTGATGCTTTTGCGGTGCAAGCGTGTCAAAATTCTGTCTTTCTATTTCAAGCAAGTCACGTAGAGCTCTAGCTCATGGACAACGTCCTAGAGCAAACCAAGACGCATCCATCCTGTTGAGGTCTGAACCAAATACCCTCACGAGAGCGGCTTGCGTGCGTATTTATCCACAGACTATCGGCCCTGATCAATGCACAGAACTCAGAGAAAGTAGCTGTACAAATGTTTCAGTACAGTGTTGGAAAGAGTGTTATTGGAAATATGGTGGACAAGACGCAATCTGGGAGCGTCTGTCGACATTGTCAGTGAGGCGGGTATCTTGGCGAGCTCGGGCGGGGCGCGTCAATTACCTAAGGGATGGGTGTTTTTGGGTGGGGCGTGCGAGACGAGCTGAAGGGTGCTCTTTTAAAATTGCTCTACCCATCCCTCATGTGGTCCACCAGAGCACCCCTCAGGTACTGTTTTCCCTCTGTCTGCGGCCTCTCACAAGCCTCTGTGCGCGTGTATTCTTCGTGGAGTGAGCGAGAGCGAAAACAGAAACTGAGGGGTGGTCCACCAGAGCACCCCTCCACACCATGTTAATACACGTGGATTTCCTTGTCATCTTTGTTGACAGCTAGGATCGTCGAGCCTTTCGTGAACAAAAGAGTCCAGGGCCCTTCGCCAATCGCGCAGCTCAGTTGTAATTACTGACTTGACTTCTGACTCGATCGGTAGCTCTGCGAGGTCTGACTTTTTTTTCTCCGAAATAGGCAGCAGCTCGAAGGTCTATGATCTGAGTGAGATCCGCGAGATGCTCCATTAGTTCGTCTTGGGGACTTCGCACGCTCCATGGCTGCAAATACGTACCTCGCCAAGGCTGCCTGGCAGAGTACCCATGGCCATTCGTCGCAGGGGAATGGCTGGCCCGGTGGAGATTTGCGAACATTGAATTCCCAGGGATGGCTTCGACACAGCTTTCCTAAAGTACGGAGGCCAAGATCTTGATGGCTTGATGATCGCCGGTGCCCAAGGGCCGCCTCACCTCAATCCTCGACAGGCATAGAATCCTGATCGAAGCGAGTCATGCCTCGTCTGCTTGCGCTGTCGTTTGTAGCGCAACGCGCCTTTCATTCCGAGACGAGACTTGCTCGGATGCATGCTGCGGTTGGGGCATATAGATTTTGGCTTTACTGGACACTCTGGCAGGGGTTTTCTGGATGCATTGTCGCATGCGGGACACGAAACATGCATGCCCCTAGCTTGAAGGTCGAACAGCTCAAGATTGTCAGTGAGATAGGTCGGAGAGGTCTCTGCCGGCGGAAAGCAACGACGTTCACATCAGGATCCCACCCAAATTACTGGCTCGAGAGAGACATGCTTACTGTGCCAGTATCGGCAATTGTCGAAGAAGGCCAGTAACGTTGGAGATAAGGGAGCAATTCAGAGGTGTTCACGTTCATCGAAGGCCGTGATACACCAAGTTCACCACCCGTTCATGGATCAGCTTGGGTCAATCCTGAATCATCTAACAAACATCAGCGGCCCAAAGAAAGGAAACATCGCATTGCGACCGGGGCCTTGGGAGAGCGCTGTGTGAGGAAATTCTTCTGCTGGCCGATTCCAATGAAGCATCCGCCTGGCAGAACTTCGCCGTTAATGCAACTCCGCCACACCTCCCGTTTGTCAGCCGTTCGATCTAATCGAATGACGTGTGGTAACTGTCAAGTCACGCTCGGCCCTATCAGCGAAATCACACTCTACTGTGAGGACTCTGGTGAAAGGCCCGACCACCGAGGAGTATTCAGACTATGCTGTCTGGCGCGGCGCCGTACCTGAGAAAGAGCTGAGTCCTCAAGCTAGAGAGTACTTCGCGAACCATATATCAGCGGACTTGTTTGGTGAGTCGTATATACTCACGTGAGCGCTCTATTTCCTCCACCTACTACGGCATTCATTTGAGTAACGTTCGGCTCATCTGACTAGCTGTAGTTACGTGATCCCAACGGACGATGGCAACTTTGAGTCGGGTGAAAGACTTCTCAATTGGATATGGTACTGCAATATTGTGACGGACTCCAAGGAGATGACTGAAATATTCACTGATATCAACGGCAAGTGCCACCGTAACACGGTCCCTTCTGATCTCCTACGTTTCCCAACCTGGGAACGCTATCGAGCTTCGGGCGTGACCAGAATGGCGGCTCCTTTTGTAGAGTTGGTGGAGAAAGCCAGTCGACCATTTGTCACCAAGATATATGATTTCTTGTCTTCACAAAGAAGCTTTCATCACGGTCAAGTGATCTTGGTTGGTGAGTCACTCGCCAGGTTTCGACCGCATCTTGCACTGGTGACGGATCACGCAGCTTGGCAATGCCTCACCAGGGCAGACTCTTGGGAGGGAAAGATCTTAGAGGCAGATTGCGGCCGCATGATCATGCAAAAATCTGAGCGTCTGTGGCGACTCGGTAAGTTGCTCGGCATGTTTGGCCAAGGTCTTTGGGTTCTCTTTGCTTGAGACAACTTTTCTGTACTTTGCTTTCCTGCTAAAGACGAAATTGAGCTGGGCTTAATCAGCCTGGCTATGTCATCATTGTGGCATCGCATGGCAGCAGGTAATTTTCAAACTAGTTCACGAGATGATAACAAGCCTCTAATTGTCTGGCGCTCGGTCTCAACCTAGCTCTGTTGCCGTCTCGGATCTTGAGAGCAACACCTTGATCTCATAAAGGGCGATCGGAGTTCTTCATTCGAGGTCGCTCTCATTTGGCATTTGTATTGGAGAGCGGGGTTTGCGGAGGGAATGTATTGTAGTCTGATCGGCGGCATTGTCTTTATTTATTGTTTTAAAGAGCACAGGCTCCGCTCATACTCGGAATTGTTATCACTCTTGATGGACATCGCACTGAGGCTGAGCCACGGATATCAGTCCTCCCGTGCGATCACAACTCCCCTTACTCAGGGTCTTGACTCTGTAAAGAATACGCAGCTTCATCATTCATTGCGCAGTGAAATGAGTCAGAGGCTGCGCGTGCTGATCTCAGCACAGTCACCATCGAATCGCGGAAGATGTAGCCTTCATGCCCAATAACTCTCCATTTCAGGCGGGCAGCGAGCAACCGCGACAGAAGATATCTCTACGACGCATCGACTTTCTGGGTGCCTTCCTCCTGCTTGGGGCCATGACCTTGTACATCAGAGGATTTGAGCAACCGGCGACCCTTCACAAATGGACTTCGGCCGACGTGTTGCCATTGCTTATAGTGTCAGCGCTCTTCCGAGCCGCATTTCTTGCGTCGCAGTGGCACCTTGCGCGGAGGCCTCAACCCGATCCTATCCTTCCCTGGCGCTTCTTCCAAAGTCGAGTGACCATGGGCATCATTTTTTAAGTCTTTGCGGATGGCAGTTTGCCGTTTATTTCAAAGAATGAATGGTTTGACTCTTTTCTTTCCGACCCGAGAAATTCCCTTCTTACCGGCGCCGTTACGATAACGTGCATCATCAGCATTCCGCTTCGATATCAGGCGTCGACAGGCGTCTCGGCTTTGCAGATCGGTGTTCGCTTGATCCCTTTGACGGTCGCAATACAAATTGGTGGCCCGCTCGTCGCCATTTTGACCAAGAAGCAGAGGATGCCTCCGATATACCTTCTCTTCGTGGCGTCTGCCTTTCAGCTGCTTGGGACTGTTTTACTATCGCGTGGGACCCCGGATGATCCGGTCTTTATGGCATCATGGTGGTGACGGGGATCGGTATTGGTCTCAACATCGGAGTAGCGAGTCTGATGATACCTTATACCACAGAGCTCAGAGACAAAGGTCGGTTTCCTAATACGCACTACCAGTATGCAAAGATAAGATTTTCTGCTGCACTTGCTTCCGAGGCTTTTTTCTAGCTACTGCAACATATGCGATCATTCAATCCCGTCTCATGGGCGGAGCGACGGCACTAGCAATTACCACCGCGGAAGCCAACACATGGATCCGAGAGGACCTTTCGACCTTGTTGCCCCCGGGAAAGGCTCCATGATCTTTCGAGACTCTACGCTCATATCAGCCCTTGACGACCCGGTCAGGCTCGCCGTTCGCGAGTTGTTCGTACGAGACTTTAATCTTCAGATGCGCATCTTGATTGGCTTCGCCGCGGCTCAGTTTCCTGCCACGTTACTCAGCTGGCAGCAAGAAGCCATATTGATCGACTGAGCCCCATCAGTCTCAGCATGGAAACAAGTTTCTAGGGGCATATAAATCGTTGTTGGAGAAAGAATCGACAGAAAGGACCATAGCAGCCCTTAGCAGTAGACTTTCACGCGAAAACATCACCCTTCATTGCGTGCAACAGAAGGAGGATTTCTAGTGATCATTGGTCTGACTTGAAACATAAACATCTCTTCTCATCATTCGCCTGTGCTCGGTCGCATTGGCAGCCTTGGTTCGGATGCATAATAATCTGCCTTTCCCTCCTTTCATAGCCGCCCAGCGTCTTGTCTGATCTCGATCACAAATGCCTTTTGTGTCTACCCGAATTCACTGGTTTATCGTGCGACCAGCCAGATCGAGTTCGTGTGTGGAAATGCCATTGTGACTCATCGGTCCCGCCACGGACAATGCCGCCTTCCTCATCCCCGATAAATTTTCCTGTTCCTTGAATGTCTTCTTCCTTTCTATGAGGCTGCGGCAGGCAAATCTGACCCTTCATTCTAATTGACTAGCTTAATGGGCAAAAAGATCAGAGGCTGAGGATATTCCTGCGGTAGGTGCAAGGCATATCTTCTGAAGTGCTAATTCGACTCCGAGGTGAAGATTGAAAGGCTAGGGAAGGAATTTGACGAATATCCTCGGCTTGAAAATCGCTCCCAAAAGACACGATGCCGCCCGTCTAGGTTTGAATGCGCAGCAAACCGCCCCCCGAACCTGGATCAGTCAAGTGTGGCTGGTCAGCGGCAAGCCTCAGGCCCCTCAGACCCAGCCGGTTTGGTGGGCTGTATTTCCCCCGTTCCTCCGAAAACAGAACCCACAGCGCCTGTTGGCTCAAAGAGACTTTACTCTGGCACCGCCTCTCATCTACATCGCCGATGGACTAGTAAGCTGTCCCGTGTAGTTCGCTCGGCACTTCACGCAATCGAAAGCGATTGCTCCGCAATATCATTAAGATGATGACTGGTAGGAACACTTCTACTCAGGATGATTCCACAAAGGCCGAAGCGGATTGTCCCATCAATCTTGGTTTCAGACTTTCTACACTAAAACGCTCGTTCGGCTGGCGAGCAGCAATTTTGCAGCGAAATGGGGCTGACTAAGCGACCAATACTTTGCATGGACGGCCGGGTACTGACGATGTTCTGTCGACTCGCTGTTCGATAATCTTTGCGCATACGGAGCAGAGATGCTCAAACCTCCATGGGACGAGCGGCCCAAGTTTCTGAAATGACGTTCATTCCAAATTGATCTGCAGGACTCTCCAGGAACGCACTCGAGGAAATGAGGCAGCGGCTCGAGGTGTTCCACATCCGCATCCGGCAGCAACAGGAGGAGCCCGTCTTCAGAATCCACCCGCCTTTCTCAGGGACTCGCAGACTCGGCTGCTAGGGTGCATCATATCGTAAAGTCCCTGAGAATCGATAGCAATTAGACAGCCGGGACATTTAATGTCAAAATAGAATTAAGTCAAAGGCGAAAGCACCGCGCAGACGCCATAGTTATTGGAACTTGACAGAACAAACAGAGAACCAGAGTGTGACGTCACGCCGCTGTTCTTCTTTTGAGCAGAATAAATGGCACGATCTGACATTCGTTACCTTATTTTACACCTCCTCCGCCGAATTGGGCATTTCTTGAGCCATATGCCGAATGTCTGCCGGCAATAGCCAGGCCAAAGATATTGCCGAACGTGGCGGGCAGCCACTCAGCCGCTTCAATGGGCTCGATGAATACTATTCCCGTGCAGGCGCTGCCTCTGCCCGCTACACCCCTTCACTCCACAACTTGCACTCACAGAGGGAAGATCCCATCTGAGTTGTAGGTAGCAACGACAATGTAGAGGGTCGGACTGAGATGACAGGTTTAGGGTAGGGCGGTGGGTACCTCTTCCGTTGGACGGCCGCGGACTAACATCGGGTCCCACTGACTGGCGGCTAGCCGCACAGAGGCCATCAGACGCCAGCGTAGACGACAAGCGCGTGAAGCGCGGACGAAGCCTCACCGCCTAAATTTCATCACCATTTTGCCGGTCGCTCATGCTTTCGAGGATCACAGGGGCCTCTGAAGAGTCTCACGCCGCTGAAGAGTCCCATTGCCACGCTACAGATCATCACGATGGCGACCATAGCGCCACCACCTTCTAAGCGACAGCGACGCGAGGACGCTGAGAGGGCTAGGGTTCAGCAAGATGTTGCGACCACCTTGGCTGGCCCAGCCGGCTCCTTCAAGGCTCGGTTTCTGGACGGCGACGGTACCCAAGTCTGCGACGTGATTGAGGTACCCCTTGCCGACGCCTCAGAGAAGAATCTCTCCCTTCTTCTGAATACTCTGCTAGGAAAGGTGTGTAGATGCGCCTTTATTATCGCAGTCTATCAGATTCTGCCCTGGGCGAACGACAATAACCTCATGCTCTATTGGTCTATTGGTGGACGCTGGGCTATCGCGAGGCTTCTTCGATTGACTGGGGAGTACATAGGAACGAGAAGAATATCTCCCTTACAGATTCCGAATTCACATCCCTGAATCCAATATTATCGTGGACCAGTACCCAAGCGACCTCCTACAACTTCTAAAAAAACATAACATTGACAATCCATTCGAAACCACTATCACATTGACAGCGGAACCGCAGTCGATCTTTAAAGTCCAAGCCGTGACTCGAATGTCCCATAAGATTCCCGGTCATGGAGAGGCTATCCTGGCTGCACGATTCAGCCCTGCAACACACACAAGGCTTGCCACGGGGTCGGGTGATAAAACTGCTAGGATATGGAATACCGAGACTGGCACTCCTAAATACACATTGCCTCACTCTGGATGGGTACTTTGCGTGGAATGGTCACCGGACGGGACACGGTTGGCCACAGGAAGCATGGACAAAAGTGTGCGGCTCTGGGACCCAGATACCGGCAAGCCAGCAGGGTCACCGCTGACAGGGCACGCAAAATGGGTCACCAACTTAGCTTGGGAGCCGTACCACCTCTGGAGGGACGGCACGCCTCGATTGGTCAGCGCTAGTAAAGACACGACGGCTCGTATTTGGGTTGCGAACACTGGCCGCACGGAGCACGTTTTGTCGGGACACAAGGGATCCATCAGCTGCATACGATGGGGCGGGACCGGCCTGATCTACACAGGCAGTCACGATAAGACCGTCCGCGTGTGGGACGCAGTTCAGGGCACCTTGGTTCATACTCTTTCGTCTCATGCGCACTGGATCAATCATCTGGCTCTGTCTACAGACTTCGCCTTGCGCACTGCGTACCACGATCATGAGGCGCCGCCTGACACAGAAGAAGCAAAGCGAGCGAAAGCCAAGGAGAGATTCGAAAAAGCGGCAAAGGTACAAGGAAAAGTTTCAGAGAGGCTCGTTTCCGCCAGCGATGACTTCACAATGTACCTCTGGGAACCTTCCCAAGGGAGCAAGCCAGTCGCAAGGATGACGGGACATCAAAAGCATGTTAACCACGTCGTGTTTTCCCCTGACAACACGTTGATTGCAAGCGCGGGTTGGGATAACCACCTCAAAATTTGGAGCGCAAGGTACGTGGCATTACGCCAAAAGTCAAATAGATGCGCTGACCGACCCTGGCAGGAATGGGAAATTCATCGACACGCTTCGCGGCCACGTTGCTGCGGTGTATCAGTGTTCCTTCTCCGCAGACTCGAGGCTTCTCGTCTCGGCTTCAAAGGACACAACCCTCAAGGTGTGGTCCATGTCTTCGTTCAAGTTGGCGGTCGACCTGCCAGGGCATTCTGATGAGGCATGGGCTGTCGATTGGGCCCCAAATGGGAAATGCGTCGCCAGCGGTGGAAAGGACAAGGCTGTACGCCTGTGGCAAAATTGAACAATGTATGGTCATGACGACGACTGTGGGCGTTATTTGCCCGTCTCGGCTAACACCTTCCCGCGTCCCGGCGCAGAAGCGAATGGAGCAAAGCCAGACCCGTCGGCACCGAGGCTCGCACGAGTGACGATCGCATTTGTTAGTCATCTCGGCCAATTGCGATACCTGACGGCATTTCTTGACCGGTTCCGTCACCTGCCACTTGATGCATGGCCAACGCTGCCGTTCTGTTCATGTCATGTCTGCAAAAATTCAGAAAAGAGACGTTGGGCGTTGTGGCTTGAACATAAAGCGAATGTTTTGGGCCAATAAGAGGGGCCCCCATGTCGCACAATGCCACTTCGGGAAATTTTCCCAAGATTGGCGCCAGGGAATATTGGCGGGAAAAGTGGAGCCACGTCTATTTCCGAATGCCTCGTGTACTACCAGACCGAAAACAGCGAAGTCGACGGGACAGATGGGAAAGCGAGGTCGTGAATAGAAGAAAATGTGGTCAATTTTCAAGCTTCCGGGCGGGACGCACACCTCGATGCTCCCTGCATCGCCCCTCAGGAATGGGTGGCGACGCCCCGGTCACGGATATGTGTCGTACATGAGAGGTTGTTGCGCCCATCTAAAACCAATGTGCCAGCACGTTTTGTGCGTGAAGGACGGTCTTTTGTCATAACACCCATCTAGTGATTCGAGGAAGTGCAGCAGTCCCATCACGGCTGCGCGGAAACATGTATTGGCCCTTGCTTGTTCCTTGGCTGGCGATATGTGCCACTGCCAAAGGGCATCAAGGCGTCCTTACAATAACAGCAACTCAGACGCAGTATCTGCCAATAGCAGAACTGATAAATCGCGGTAGTGGCGATCAATGCTATTGCACAGAGCTCGGTATGTCGCGTGAGAGAGACAAAGCTCCCGGAGAGGAGGATGAAAAATGGGAGGTGGGTTGAATATGTTTCGCACTAATACAGCTTTCTTTCACAGCTCTTCACACCAAAGTTGCCTGCACCGGGCCAGACTGTCATTTCAACAATAGAGTCGGACCAGGCGGTAGCGGAAACGATACAGGAAATGATAAGCCAGGCACTCACAACGATGTTGCATTGCCGCCGGAGGCCGAAAATTGTGGTGATTCGACTACGACGACAACGACAACAACATCATCATCGCAGCTCTCGATACTTACGATAACCGCGTCAGCGAGACCAGTAATAACGCTGAGTGCGACTGACATAGACGAGTCGTCGACGCCAGAGGGCTCAAATACACCACCACCGCCCCCGGGCAGTTTGACTCCCACCAGTCTGGGGAACTCTTCGTATGTCCCCAGCTCACGGCTCACCATCACCTTGTCGCCGCCTTCCTACACGAACGGGGTGGGCACGCCGACGGAAACGGGCGAAGAGTCAACATCGTCGTCCACAGGGACGGCGAACTCGAACTCGGCCTCAAATACAAATTCGATCTCGGCGTCCGGTGGTGCCTCGTCACCCGGCGCTTCGGGGAGCTCTACGGGCCAAAGCGGTGGTCCGACAAGCCCATCCGGGGCAAGTAGCGCGACGGGCTCAAATACGGCTCCTGTTGGCTCGTTGAGCAGCGAAACTGGGTCGGCCACGTCCGGGGCGAGTGGCTCGTCAGGTACGGGTACTGGCTCGGCGACTACGTCCGGAGCGAGCGGCTCTTCCGAAACTGGAACTGGTTCCGTCACCTCCACAGGAAGCGGCTCGTCGACCAGCGATACTGGCTCGATTACGTCCGGAGCAAGCGGCTCATCAGCAACGGGAACAGGCCCAGTCTCGTCGACAGGGAGCGGCTCTTCAGCCATACAGACCGGCTCTAACTCACCTTCCGCAAGTGGCACCTCGCAAACTGGATCCGTCTCTTCGGGAGCCAGCGGCTCGACAGGAACTGGAACTGGGTCGGCTACTACATCAGCAGTTAGTGGCTCGTCCGGGACCGAGACAGGCTCTGTTACGTCGTCGGGAAGCGCTTCCTCGCAGACCGGCTCGATTACTTCGGCAGCAAGTGGCTCTTCAGGGACTGGGACTGGCTCCTCGCAGACTGGGTCGGCCACCTCGGGAGCCAGCGGCTCATCAGGATCCGAAACTGGCTCGATCACGTCGACAACAAGCGGTTCTTCGGGGACTGGAACAGCTTCCACCACGGCTTCAGGAAGCGGCTCATCGCAGACTGGGTCGGCCACCTCGGGAGCCAGCGGTTCATCAGGAACAGGCTCTATAACATCGTCAGGAACAGCGACTGGCTCGTCACAGACTGGGTCGGCCTCGTCTGGAACTAGCGGCTCGTCAGGATCAGGAACCGGCTCGATCACGTCAACGGCAAGCAGCTCGTCGGGTACTGAGACGGGCACAGGCACCACAAGCGGCCCCAGCCAATCTGGTGGTACTACGTCTACAGGTAGTGGCTCCGTCAGCAGCCAGACTGGTTCACTGAGCAGCCAAACCGGCTCAGTGAGTTCCCAGACCGGCTCGAGCACAGCCACAGGCAGTGGCTCGACCCAGACTGGTCCAACTTCGGCCACTGGAAGCGGCTCGTCGACTACCGGAACGGGTACAGGCACAGACACGACTGGGGTTTCTTCAACTGCCAGTGGCTCAAGCGCATCTGGCTCAAGCTCATCAACAGGGAGCTTTTCACTAAGTAGTGAGACTGGTACAGGTACAGGCACTAGCTCGTCGACGGCCAGCGGCTCGAGTCAGACTGGCTCGAGCATGCTTTCGGGCAGCGGTTCACTAAGTAGTGCGACCGGCTCGAGCACGTCGATAGCAAGTGGCCTGACCAGTCAAGCATCCCAGAGCACGAGCCAAGTCAGCACAACGGCCACTGACACAAGCTCGGTGTCCCAGACCAGCGCCTCTACTAGTTCTGTGTCCGGCTCCGGCTCGACCAGCTCATTCGTATCGACTAGTGAGACGGGTTCGTCCCGTGTGGTGATCCCAACGAGCTTTGGTAACTCTTCTATCTCGTCTAGTGCAAGTGGTACGTCTGGCTCTTCAGCTTCAACGACGTTGACTGGCTCGATTACTACTGGCTCTGGAACGACGGGCTCTGGAACGACGGGCTCTGGAACGACGGCTCTGGAACGTCTGGAACGACGGGCTCTGGAACGACGGGCTCTGGAACGACGGGCTCTGGAATCACAGGCTCGGGAACGACAGGCTCTGCTTCGTCTACTGGAACCGCGTCCACCGCGTCCACTACCTTGACTGGTCCCAGCAGCTATACCAACTCATCCACTGCTTCGTTCACGGGCCCTACCACATCTGGCTCGCTCGGCTCAACCACGGGAACGATCTCGTCGAGCTTTACTGGTCCGACTAGCTATGCGAACTCTTCTGCCACGTCCTTGACCACCATCACCTCTGGCGCTACTCTCAGCAGCTCGCAGACGTTGACTGGCCCAACGAGCTATGTGAACTCAACGACCTCGTCCTTTGCGAACATCACGTCTGGCACTGCCTCCTTCCCTACAAACACCAGCTCAATTAGCTTTACTGGACCGACGAGCTTGATCTCGCCTACGACGCCTTTTCCAAACATCACATCTGGCACGGGCTTTCCCACCAACACCAGCTTCACTGGTCCGACGAGCTTTCTCAACTCCACGGTTTTCCCGAACATCACGACGGGAATCACTTTGCCGACCAACACGACGACGGGGTACACTATCCCTACCCGCTTCACCAACTCTACCATCACGGCGAATAGCACGACTGCGGCAAATGTTACTACCGGATTCACGGTCGTGCCACCCGGTGGAACTACTACGTCTAGTATTGTTGGCCCATCGAGCAACCCTAACCCGGGAGTCACTTCGAGCACGTCTGGCACGGTCGGTACATCCAGCCAGTCAGGCTCTCTCGGCCCATCTGGCACAACTAGTCTGTCGGGCTCTCTTGGTCCATCTGGTACGTCTAGCCAGTCTGGTTCTCTCGGCCCATCTGGCACAACTAGTCAGTCTGGTTCTCTCGGCCCATCTGGCACAACTAGTCAGTCGGGCTCTCTCGGCCCATCTGGCACGTCCAGCCAGTCGGGCTCTCTCGGCCCATCTGGCACGTCCAGCCAGTCTGGTTCTCTCGGCCCATCCGGTACGTCCAGTCAGTCCGGCTCCTCCAGCCCGGCTAGTTCAGGTGCTGCATCGACGGGTGGTACGAGTAGTCCAACCGGCACAGGTGCATCAACGGCGAACAACAGCCAAAGCACCACGAGTGTGTCTGGTCCTACAAGCTCAGCTAGCCAGTCGTCGCAGACAGGAACGGGTCAAAGCTCCGCGACTGGTAGCGTGGTATCTGGGTCTTCGACTTTGTCTGGCTCTGGTAGTAGTGTGTCAGGCACATCATCACCCTCGAGCCTGAGCAGCTTCCTCACGCCATCGAGTGGCGTGACTTCACCTACATCTCCGGGAACGCCATCACAAACGTCTGGCTCGGGAACCCTACCTTCCGGCTCCGCGACTTTGCCTTCTGGCTCAGTAACCTTGCCTTCCGGCTCAGTTACCTTGCCTTCCGGCTCAGTGACCTTGCCTTCTGGCTCGGGAACTTTACCATCTGGCTCGGTGACTTTGCCGTCTGGCCCGGTGACTTTGCCGTCTGGCTCGGGGACTCTGCCTTCTGGTTCAGTGACTTTGCCGTCTGGCTCAGCCACTTTGCCTTCCGGCTCAGTGACCTT
The DNA here is from genome assembly GCA_001636675.1 of Moelleriella libera RCEF 2490. Classification (NCBI taxonomy): domain Eukaryota; kingdom Fungi; phylum Ascomycota; class Sordariomycetes; order Hypocreales; family Clavicipitaceae; genus Moelleriella; species Moelleriella libera. The sequence goes on along the minus strand of AZGY01000011.1, from coordinate 521,093 downwards.
GCCTTCCGGCTCAGTGACCTTGCCTTCCGGCTCAGTGACCTTGCCTTCCGGCTCAGTGACCCCGGCTCAGTGACCGGAACGCCATCACAAACGTCTGGCTCGGGAACCCTACCTTCCGGCTCCGCGACTTTGCCTTCTGGCTCAGTAACCTTGCCTTCCGGCTCAGTGACCTTGCCTTCCGGCTCAGTGACCTTGCCTTCTGGCTCGGTGACTTTGCCGTCTGGCTCGGTGACTCTGCCTTCTGGTTCGATGACTCTGCCTTCTGGCTCAGTGACCTTGCCTTCTGGCTCGGGAACTTTACTATCTAGCTCGGTAACTTTGCCATCTGGCTCGGTGACTCTGCCTTCTGGTTCAGTGACTCTGCCTTCCGGCTCAGTGACCTTGCCTTCTGGCTCGGCAACTTTACCATCTGGCTCGGCGACTCTGCCTTCTGGTTCTGTGTCGTCGGGTTCCGTGAGTCGAGGTACAGTATCAACGGCCTCTACGGGGCAGTCTACCGCCACGGGCTCAATATCCAGTCTTATCACAGCCTCCCAGCCCTCTAGTCTGCCGAGCAGTGGACAGACCGTGGCATCTTCGTCACCTTCAGTCAGCTCAGCCGGCTCGTCTTTGCCATCAGTCACAGGCCCAAGCCAGTCTTTCACTGGCCAGACCAGTGTAGTGGTGTCGTCGGCGAGCAACCCCTCTAGCGGAGCTACAGGTCCATCGTCAGGCAGTGCGAGCACCGGAGTCTCATCAAGGACAGGAGTCAGTCAATCCACTTCACCGATTGTATCTACAGCAGGAACTACCTCGCCATCTGGCTCTCTGTCGACTGGTAGCTTCGTGCCGACCATTCCAGTGACGCTCAATTCTTCGTCTCTGAGCTCCTTCGGAACGGTCAGTTCCTCAGCAACTGCATCACTCGGCTCAGCGTCGCTGTCCTCTGGCACGGCGTCTCGCCCATCGTCGCTTCCCACGGGCAGCTCATCACCGACCACTGGAAGTTCTTCTGCGCCAAGTTCTCTAGCATCCTCAAGATCCAGCCTTCCCACTGGCCCAAGCACCGGCTCGGTTTCCGTGCCCACTCGGTCCACTCTGCCTTCTCAGAGCTCTGTGACCCCGGCAAGCTCACTGCCAAGTGGCTCCCTGACGTCCCCATCATCTGAATCTTCGCAGACCATAACGCAACCTTCGGGTTCCGGCTCCAAGGTCACTACAATTTCTACTGGCGGCGGCGTGTTGCCCACTGAGGGTGTGATGACAGATACCTCCACTCGCACGGTTCCCTCTGGCTCTCTAACAGGAACGGGAAGCTCTTCCCGGACAGCTCCGTCTGGCTCTTTGACAGGATCGGGAAGCTCCTCTCCGACCAGTGCCACGGCGTCCTTCTCGCCGTCTGCATCTCTGAGCGCCTCGTTGAGTGTTTCCTCAGGCGCTTCATCGGGCACTGCCACGACGCGAGCATCTTCGTTATCTTCTCCAAGCGTGTCTTCGAGCCCTTCGTCAAATATTGTTTCTACGAAAGTTTCGTCAGGCGCTTCTTCAAGTGTCGGTTCATCCGCGACAGCTTCCACCCAATCTCTGTCATCGCAGACGGTGCCGTCAAGTAGAGTCTCAACGTCGAGTTTCTCTTCCTTCATACCCACGTCCTCTTCGAATTCTAGTACTGTCAGCCCCAGCAGCAGATCAAGTGTTTCCACGCGATCTTCAACTCCAGTCTCGTCACTCTCACCTTCCCCGAGTGCCTCTAGGAGCAGCTCTAGTGCGACTTCTCTCTCAAGCCCTTCATATTCTAGGTCGAGTAGTCGCTCGAGCTTTTCATCACCTTCGAGCTCCGTATCATCGCAGACGAGGACTTCGACTCCAAGCTCGACGTTGCCTTCGACAAGACCCAGCCAGAGTTCATCTTCTGCTTCTTCTACTTCAGTGTCCTCGAGGAGTTCGGCCTCAATCTCTGCGCCAAGCAGCTCCAAGGCGAGCTCTGCTTCTGCCCCCTCGAGCAGCTCCGTCAGGAGCTCGAGCTCGAGCTCGATTCCGTCTTCCAGCAGAAGCTCGAGCTCGGTTCCGTCTTCCAGCAGAAGCTCGAGCTCAGTTTCCACTTCCGCTAGAAGTTCTAGCTCGGTTCCGTCTTCCAGCAGAAGCTCGAGCTCAGTTTCCACTTCCGCTAGAAGCTCGAGCTCTGTTCCATCTTCCAGCAGAAGCTCTAGCTCCATTCCGTCTTCCGCTAGAAGCTCAAGCTTCATCCCCACACCAAGCACTTCAGTCTCCTCATCTGCTTCCTCTACAAGAAGCTCAAGCTCCGTTTCTTCCGTCTCTTCTTCTGCAAGAAGCTCGAGCTCAGTTTCTCGAACAAGCAGCTCCGTCCCGAGCTCAGCCTCTACTACGTCGACTTCTTCCAGAAGCTCGAGCTCGATTCAGTCTTCCAGCAGGAGCTTGAGTTCAATCGCGTCATCGAGTAGCTCCATTGCAAGTTCAAGGTCTTCGTTATCGTCAACTTCCATCAGAAGCTCCAGCTCAATTTCCGCATCCAGCAGTTCAATTGCGAGCTCGGTTTCATCATCCTCCGCTTCCTTGCGAAGCTCGTCGATTCCTTCTTCCTCGAGTTCTGTGAGAAGCTCAAGCTCGATCTCTGCACCAAGCACCTCTGTTTCAAGACCGACTTCTTCTCCCTCATCATCTGTGAGGAGCTCTAGTCCGACTCCCACGTTGAGTAGCTCTGTCTCGAGTGCCTCGTCTTCTCTCAGAAGTTCGAGCCCAATTTCCACACCGAGCAGTTCACGGAGTTCGACTTCCCTGTCGTCTTCAAGAGTTTCGAGCTCGTTGTCGACATCGAGCGCTTCAATTACCAGTTTGGCTTCTTCGTCGCTCTCTTCGCGAAGCTCAACTGCTGTCTCGAGTTCCGCCTCTTCCTCACCATCTTCGCGAAGCTCGACTGCTGTCTCAAGCTCGAGTTCCATAGTTTCTTCGAGAAGTTCAGCCTCGATCTCAAGCTCAGCAAGCTCCTCACTGTCTTCAAGGAGCTCCGCCTCGATCTCAAGTTCAAGTTCCGTGCTGTCTTCACGAAGCTCGACCTCGGTCTCAAGTTCAGCTTCTCCGTCATCCTCTAGAAGCTCTACCTCAATTTCTTCATCGAGGCTCTCGTCATCGAGCCCAACTCTTTCTTCAACATCTCCAAGAAGCTCATCGTCAATTTCGAGTTCGGCCTTCTCTTCCCCCTCCTCAAGCCGCTCAGCCTCGTTCTCGGCACCAAGCAGCTCTGTTGCCAGTCTCACGTCTTCCCGGGTGTCAAGCGGTGCCAGTTCTTCGGCCTCAACGAGGAGTAGCTCCGCATCTAGTCCAACTTCCTCGTCGTTATCTTCAAGGAGCGCGAGCTCCGCTTCAGCAGCAAGCTCGAGCTTCAGTTCTCAAAGCTCTCAACGGTCGTCGTCAAGCGCAACTATCACCTCGAGCCCTTCCTCGAGCGTCCCTTCGGCCTCGTCGTCAAGCTTCTCAAGTTTATCGACAAATCGCTTTTCGACATCTTCTCCGAGCTCAGTGTCAACTTCCTCGCGATCTTCGTCGAGCCCATCGTCGAGCCCTTCTACAAGCCTCAGTACAGCGTTCTCGAGATCGTCCTCGAGTCTGGTCTCAAGCGCCCCGTCGACTTCCGGCTCAACTTCCCTTTCAACCCTGGCATCTTTCAGCTCCAGAGCTCCTTCTACTTCGGTCTTGTCTGCGCCTAGCAGTTCACTTGCATTGACTTCGGTCTCTGCTTCAGCGTCTCAGCCTAGTACCAGTCAGACAAGTTTGTTCAGTTCTAGCTTTACGAGCTCATTCAGTATCAGCAGTCAGATTGCGTCGAGCTCGGGTGTGGCAAGCTCCAGCCGAGTTTTGTCGACTTCGTCCCCTTCGGTCAGCACGTTGTCTACTAGCCCACTTGTGTCGTCGTCTGTCTCTGGCTCAACGGCATCACTCTCTTCGGTGACTTCGCAAAGCCTGAGCTATGCGTCGACCTCATCTGGAAGCCTCGCATCTGCTTCCTCGAGCGCATTTTCGAGTGTGTCCTCCGGCAGCTCGAGCTTGGCATCTTCCGCAAGCGCATCTGCTACCGCAAGCTCTGGGACTTCAAGCTCGGTGGCATCATCCTCACTGCAGTCTCAAACTTCCAGCGCTCCCTTGTCCTCTTTCGGCAGCTCGTCAGCTTCGGCATCGACTTCCACGATTGCTAGCGCTAGTTCTGGGTTCTCATCTCTCCCTACCGCCTTCACTCCGACGAGTTTCTTGACGACTTTTACGAGTGTCACCATATTCAGCACTCAAAGCTCTTCAGTGTCGGCTCCGTTCAGCTTCTCAACACCGTCGGCAACGTCTGGCTCCTCTATCTTGCCTTCGAGCAGTTCCAGCTCCCTGTCTCAAAGTTCGATACCACAAAGCTCCTTATCCTTGGGAAGCTCTTCCTTGCCTAGCGCATCCACCCTGAGCTCGGCGGCAAGCTTCTCTACTGGGAGCTCTTCACAGAGCACTTTGGGCTCAAGCTCAGTTTCGGGAATGTCGAGCTTCTCCACATTCGATACTGGCTCCGCGCTGCCAACAGAGCTCAGCTCATCAGGATCAACAGCTTCGACGCTGGCATCAAGCGCAACGTACCTCAGCTCCTCGCCGTTGACTTCCTCAGCGGCGGTCACAAGCTTGAGCCAGAGTGCGTTGACGCCGACTTCTCCGGCGTCACAACCTTCATCGATACAGAGCACTTCGAGCGTTAGTGCCTCATTGACAAGTGAGCTGAGTCAACTGTCGTCGTTCTCGTCAACGACCCCGGAGTCGCTTTCAACGGCAGGGACGAGCCCCTCTTCTGGCACTTTCAGCTCCAGCTCTTTCGCACCGTTCTCCTCGACCAGCGTGGAATCAGGATCAACCCCATCGTCCGCGCCGAGCTTTTCGCCCACTGCGCCAATCAGTCTCACTTTACCAACCGACTCCTTGCAATCGCAGCCCTCTTCGCCGGCCACAGCGTCAACTGAGCAAAGTTCATCACCTGACACCGCGTCCAGTGTCAGCACCTCGCTGACAGCGACGTCAGTCTTTACTCCCACGACCTTCATAGTGCCCCCTCCGATCACAGCCCCACGTACCGATACCTACTTCCAATCCTCTTCGGCTGCTAGCAGCTCAGCTCAACAGACGTCACCGAGCATTACTTCGCCCCTCACTTTGTCGACTGATCAATCAGTTGCCCCTACTGGCACGGACACATCTGCCAGCGAATCAACAGTGTCCGGCCCGTCCAACACGTTATCGTCTCTCAGTAGCAGCCTTGTATTGGACAGTTCAAGTCCCGCGACTTCCTTCGGCACCACTTTCGTGACACTCACCAGAGCCTCTAGTGTGGATACTGCAACATCCCCCGCGACTAACACGGACATCACCACGCCAGTGTCTGCGACAAGTGCTTCGTTTGATACAGCTTCATTGACTTCGGCCTTGAGTAGTCTGTTTTCGTCGGGGTTGCCGACGTCGGTTGAGACTTTTGTCACTCCTTCGTCTAGCGGTTCTATTTTGACGCAATCGTCAGATACCGCTGCCTCGTCAACATTCGGAGTAACATCTGCCACTTTCTCATTTTCTTCCTCGGGCTTGGCCACAGACACCACTTTCTTTACCTTGGTACCTTCTACAGGAGGTATCTCCACGCCAAGTCTCTCGACCGGGACGGACTTTGGCACTTCCTTGACGCAGCCTCCAACGCAGACTTTGTCGTCAGCCCCAGCATCGTCTGGAAATTCTCTGGCAACCGCATCAGACACCACAGCTTCCAGCTCGTTGCCAACTGCATCTTCAGTCACCCAGTTCTCCACAGCGCAAGACACTTCCGCAGCTCCACTTACTTCGGCACAAACTGACTTCACTTTCACTGCCTCGTTCTCACAGGCGACGTCGTTGCAGTCGTTTGGAACCGATACGGGCACAGCTCCCACACAGCCAAGCTCCGCAATCCAGTCTGTGTCAGTGCCCACTGATTCGACCTTTGCTTCATTCAGTCTGGCTACGTCACTGTCGAGCTTCGTCACCTCGACGAGGGCATTCTCTTTTGTCTCGTCATTGCCGACTGCTCCGACGGTCACCGGCTCGGCGATGCCTACGGAGCTGGTTCCGTCAGATACAACGTTGCTGACGGGCACTTCGCTGCCAACAGTGTCGTCGGCACTGTCTTTTGCAACGCTTTCGTCTTTCCAGACTGACCTGCCTGCCACCTCGCTTTCGACGACTTTCACCTTCGACAGTGGCTCGGCCCTGCCAACGGACCTCGTTCCGACAGACACGACAGGACTCACGCTTCCCACTTTACCAACGATTCCCACTCTGTCCACACTGATCCCAACTTTGCCGACGCTTCCAACGTTACCTACGGACTCATTGGTTACGCTCCCTCCGTTCACCACGCTCCCTAGCTTACCTACGGACTCGTTGCTCACGCTCCCTTCTTTGACCACGGCCCCGACTCTGTCTACGGACTCGTTGCTCTCATTACCAACATTGCCCACGATTCCTACTTTATCCACGGACTCGCTGCTAACATTACCTACGTTGCCAACGCTGCCGACTTTGCTTACGGATTCGTTGCTCACGCTGCCGACCCTGCCCACACTTCCCACACTGCCAACAGTCCCTACTCTTCCAACGATTCCCACATTACCAACAGACTCATTATTGACGCTGCCCACTGTGCCGACGCTCCCTACGTTGCCTTCGGTCTCGTTGCCGACTGTGACATTGGCTACAGACTCGTTTGCAACAACCGTGTCATTAGCCACGGATTCGATTGTCACACCCATCACACAGGCAACGGACTCGTTCGCAACGCCCATTACACTCGTCACGGACTCGTTGATCACGGTTCCTACCCTGCCAACAGTTTCCACACTGCCGGTAATCCCGACGCTGCCCACGGACACGGGATTGTCATCTTTCCCTACACTTCCAACAGTTCCTACGCTTCCCACGCTCCCAACGCTGCCAACATTACCTACTCTGCCTACAGACTCGTCCTTACCAACGGTTCCAACTCTCCCGACGGACTCGGTCTTCACTACCGCATCTACTCTGCCAACGATTCCTACTTTAGCAACGGACTCATTCTTGCCCACGCTTTCAACACTGCTTACAGTGCCGACATTGCCCACAGACTCGCTGCTGCCCACAATCCCTACATTGCCTACCGCGGTCACTTTGCCGACAGACTCACTCTTTTCTACTCTACCTTCTCTGCCTACAGTTCCTACCCTCCCTTCGTTCCCTACCCTGCCAACACTCCCGACTGTACCCACGGCTCCGACGCTGCCAACCGACCTGACCCTTTCGTCTCTGCCGACAGTCGTGCTCCCGACAACAGCACCGCTGTTCTCCACGTCCGACACCGGCACGGAATTGCCGACGGAATTGATTCCCACAGATACGACTCTGCAAACCGTCCCTACGTTGCCAACCGTTTCGGTGCCAACGTTCTCGGCGCCAACGTTCCAGACAGGGCCGACAGCTTCAACGTTCGACACGGGTTCTGCGCTGCCAACAGACATTGTGCCTACCGATTCAACGTTCATCACAGCACCAACCCTGCCGACATTTTCGCTGCCAACTTTCCAGACGGTGCCGACCGCTTCTACATTCGACACAGGCTCGGCTCTGCCCACAGACCTGGTCTCGACAGATACCACTGGCGTGACGGCTCCTACTTTGCCGACGTTCTCAGTGCCGACGTTTTCTGTGCCCACGCTCTCGGTGCCTACGTTCTCGGTGCCCACGTTCTCGGTGCCAACGTTTCTGACACTCTCCACGTTCGACACGGGCTCTGCTCTCCCCACGGAACAGGTCCCGACGGACACAACTTTGGTGACGGCCCCTACTTTACCGACCCTCTCGGCACCAACAGTCTCGGTGCCAACATTCCTAACGGTTTCCACGTTCGATACGGGCTCTGCTCTCCCCACGGAACAGGTCCCAACGGACACAACTTTCCTGACGGCCCCGACTTTGCCAACCTTCTCAGCGCCAACAATTTCAGCGCCGACGTTCTCAGTGCCAACGTTCCTGACAGCTTCCACCTTCGATACCGGCTCAGCGCTGCCCACAGATCAGGTCCCAACGGATACGACCTTCATCACAGCCCCTACTCTACCAACAATCTCTGGACCTACAATTTCGCTGCCTACTTTCTCGACACCGACATTCTTGACCGTTTCCACGTTCGATACTGGCTCAATCGGACTACCAACCGACCTCACTCCAACAGACACGACATTGCTCACAGCCCCTACTCTACCGACATTCTCTGGACCTACAATTTCGCTGCCTACTTTCTCGGCACCGACATTCCTGACCGTTTCCACGTTCGATACCGGCTCAGCAGCATTACCAACCGACCTCATTCCAACCGACACAACGTTGCTCACGGCTCCAACTCTGCCAACACTCTCCTTACCATCGATCTCGCTGCCAACGATTTCTTTACCAACGATCTCGTTGCCTACTTTTTCGGCGCCAACGTTCTTGACAGTCTCTACATCCGACACCGGCTCGGCATTGCCAACAGACCTGATCCCCACGGACACAACGTTGGTCACAGCTCCTACATTGCCAACAATCTCGCTGCCTACTGTCTCGCTGCCGACGTTGTCAGCCCCGACGTTCCCTTCCACCTTCGATACGGGCTCGTTGATATTGCCTACAGACCTTGTTCCCACGGACACGACACTGCTCACAGCCCCGACTCTGCCAACAATCTCGCTGCCCACAGTGTCATTGCCGACGCTATCAGCACCAACGTTCCAGACAGGTCCATCGGCGTCTACATTCATTACGGGCTCAGCTTTACCAACGGACCTTATCCCCACAGACACAACACTGCTCACAGCGCCTACTTTACCTTCGTACTCGTTCCCGACCATCTCGCTATCGACAATCTCATTGCCGATAGCCTCGCTGCCAACGTTCTCTGCGCCGTCGTTGACAGTGTCGACGTTCGATACCGAATCAGCATTGCCAACAGACCTCGTCCCCACGGACACGACCTTGCTCACAGCTCCAACTTTGCCGACTTTGTCGTTGCCGAGCCTGTCTTTGCCAACAGACACGCTGCCGACCTTGTCGTTGCCAACCGCTTCACTGCCGACCATCTCCGCACCGACACTCCCAGCACCAACCCTTTCGTCTTTCCAAACAGGCCAGACAGCTTCCACGTTCGATACTGGATCAGCGTTGCCGACAGATCTAATCTCGACAGACACGACAGCGCTCACAGCTCCTACTTTGCCAACAATCTCGGAACCGACCCTGTCGTTGCCAACTCTGCCGACGTTTTCGGCACCAATAGACCTGACTTCCTCAGTCGACACGGGCTCAGCTCTACCAACAGAGCTCAATCCGACAGACACGACCGCGCTGACAGCTCCTACTTTGCCGACGCTATCGCTGCCAACACTCTCCTTGCCAATCACGGCGCTCCCAACGATCTCGCTTCCCACGGACGTGTTGCCTACGCTCTCGGGCCCGAGCATCTCAGCACCAACGATTTCGCTGCCGAGTCTTTCGCTGCCAATTACAGCGCTGCCGACGATCTCGCTTCCCACAGATGTGTCACCCACACTCTCTGGCCCGAGCCTTTCAGTACCAGCGGTCTCGTTGCCGAGTCTTTCACTGCCAATCACAGCGCTGCCAACGGTCTCGCTGCCCACAGACGTGTTGCCGACACTGTCAGGCCCAAGTGTTTCAGTACCAGTGATTTCGTTGCCAACACTCTCACTGCCCACAGATGTGTTGCCGACCCTTTCAGGCCCGACTGCTTCAGTACCCATGGTCTCGGTGCCCACAGATGTGTTGCCAACCCTCTCGGGCCCAAGTGTTTCCGCACCAACGGTCTCGCTGCCTACAGACGTATTACCTACACTGTCCGGCCCAACTGTTTCCGCACCAACGGTCTCGCTGCCTACAGACGTATTACCTACACTGTCAGGCCCAACTGTTTCCGCACCAACGGTCTCGCTGCCCACAGACGTACTACCTACACTCTCAGGCCCAAGTATTTCAGTACCAGTGATTTCGTTGCCAACGCTCTCACTACCCACAGATGTGTTGCCGACCCTCTCAGGCCCGAGCATTTCAGTACCCACGGTCTCGGTGCCCACAGATGTGTTGCCAACCCTCTCGGGGCCGAGTATTTCCGCACCAACAATTTCGCTGCCTTCTCTTTCACTGCCGATTACAGCGCTGCCCACGGTCTCGCTGCCTACAGATGTATTGCCGACACTCTCAGGTCCAAGTGCTTCAGTACCAGCGATCTCCCTGCCAACGCTTTCCCTGCCCACAGATGTATTACCAACGCTCTCGGGCCCAAGTGCTTCAGTGCCAACAATCTCGCTGCCTACTCTTTCGCTGCCGATAACCGCGCTGCCATCAGTCTCATTACCAACGGACTCGGTGCCCAGTCTATCAGGGCCTACCCTATCTGTACCAACGGTCTCGCTACCCACAGAGTCGTTGCCGACACTCTCACTGCCCACAGATGTACTACCGACGCTCTCGGGCCCAAGTGCTTCAGTGCCAACAATCTCGCTGCCTACAGATGTGTTACCAACGCTATCGGGTCCGACTTTGTCAGCACCAACGCTCTCGCTGCCGATAACCGCGCTGCCAACAATCTCATTACCAACGGACTTGGTGCCCAGTCTATCAGCGCCTACATTATCTATACCAACGGTCTCGCTACCCACAGAGTCGTTGCCAACACTCTCACTGCCGACGCTCTCGCTGCCTACGGATGTGTTGCCAACGCTCTCGGGCCCGACTTTGTCAGCACCAACGATATCGCTATCCACGGATTCGCTGCCGCCTTTGTCGTTGCCAACACTGTCAGCACCAACGCTCTCGCTGCCGATAACCTCGCTATCAATACCCTCGTTGCCAGCAGTCTCGCTGCCAACGGATTCGTTAGCGACTGTTTCGTTGCCTACGGTTTCACTACCTACGGAGTCCTTGCCGACTGTTTCGTTGCCTACGGTTTCACTACCTACGGAGTCCTTGCCGACTGTGTCATTGCCTACGGTCTCGCTACCAACGGCATCATTGCCCACAGTCTCACTACCTACGGTTTCTTTGCCGACTGTGTCATTGCCAACGATTTCACTACCTACGGAGTCTTTGCCGACTATGTTATTGCCCACAGTCTCACTACCTACGGAGTCTTTGCCAACGGTCTCACTACCTACAGAGTCTTTGCCGACTATCTCGTTACCGACTGTGTCGCTACCAACGGCGTCGTTGCCAACGGTCTCACCCCCTACGGAGTCTTTGCCGACTGTGTCGTTACCTACGGTTTCACTACCTACGGAGTCCTTGCCGACTGTGTCATTGCCTACGGTCTCGCTACCAACGGCATCATTGCCCACAGTCTCACTACCTACGGTTTCTTTACCGACTGTGTCATTGCCTACAGTCTCGCTACCAACGGCATCATTGCCCACAGTCTCACTACCTACGGTTTCTTTACCGACTGTGTCATTGCCTACAGTCTCGCTACCAACGGCATCATTGCCCACAGTCTCACTACCTACGGTTTCTTTACCGACTGTGTCATTGCCTACAGTCTCGCTACCAACGGCATCATTGCCCACAGTCTCACTACCTACGGTTTCTTTACCGACTGTGTCATTGCCTACAGTCTCGCTACCAACGGCATCATTGCCCACAGTCTCACTACCTACGGTTTCTTTACCGACTGTGTCATTGCCTACAGTCTCGCTACCAACGGCATCATTGCCCACAGTCTCACTACCTACGGTTTCTTTACCGACTGTGTCATTGCCTACAGTCTCGCTACCAACGGCATCATTGCCCACAGTTTCACTGCCTACGGAGTCTTTGCCAACTGTGACGTTGCCTACGGTCTCGCTACCAACGGCATCATTGCCCACAGTCTCGCTACCCACGGAGTCTTTGCCGAGTATCTCGTCACCGACTGTGTCGCTGCCAACGGCGTCGTTGCCAACGGTCTCACTACCCACAGAATCCCTGCCGACTCTGTCATTGCCGATAACTTCTCTGCCAACTTTCCCATTGCCAATTACATCGCTGTCATTACCGACTATCTCGTTACCAATAACGTCGTTGTCGTTGCCAACGGACTCGTTGCCGACTATCTCATTACCGATTACGTCGCCATCGCTGCCATCAATCCCGTTGCCAATCACCTCGCTGTCATTACCAACAGAGTCATTGCCGACGCTCTCAGCGCCCACACTATCACAACCGACAATCTCTCTGCCTACAGTCTCTCTGCCCACGGCCTCGCTACCAACAGATATAGCATCCACGTTTTCAGGCCCGACTATCTCAGTACCAACAGTCTCAGTACCAACGGCCTCAGTGCCCACGGTTTCTCTGCCTACACTGTCGCAACCAACGATCTCACTGCCAACGTACTCCTTGCCTTCGTTATCAGCGCCGACGGTCTCGCTACCGACGGCCTCTCTGCCCACGGTCTCGCTACCAACGGATATACTATCTACGCTCTCAGGCCCGACTGTCTCAGTGCCAACTGTCTCGTTGCCAACCTTCTCACTGCCAACGTACTCCTTGCCTTCATTATCAACGCCGACGGTCTCGCTGCCGACGGTCTCGCTACCGACGGCCTCTCTGCCTACGGCCTCTCTGCCTACGGCCTCGCTACCAACGGATATACTATCTACGCTCTCAGGCCCGACTATCTCAGTGCCAACTGTCTCGTTGCCGTCCGTATCATTGCCAACGGTTTCATTGCCTACGTTGCCCACGGCTTCCACATTGCCGACGGATGTTACGCTTTCCTACTCGCTGTCAGTTCCAACAGCCTCCACAGTGCCAACACTTTCAACACTCTTGACGATTCCGACATTTTCAACGTTCGTCACGGGATCGGCTCTGCCTACGGACCTGGTGCCCACGGATACGGCGACCTCCTTGGCTTCGACATTCCAGACTATTTCAACTTTCCAGACGGTTTCGACAGCACTTTCCTCTTTCCAGACCGTCTCATTGAGCGCAGCGACATCGACGATTTCAAGTCAATTACTGTCAAGCAGTCCCGGAACAGCCACGACTGGTGCACCAACTCAAAGCTCTCTGGTGCAGCCTTCTTCATTCGTGACCTTCACTCAATCTTCTGGGACGCAAGCTTCTTCAGTCACGCAAGTTTCTTCGGTTACCTCGTCAGGGTACTCATCATTGCCAGCTTTGTCTACGCTTACCGGCACAGACACCCAGGCTACGTTCACGCAATCCTCACTGTCTCAGCTTACGACGACGGCTTCAGGCGTATCCTCCACTGGCAGTCAATTGGCGACAGACTTATCAACGCAGCTACTCTCAACAGGGTCGTTCAACTCCGCACCAACAGCCTCAAGCTTTGCATTCACTACTGTCCTGACATCCAACGTGGATACAAGCATACTGTCATCAATCACACAAGTCTCGCTGCAGACCACGCAAACCCAGCTCACCTCGGTACAAACGCCCACCCTTGCACTAAGTTCATCAATCCTCTCTCAGCTGTCTTCTCTTAGCTTCTCGACAGCCACACCATTCTCTCCAAGTGCTTCCACTCTGCCCACGCTGTCTTCCGCGTTCAGCCAAAGCACTGCCCCTCCAGATCTCACTCAAAGCACGTTTGTGTTCACTTACACACTGTCCACGAGTCGGGGTACGACAACACTGGCTTCCGCCCAAAGCTCGTCAGGTCCAGCCATTTCGACGACATTGTCTCAGTCTTCGGCCCTATCCTTCTCTAGCCAATACACGTTGACGTCCGTTACGAGTCAGTTCTTCTCCGCGTCGAGTGTGACAATTCCAACCCTACCGACTCTCAGTATCTCCAGCCTGCTTAGCGCTAGTTCTTCCGGCCCAGTCTCAGCCTCAATTCCCACGTTGTCATCAAGCTTCGCTCTCTCTGCTTCTTCGAGCTTTGCCTCCTTCAGCACGCAAGGCTCAACCCAAGCCGCCTTTTCCACCACTGGCCCTGCGACTTTGACCTCGACTGCGGCTGCGACCACACGGTTGTCAACAAGCCTGCCCTTCTCGTTGAGCCAATCATCCTTGCTGACTCAACCCACGACAACTGCGGCTTTGTCAAGTCAATACTCATCCTTCATTCCATCCTTTTCCACCATCTTATCGTCGTCTGTGCCGACACAATTCTCGTCAACCCTGACCTTCACATCGCTGCCTACCTCGATCCAGTCGTCTCTGAGTCGACCTCCGACGAGTCAAAGTACCTCTGCTGCAGCCACGACAAGTGGTCCAGCGACCACCACGTCAGCTGCAACTAGCCGTGCTACATCTGCTCCGACAACAACTAGCCCACTCACATCGAGTCTGGCATCAATAAGTCAATCCACATCTGGCCCTGCTACTTCAAGCGCAGCAACGTCTAGCGGGTTCACGACCTCTGGCCCCGGAACCACGACCCTTACTTCAATCACCCGAGCTTCCTCTGGCCTGACAACGTCCGCTGCTACGTCCGCTGCTACGTCCGCTGCGACAACTGTTGCCACTTCTGCTCCCGTCACTTCCAGCGGCTTGGCATCGACAGCTCTTACCTCGACTGCCAAGACTTCCGGCCCAGCCACCTCTGGCACGACTGCGCTCAGCCAAGTTACATCTGGTACCGCGACAACTGGTCTAACCTCGTCGGGCCGCGTCACAACTGGCACCGCATCATCTGGAGCAGCAACGTCCGGAGCAGCAACATCTGGAGCAGCAACGTCCGGAGCAACGACATCCGGGGCAGCAACCACTAATCCGACTGCGACGAGCCGGGCGACCACCGGCACCGCAACAGCCGGTGCCGCGACAACAACAGGCGCAGCCTCGGCCAGTCAAGCCACGAGCCGAGGCACCACCGGAACAGTGACAACCAGCCTGATGACAACCGCTGCCGCGACCGTATCCACAATCAAAAACAAGTTGCTTCAGCTCACCACCACTACAGCGGCCAGTGGACTGACTGCGACAACTCTCGGTTCGACAGCATCGAGCGTTCCGCCAATTTTGCCTCAAAATCCCAAAACTTCCGAAGATGGGCTTCTCCCTGCCCCGGGCCCGGGCCCGAGCACTTTGTCGTCGTACGGACCGTTGCCCAGCCTTGATAGTCCTACCGCGCGCACAACAGCTTCCGTGATAACATGGAGCGTCGACATTCCTACCGAGGTGGAGACTTATAGCGAGCCTTCTCAAACACCCAGCAGTGCCGTTCCCTCGGCCAGTCTGAGCTTGTCTCTCGACTCGACATCCACACCTGTCCCGAGCCCAACTGCAGACACGAGCTTAACTTCTAGCCCGGCGTCGACTCCCAGCCCGGCGTCAACTCCCAGCCCGGCGTCAACTCCCAGCCCAGTTTCGACGCCCAGCCCGGCGTCAACTCCCAGCCCGGCGTCAACTCCCAGCCCAGTTTCGACGCCCAGCCCGGCGTCAACTCCCAGCCCGGCGTCAACTCCCAGCCCAGTTTCGACGCCCAGCCCGGCGTCAACTCCCAGCCCGGCGTCAACTCCCAGCCCAGTTTCGACGCCCAGCCCGGCGTCAACTCCCAGCCCGGCGTCAACTCCCAGCCCAGTTTCGACGCCCAGCCCGGCGTCAACTCCCAGCCCGGCGTCAACTCCCAGCCCGGCGTCA